>CM038797.1:126868154-127468154 GCA_021764765.1 Vicia sativa
TGTCATACCCAAAATTTGCCCTCCATCTTCTCAAAGATTTCATACATCTATGCTCGAAGTTCCTCGAGGTTGATCGGACAAACTCTCTCTAGACAATCAACCCAAACTAGGGTTTGGTATCTCTCAAGTCAAGATGGACTTCCAACATCTCCAATGGTCTTCATGCCTCCTCATATGCTTCAAAGATTCTCCATGTCAAGTTTCAGCCTCCGAGTCAAGTTTCCTCGGACAATTGCTCGGATGGTTGAAAATCGGTTGTATTGGACAAAAAGTCAGCGTGGTCAACATACAGTCAAACTTCATAATTTTGGTCAACATCCTCATTTTGAAGTTACATTCATCATTTGATCAAGGGTTGATCATGATTCATCAAGAAAACTCAAGATTTGCTCAAAAGTCAAACTTTCTAAATTAGGGTTTAGGTGAAAAGTCAAGTGAACTTTGGTGATCATAACTTTCTCATACTTTCTCGGAAATTTTTCCACCTCTTGTTTTGAAGGAAATTCAATTCTCTACAACTTCATGTCTCACAAGAATGTCAAAAATGCTTCATTTGAGAGGTATAGCTCAAAAACATTCTGAGTCATTTTCAAAGTCAACAAAAGTCAACTTTTTGTTTTGAAGATATATTGAGCATGGTAACTCAATTGAGATGAGACCAAAGACATTGTTAGAGGACTCTTAGAGCTTTCCAAAGTCCAGAACACTCAAAAATGTGGAAAATTGAGCAAGTTACACCATTCACAAGTTGGGCAATTTTGAAAGAATGCACAAAGAGATACTTCAAAAAATCAAATCTTTGCAAATGGGCCTACTTTTCTTCATCCTAACTCCTCATGCAATTAGGAATATCAAGCCCAATGCCACGAATTTTTATTTATTTTCTATTTAATTTGTAATTTATTCATTTAAATGCAAATTAAATTTAAAATAAATTATAAAATCAAAATTAATTGAAAGATTGATTTTATTCTCTTTCTTGTGATCCAATCAATCCATTAAAGCCAACAATTTGAAATTTGATCAAATTGCAAGATTGGATTGAAATTGATCAAATTTTGAAAATTTGATTTTCATGAAAAATCAAATTTGATTATCATTGAATGATTGATTGATTCTTTCCAAATTGATCCCAAATCCATCCGGTATATACTTGATGCATACCAATCAAGAGGGCGAAAAAATTGCCTTGAAACCCTATTCTCAAGCTCATTGCCTCTCAAGCAAAAGTGATATACTTCAATAGTTTTCCATCGATTTTAAAGTGTCAATTCCTTGATATCTCTTGAGTCGATCCGGACCCTTACATTGTCAAAACCATCGAGAATCGTGAAATCAGGTTTTGGTTTGTTCTTGAAAATTCAAATTCGATTTCTCATATTCATGCATTATTAACTTGTTTTGATTGTTTGTTTGTGTTTAGAATCAAGTTTGCAAGCTTTACGGGCAAGCCAATTAATTTCCATGGCACGAATCGTGTTTACCATGATTAGGGTTTACTGGATGATTGGGGTTTCTCTTAATAGGAAAAATTGGACAACAAGACCTATACCATTGAATTCGGAATGACGAGGAATCGAACCATGGTCTTAGATAATTTATATTATGTACTGCGTTTTTGATTTTGCCGGGAACCTTAGTGAACAATGGCGGCCCTTTAACAAATATTTGAAATGAAGAAGAAGAGCGATGGTTGGCGGCGAGTTCGATGGCGAAGGAGAACGATATTCCCACTTTCGGTCCGTTTCAAGCAGTTGACACACTTGGCTCGGTTGGTCGGCGTTGGTTTCAAGGTTTGAAGCCGGTCCGAGTTCGAATCCTCGAGCGGTTTTGCTTCTTTTTCCAAACTTGCATATTTTCTATATTTTTCATATTTTTATATTTTTCCATTCATTTTAATTTCTTTTCATATTTTATTTATGCATTAAAAATTACCAAAATATTTTCTTTTTACATTATTTTCAAAAATATTTAATTTAATAAATTAAAAAATATTTTTTGCATGCATATTTATTTTATTTATAATTTGCATTTAAATCATTATAAATTCATTTTAATTATTAAATCATTTAAAAATCCCAAAAATTATTTTAACTTATTTATCTTATTTCCAATATGTATATTTTTTCCATATTAAAATTTGCATTTTCTAACATTTTCTCTTATTCGATTTCATCATTTTCAGATTTTCTTATTCTTTCACGAGTTGCTCGATTCGGACGTTTTTCTTTTTTATCATTTTATTTTCCAATAATGTAATTTATGGGATGTAATAGTTTAATTTAGGGTTTTATTTCCGCATTTTAATTATGTATACGCCCCAAGCCATGTAATAGCGTAGGATTTCCTTTCCGCACTTTACATTCGCATTTACTTTCCACCTTATCAATTGCTAGTAATTAGGTGTATGGCAAGATAATAATGAACATAGCCACTAATTTTCAAGATAAAATATTAGAAATCAACACACTTCTTTCACACGCACCCCTTAGGGTAATTCTCTCTCGTTGCCTTTCGAATTCAAAATGGTCATGTCCTCGAGCGTGAGGTATTCTACACCGTTGCCTTCCAAACAAATCATCATAGTCCCCGATACAAAGATCATAAGACCCACGATGTAGCCTCGAATACATGATCTTGACCCTCGATTGTCGCCTCTGAAAATGATGATAGTCCGCCGAATGTGGGATACTTCCTCTGATTGCCTTCTATGACCATCAGATGTCCCTTGAATGTCCGCTTACATCGAATGGAGCTACCTACTAACTAATGGTATGGCTGGCGCTATTCTAAAGGAATGTGAAGTACAACAAAACGACCAATTCGAGTGGGTAAATAAGTCTTTTAGTTGCTTGCTCTATCAAATGCTTTTCACACCACACACTTTTTCAAAGTTCAAATTCTTTTCAAAACAAAACATTTCGAACACTTTGTATACTCTACATGAGTCATTACAAAGTCAAAGCGAAATGCCTTTTCAAAACATTTTGTCAAACACACGAAAGCAATTTTAAAAAGTGATCTAGAGCAACTAAGAGCCGTAGATAACTACGGATGGAAAGGGTGCTAATACCTTCCCTTTCATAACCATTCTCCCGAACTTCAGAATCTAACGAAGGTCTTTTGTTACTTTTACCTTCCCTTAATTGGATAAAAATAAAAGTCGGTGGCGACTCTTGCTATCCGCACATTTGGATACAAAAATCCTACAAAGTCGAGTTCACGTATCAAATGGCGACTCTGCTGAGACACACCGAGAAATTGCCTTAGGGATTTCTAGATAATTTTTTACTTTTGTTTGACTTGTATGCTTTATCTTTAAGGGTTGCTTGGGTATTATATTGTTGGGGATCCTACACGGATCGGGTTTCCTTTTAGGTAAGTAGCATTAGATCATCGGCCGCTGGGCGTATAACTAAGCGGTCAACATGATGGCTACGTTAGCGTGACACTTTGGTTGTCGATACTCTTCATTCCCAAGTTGAAGATAGTATTTGGCTTCTGTGGTGTCATCAGCGCTAACTAAACTTTTAGAACCTTAATTGACCCATCTTGGCCATTAGAAGGTAGTGAGATGGCGGCTTTGGTGTGAGACCGAGGTTGGTTGATACTCGATGCTACGCTCATTGAGATTAGACTTTTGGGACATTTTCGATCGACCACTTGGCGTCGTATTGAAATAAGCTCTGAGAAAGATCGTGATGTGAGATTCCTAGAACCGGTTACTATTATAGACGGGATGAACCAACTCAACTTTTGGTGGGGTAATCACCTATACCTCATGCAAGCCTTAACCTAGGCTCATTGTGTGAATGTTTGTGTGTGCTAAACATGACATCATGACATCATTCGCATTGCATATCATTTCTAACTATTTCAAGGACCTAGGGATTTATCTTTGCTCATTTTGTAGGGATTATGGCTTCTAGAAAGACTATCGAGATCAACTTCATGGGTATCCCTTCTCGACTCAAAAATTGGTTTGAAATTCCAGACCATGCTCGATTCATCAAAAGACATGGTTATCTACTTGATTTGGTTATCTCGGTTTGAAGAAGATATGATGCATGTCTATTCAGTTCTTTGATCCGAAACACCATTGCTTTACATTTCAGTTATCGGTTGGTTCCTACCTTGGAAGAGTTCTCTAAGCTACTTGGGATACCTATTCTTGACCAAATGCCATTCAGGTTTGGAAAAGGTTCCTAAAATGCGAACATTGCATCGACCTTACATCTTAAGCGTTCGATATTGAAGCCAATTGGGAAACTAGAAGTGGAGTTAAGGGTTTACTTTCAAGTTCTTAATTAAGAAAGAGAATTCCTCAAAGTTATGAGTTTCCATGCATTTGAAAACATTGTGGCCTTGCTAATTTATGGTTTGGTTCTATTTCCTAACTCGGATCAATTCATAGATATCAATGCCATCAAGTTGTTCCTTACCCATGATCCGTGCCTACTTTACTTGGAGACATCCTACATTCTCTCATTACTACTAAAAGACAAGGAACTCTCATGTGTTGTATCCGTTACTTTCAAGGTGGTTTATTTAGCACCTTCCTCCATCGAGTTTTGAAGAATGAACAAAGGTTGAGATGGTCTCAGAATTGATGTCACTCTCTCATTCGATATCCGTTGGAATCTTTTCTCTCAAAGGACTTCACATTCATTGGCGTTGTGGAGAATTCCTAATGTGCCACTTACTTGGTATAAGGGAGGTATTACTCAACCCTTCTCTAGCTCTCGTCGGTTTGGTTTTGCTCGAAGAGATGGTCCACATGATATGCTTCTCCAAGATGTTGTGTTCGACTACAATCGATCTCGAGTGCAGCGAAGGTTTATACATGCTTGGGGCATGGTAAAGAGGCGATACCAAGACTTTGGGGCACGAACTCCATTCCTTGGGAACCTTACCTCAAATGGGTGCGAGCTCGAGCTCAAAACCTCATGATGCCATTCACGCTGTTTACCGGTAATTATGGAACTGTTGCTATAGGTGGCGTACCTATCTTGTTCTCCATCGACATGCCTCTGATTTTGAAGACTTGAAGAGATCACGGATTCAACTAAAGAAAGGGATACCTTTGAAGCTCGATGTGCATGCAGTGAGAAGAAAGTGTTAGAGTTGACAAAGCTACTTCATGAGGGCGAAACATCAACGCTTACATCGGCACCAGAGGAAGCCCATGGGAGACTTAGAGCTTTAGGATGTTTATGTTTTCTTTTATTGTTTGAACTATCTCTTGTACTTAAAAGAAAAAGAATAATGAAAAGACTAATAAATGTTTGTTCATTGCTTGTTTAACAAATTTAAATCTCTAAGGTCCTTGAAAACATTGCATTGCATTCGCATAAACATTGCATAGCATAGCATAACATTGCATCACGTACATTGGAGATTGGTTTTCTCATTTGCTCGCTATTTATTTTAGCGAAATGGCTCTTGAGCGAGCGTTAAAGATCTCCAGGCTCGAGAATGCTCGGTTTTTGGATGTTCACTTGGTCCAAGGCCAAGATTTGAAGAAGCTCATCAACAAGAAGAAGGTTGTTGGTCTCCTCGACATGGGTGAGCTTCTAAAGGGGTCCAAAAGTGGTCGGTCGGATCGAGCTCTCGAGGAAGTGTCCATACTGAGGGAGTACCAAGGGTGATGATGGTAACGGCGTGAGCCAAGAAAGAAGGAGGACCGCTCGATTATAGCCGATACTCGATGAAGATGACAAGTACAAACAACTTGAAGACCGTCTGAATGTGGAAAACTGAAGATGTCCGGGCTGAATTTTGATGATCTAAGTCTTGTCCGGTGTTGTGATTCCTCCCAAGTTCAAAGTTCCTACTTTTGCTAAGTATGATGGCATGTCTTGCCCAAGCTGCATTTGAAGTCCTATGTCGGAAAGATCAATCCCTGATGATAGAAAGTTGTGGATGCACTATTTTCAAGAGAGTTTGTCGGAACCAGTTGGAATGGTACTATCGGCTAGAGAATGACCGTATCCGTACTTGGAGTGACTTGGTGATGCTTTCTCTGAGACAATACGAGTCAATGCTAAATTGACACCCACTCATGCAACTACAAAGCATGTCTATGGGTCGTGACGAAGTTCAAGGTATGCTCGAAGTGGAGAGATCTAGCGACGAGTTCAACCACCCTTGTCCAATAGGGAGTTGGTTGATATGTTTATGGAACAACAGCGGGCCCATTCTTCAATCATTTGATTGGAAATTCTTCATCCGGATTCACCGGTGATATTGACGGCGCATTGAAGGTGTATCAAGAGTGGGAAGATTCAGGATAGAGTCATCTTCAAATCTGCGAAGAAATCTTTTGGTGGTAAGAAAGAAGCTAATCTTGTGTGTATCGGAAAAGCCGAGCCAAGACCGGCCGTGCTCAATCGTGAGGCGGTTGTGATCTCGATCCTACATCTGACCTCGGTGAGACAGCAGCGTAACGAGCGCACGAAGGCGGTTCACGAAGATCAACATGCCATTGTCATGAAGCCTTGCAACACATGTTGAGCAGCAGTGATTACCGAGGATCCTCCTCGAGAATGTCAACACTTCCTCTCCGTACAATCCTAATGCTAAGTGATCTTACCATTCCAATAGCCGGGCACGACAGCGACAATTGTTGGGCTCAAGAACAAGATTCAAGATATGATTGAAGCTAAGCGATTGAGTTTGATCCTCTGTTGAGACTCGAGATGTGATCAAGCGCTATATGCTAACCATGACAAGAGTTCCAATCTTTGTTGGGGATGATACTTATGTCTTCAACATAGATGACTTGACCATTCCTCGATGGTATTAAGAAGAATTTGTTGCAAGTGGTGTCAATCCGGGATGCCCGGAAGTGTCGTTGGTGCCCATCGCGATGGTTGTGCTTGGTTGAGAAGGCGTTCGATGCATGATGGATAACCGTGAGATACTATTTACGAAACCACACGTGCGAAGTTGTGTGAAGAAATGTCTAAGTTGAAGATTGACAATGCAAGCAATGTACCATCTGTGTGGGACACCTTGGGGCAGCCAAGTGGAAAATATGATTACATGGTGAAGTACGTCACGATAGTTACAAGATTCCTATTGAAGATGTTAAGGCGACCGGATGGGGTGACGATTTCCACGAAGACTATCTTGATGTTAACACAATAAAATTTCCTCTGCTAATCCACGTGCCTAGGTGGCACTCTCATCATTACCTCTCCAGACCGGTTCCATATTCCTCGACAAAGCTATCCCTTGGAACTATGGGTGATATTTACTATCATGGTGTCAAGCAAGATCCTCGACAATTGAAGATCTTACCATTGGAGCTTCTATTCACGACATCGACAACATCACGGATCGATAAGGTGACGAGCAGGAAGGTATTCTCTCGAGATCTCTCCTCCAAAAGACACTGCGACTCCGGCTCGCATTCCTCCTCACCAATATCCCGGCTAGAGGAAAGAATCGGTGGCTCATCACGCTCAAAGTACCAAAGGAAGTTCTGAAGACACCTCCAACAAGAAATGGAGGAATGCGAAGATCATCAAGAAGAGTGATTACAATGTTGTGGAGCAGTTAGGGCGAGACTCAGTCCAAGATTTCCATGCTTTGCTCTTGTGCTCGAGGCTCATGCTATTGCCTTGGTGAAGTTTACGAAGAATGCTCATGTGCAAAGACACTACCACTTGATCAGTTCGAAGTTTGTATTGCTAGCACGGCTGCCACAGGCCTAGGCTTCTCGATCTTGATTTGACTCCTTAGGAAAGAAACATAACAAAGCCTTGCACATCTCTGTTGAATGCAAGGGTACTACTGTCTCATGTTTTGGTTGACAGGTTACGCTCTGAATATCCTACCGAAGGCTTTTGATCGGCTTGATGTCGAAGGGTTGGTTACGAGACCAGTGACATTATCGTGAGAGCTTTTGATGGTTCTAAGCGCGGTGCTTGGAGAACTCACTTTGCTGTTAAAGTCGGTTCCGGACTTTTGATTCCACTTTCTTTGTCATGGACATCCGTCCGACTTATTCTTGCCTACTTGGGCGCCCTTGGATACATGGGGCGGTAATTACCTCTACCTTACATCGAGAAGTTGAAATACCGGTGAAAGGAAGGTTGTTACGGTATGTGGTGAAGAAGAATATGGTCGGTCATCTACGTCATTCCGCTATCTCGAGATGGAGGTGAATTCTTGAGACTCCCTGTCAAGCTTTTGAAACAATTCCGAGTCATACTGTTGACTCTCCAGTCCTCTGAAGATGCTAAAGTTCCGCCTAGGATGGCCTCATTGAAAGATGCTCAAGCTGCTTTGTTGAAGAAGGAAGAGTACTATTTGGGGTCAGCTCACGATCTTCCTTTCAAATTTGACAAGGCGGTTTAGGCTTCACCAAAGTCGAGAAGATGATACGCGCGTGCGGCCAACTTCCTTTCCACATCGGCCAGTGGAATCCATGCTATAGAAGACAGCGACAATGACTTGACATCGGTGGATCTTCCAACTCGGACAATGAGCTCGACAATTGGAAGACGAAGGCGTCATACCAATCTCCTTTAGTCGAGTAATTGCTCTTGTTTTGTTTTGCTTTTCGTATTTCTTTATGTTTTGAACAATAAACTTTGAAAGCCGGTGCCTTGCCGGGCGTCATGGCTCGTTCACGAGGTTATTATCTGTTGTTTGCGTATTTTCATTCAATAAATTCGTTGGACTTTTGCATTCAATTGTTTTTCTTTCTTTTACTTTATCACCTTCAAAAGCTATGTGTTTCTTACACACACCCGTGATACAACTGCGAATCACTCGAATCTAGTTAATATGACTATGCTAGTGCTAAATATGACTTTGATAATCCGATCTACCAAGCGAAGGCGAAAGTGAGGAAGATTGTGAAGTGCCGGAGAACTTGCGGACTGCTACAAGAGAAGAAGCGAGTTATCTGACCACCACGAAAAGCAAGTTGAGGTTGTGAATTTGGAGTCTTGACGAAGACAGAAAGAGATCAAGATAGGAGGCGGGTCTTGAGAGCGATTAAAAAAGATTGATTCAAATGCTACGAGACTATGTTGAGGTTTTTTGGTCATACGAAGACATGCGGTTTAGACATTGATATTGTGGTACCGATTGCCGACAAAGAGGTTTTCTCGGTAAACAGAAGGTTCGTCGTATCGTCACGAGATGTCGAGAGAAGATCAAAGCCGAAGTTATGAAGCGGTTCAATGCGGTTTCTTAGCTGTTACTTCTTATCCACAAAGGTTGCTAATGTGGTACGTGCCCAAGAAGGATGGTAAAGTACGAATGTGTGTGGATTCGGAGATACGAACAAAGCAAGTCAGAAGCGATTTTCCACTTCCTCATATTGATGTTACGGTTGACAACACGCTCGGCATAAGGTTTTCTCCTTCATGGATGGTTTCTCCGGTTACAATCGGATCAAAATGGCTCCGAAGACATGGAAAGACTACTTTTGTTACGGTGGGGCACTTTCTGCTACAAGGTTATGCCGTTCGGACTAAAGAGCGGTGCAACTTATCGGTGCTATGGTGACATTGTTTCATGACATGATTCATCACGAGATAGAGGTCTCGTCGGCGACATGATAGCTCGATCCGGGAAGAAGAACATCTTGATCATTTGCGAAACTTTGACGGGTTGAAGAAGTCTGATTGAGTTAATCTAACAAGTGCACCTTTGAGTCGGATCAGGAAAACTCCTAGGGTTTGTTGTCGATGGTAAAGGTATTGAAGTTGATCCCGCCAAGGTTAAAGCTATTCAAGAGATGCCAACTCCCGCAGAAGGAAGTCGAGAGGTTTCTTGGGCCGATTGAACTACATTGCAGATTCATTGCACATAAGCGCTGCTTGTGAGCCAATCTTCAAGTTACTTAAGAAAGATCAAGTGGTGGAATGGAGCAGCGATTGCGGATCGCTTTTGACAAAATCAAATACCTCTGAGAATCCTCCTATCCGATGCCGCCGAAGGAAGACCTCTTATCATGTACTTGGCGGTGTTAGAGAACTCAATGGGGTGTGTGTTGGGGCAACATGGCGAGTCAGTCGAAAAGAGCATGCAATATACTACCTTAGCAAAAGTTTACCGGTTGTGAAACAAGATACTCACACTCGAGAAAACTTGCAACGCTTTAACTTGGGCTGCTCGCCGACTAAGGCAGTATGTTGACTCACACTACCTTGTTGATTTCTAAGATGGATCCGATAAAATACATCTTTGAGAAACCAACTCTCTCGGAAGAATAGCAAGATGGCAAATGATCTTGACCGAATATGACATCCGGTACACTTCTCGAAAGCGATCAAAGGAAGTGTGGTAGCCGATCATTTGGCTCATCAAGCCGTAGATGACTATCGGTCTATGCGTTCAATTTCGAGATGAAGATGTTATACTAGTTCTGATTGCGAAGAACCGGGCCAGACGAAGGACACGAACAAGGATCCCGATGGACTATGGTCTTTGATGGAGCCTCAAACACACTTGCAATGGCATTGGCGCCATCATTACATCCCTACGGTGGACACGCCTTTCACCGCCAGATTATGTTTTAGTTGCACTAACAATATGGCGGTGAGCGTGCATCATGGGTATCAAAGGCGCTATTGACTTAAGAATCAAGTTCTTACAAGTGTATGGAGACTCGGCTTTGGTGATCGGTCAGATTAAGGCGATTGGGATCGAAGCATCCGAATCTCATTCCATGTCGAGCATGTTCTAAGTTTGATCCCTACTTGAAGAGATTACTTTGATCATATTCCACGAGAAGAATCGGTTGGCGACGTTGGCTACTATGTCATCCATGTTCAAGGTCGGATGGGACAACGAGGCTCCCGGATCATCATTGAGAAGTTTGACGAACCACATATTATTGTGAGCTTGATACGAAGAAGAAACCTTGGTACTACGATGTGAAGAGGTATCTTGAGACTCGGGAATATCCAGAGGGCATCATCAATGATAAGTTCATGAGAAGATTTGCTTCAAATTCTTCCTCGACAACGGCATTTATACAAAGCAACCACGACGTGCTTACTCCATTGTGTAGATCGGAAAACACAATGCGTATCATGGAAGAGTTACGAAGGCGCATTTGGTACCCTCCGATGGACATACCATGACTAAAAGATTTTGAGCAGGCTACTATTGGTCCACCATGGAAGCGATTGTCACCGTTATGCTCGATCTTGTCACAAGTGCGGTTGCGACAAAGTACCGTACCTCGGTACCTCTGAATGTTTTAACTTCTCCTTGGCCTTTTGCAATGTGGGGCATTGACATGATCGGGAGATTAAGCCCGGCTTCAATGGACATCGTTTCATCCTTGTGGCAATAGATTATTTCACCAAGTGGGTAGAAGCGACCTCGTATGCATACACCAAGAATGTAGTGGCTCGATTCATCAAGCATAATCTTATCATCGGTATGGCACTCCGAAAGGATTATCACGGATAATGGTTCCAATCTCAACAATAAGATGATCACGAACTCGCATGCAATTCAAGATCAAGCATCACAATTCTTCTCCATATCGGTCTAAGATGAATGGCGCGAAGCCAAACAAGAACATTAAGAAGATTATCTGAAGATACCGTGACTTACAAAGATTGGCATGAAATGTTACCATTTTCTTCATGGTTATCGCTTTCTGCACGAACATCAACGAGGGCAACCCCTTCTCTCTTGTATACGGTATGGAAGCCGTCTTACCCATCGAGGTTCGGATACCCTCGACGAGTCCTCCAAGGCGAGTTAGGCGAAGGCGATTGGATCGAGACTCGCCTTGACCAGTTAATTTGATTGATGAAAACGACTCGCGTCTCCGCCATGGACAGTTACGAGCGAATGATCATAGCATTTAACAAGAAGGTCAAACACCGAGTCTACCAAGTCGGTGATCTAGTAGTCAAGCGCATCATTCTTCCACAAGGTGATCTCAGGGGCAAATGGACTCCCACCTACGAGGGACCATTTGTAGTCAAGACAGATTTTCGTGAGCTATGATACTTAGCACCATGGATGGTGAAGACTTCCCACACCGTGAGCGAGACATAGTCAAAAATACTACGCATGAAGAGACCCGCTAGGTCGGTGACCTAGGCAAAAATAAGGGCATCTGGCAAACCAAAGGGTTCGGGCAAAAATAAAGGATATATACAAAACATGTACACCGCAGTCGAAAACACGAAAGGCGGCTTGGGCAAAAAGGTATCATTGGTGAAAACCGAAAGGGCGGTCTAGGCAAAGTTAGGGATTTAAGCGTGCGACTATGTGTCTTCGGATCACACTTCGGACTACTATCAACATTCAAGATTCAAATGGCGAAGATCATCTACTCACTTTCTCTTGTGACAAGGAGATGAGATAGTCGAAATATATGAGTACTAGCATAGTTGGAACTTAAGATTGTTCCGCATAGCTTTTACCTTTCTTATGTACAAACTACTTGGCCATCGCCACCTTTCAAATAAACATAAGCTTCTTTCTCTTTACAATTCTGTTGTTGTTTGCAATAAGTCCAACGTTTGCTTTGAATGACTATCGCATTTGACAATAAGAATCTAATCACAAACATACGAAAAGTGAACATACAAAAGTACTTACTACGGCTCCGGGAATTGGGACGACGGCAAGTCATCAAGGACACTTCTGAGCAAAAGGGAATCTGTTGCAATTCCACTCGACTAAGTAATGTTACATCGGTCTCAAGCGATAACCCTCACCCCGATCAAGGTGTTTATCCCCACGGATATCTCTTCCTTCCCCTTTTCCCCAGCGGTATTGGACCCTAGACTTGGTCGAGATAGTGCATCGGAGGAACCTACATCTTCATTCCCACCGGAGATTACAGGGATCCGACTCTTCCGGCCGGTCTCCCAACTATCAAATGCTCTCAAGAGATCGCACCAGAATCCCGGCGCCTCCCAAATTTCCTCGGCGGGATCTACATACAAGGTCCCCAGAGATCGCCTTCTAGATTCTCCTCAGCAGGGTCTATGAGATCTCCAATAACGAGTTTCTCAGTCTCTACCCTCCTCAACAATATCTAGGCCCGAGACTTGGTCAGATCGTGCATCGGAGGAATCCAGGGTATCTTTCTTCTCCTTCAAAAGCGAGGTTCTCACCTACTCAATTCCCCAAGCAGGAGTCAGAAATCCTCAAACAGAACATTCGCATCTTCTTCAAGATGGATATGTTTTGAAATATCACAACATCTATCATTCATACATTACTCATGAAGTCATAATTCATGCATATGTCATTCATATACACTGTCATGCATCATACTTTGCATAAGACTAACAAATATTCTATCAAAGTTTCTCTTGTTTTCTAAAAAGCAGTGTGATCACCGATGCAAACAGGTCGAGATTAAGCCCGAATCGATGGGAAAACTATCGAAAGACCGCCCTTGGTTGTCCTCGACGATGGTCGAGATTAAGCCCGAATCGGCGGAAAACTATCGAAAGACCGCCTTGGTTGTCCTCCGACGGTGCGAGATTAAGCCCGAATCGGCGGAAAACTATCAGAGACCGCCTCGGTTATCCTCCGATAACGAGGCAATGGATCAACACCGATGCACAGGGGAAGATATCCACGTCTTGCCAACTACCTCTCTCGGTAATCGACACGAATTTATTCGATTCCTTCTTATTATCAACAATACTGAGTCTAGCGTGCGACTCGGTTGCCTTGGATGGCATCTTAAGCCCATCTCCGACTACTTATCAACATTGCTTCACTCCCGAATGCTGCATATATGGTTAAAATCAATACAAACCAATAACTTCATTCAAAAATGAACACGAAATCTAACGTATGACTACCTCCGGATGGCATCTTAAGCCCATCTCCATGCTCCTTCCAGGAACGACTACAGAGCCTAGTGTATGGCTCACTCCCCAACATCGAGCTTTCCAGATGGCATCTTAAGCCCATCTCCGTCAATTCTCCTATCAATATTCTCGAGTCTAGCGTCGGCTCATCCTCCGTAGTATCCAAATGGCATCGTAAGCCCATTCCCGCATCATCCACCAACAGCGAGTGCAAATTTTCAGGTGTACTCGGTGTTCAATCATCTTCTACCTCCAGGTCACGAAAGACAAGCATGTCAATCTAACCCTCCGGTACAAGAAGATTGAACAGGGGCAGCTCATACCCAAAATTTTCCTCCATCTTCTCAAAGATTTCATACATCTATGCTCAAGGTTCCTCGAGAGTTGATCGGACAAACTCTCTCTAGACAATCAACCCAAACTAGGGTTTGGTATCTCTCAAGTCAAGATGAACTTCCAACATCTCCAATGGCCTTCATGCCTCCTCATATGCTTCAAAGATTCTCCATGTCAAGTTTCAAGCCTCATGAGTCAAGTTTCCTCGAGGCAATTGCTCGAATGGTTGAAAATCGGTTGTATTGGACAAAAGTCAAGCTGTGGTCAACATACAGTCAAACTTCATAATTTTTGGTCAACATCCTCATTTTGAAGTTACATTCATCATTTGATCAAGGGTTGATCATGATTCATCAAGAAAACTCAAGATTTGCTTAAAAGTCAAACTTTCTAAATTAGGGTTTCTAGGTGAAAAGTCAAGCGAACTTTGGTGATCATAACTTCCTCATACTCTCTCGAAATTTTCCACCACCTCTTGTTTTGAAGGAAATTCAATTCTCTACAACTTCATGTCTCACAAGAATGTCAAAAATGCTTCATTTGAGAGGTATAGCTCAAAACATTACGGTCATTTTCAAAGTCAACAAAAGTCAACTTTTGTTTTGAAGATATATTGAGCATGGTAACTCAATTGAGATGAAACCAAAGACATTGTCTAGAGGACTCTTAGAGCTTTCCAAAAGTCCAAGAACACTCAAAAATGTGGAAAATTGAGCAAGTTACACCATTCACAAGTTGGGCAATTTTGAAAGAATGCACAGAAGATACTTCAAAAATCAAATCTTTTGCAAATGGGCCTACTTTTCTTCATCCTAACTTATTCCTCATGCAATTAGGAACATCCAAGCCCAATGCCACGAATTTTTATTTATTTTTCTATTTAATTTGTAATTTATTCATTTAAATGCAAATTAAATTTAAAAATAAATTATAAAATCAAAATTAATTGAAAGATTGATTTTATTCTCTTCTTAAGACCCAAGCAATCCATTAAAAGCCAGCAATTTGAAATTTGACCAAAAAGGCAAGATTGGATTGGAATTGAGCAAATTTTGAAAATTTGATTTTCATGAAAATCAAATTTGATTATCATTGAATGGTGATTGATTCTTGCCAAATATGATCTCAAATCCATCCGACATATATACTTGATACATACCAATCACAAGAGGACGAAAAATTGCCTTGAAACCCTATTCTCAAAAAAACCGTGCCTCTCAAGCAAAGTGCAATCATACTTCGGCCGTTTTCCATCGATTTTAAGGTGTCCAGATTCCTTGATATCTCTTGAGTCAATCGGACCCTTACATTGCTCAAATCCATTCAGAATCGTGAAATCCGTGTTTGGTTTGTTCTTGAAAATCTCAAATTCGATTTCTCATATTCATGCATTATTAACTTGTTTTGATTGTTTGTTTGTGTTTAGAATCAAGTTTGCAAGCTTTACGGGCAAGCCAATTGAATTTCCATGGCACGAATCGTGTTTCACCATGATTAGGGTTTACGTGGATGATTTAGGGTTTCTCTTAATAGGAAAAATTGGACAACAAGACCTATGCCATTGAACTCGGAATGACCTGAGGAATCGAATCATGGTCTTAGATATAATTTATATTATGTATCTGCATTTTTATTTTGCCGGAACCTTAGTGACGAACAATGGCCGCTAACTTTCAAATATTTGAAATGAAGAAGGCGATGGTTGGCGCGAGTTCGTGGCGAAGGAGAAAACAGCGTGTATTCCACTCGATCCGTTTCCAACAGTTGACACACTTGGCTCGGTTGGTCGGTAGCGTTGGTTTTCAAGGATTGAAGCCGGTCACGAGTTCGAATCCTCGAGCGTTTACTTCTTTTCCAAACTTGCATGTTTTCTATATTTTCATATTTTATATTTTCCATTCATTTTAATTTCTTTTCTATATTTTATTTATGCATTAAAAAATCACCAAAATATTTTCTTTTTACATTTATATTCTGAAAATACTTATTTAATTTAATAAATTAAAAATACCTTTTGCATGCATATTTATTTTATTTATAATTTAGCATTTAAATCATTGTAAATTCATTTTTAATTATTAAAATGTATCTAAAAATCCCAAAAAATTATTTTAACTTATTTATCTTATTTCCAGCATGTCATATTTTTTTCCATATAAAAAATTGCATTTTTTCTAACATTTTCTCTTATTTCGATTTCACCATATTTCCCGATTTTCTTATTCTTTCACAGGTTGCTCCGATTCGGACGTTTTCTTTTTATCATTTTATTTTTCCAATAATGTAACTGTTTATGGGATGTAATAGTTTAATTTAGGATTTTATTTTCCGCATTTTGAATTATGTATCTGCCCCAAAGCCTTGTAATAGCGTAGGACATTTTCCTTTCCGCATTTTACTTTTCGCACCTTATCAATTGCTAGTAATTAGGCGTGTATGGCAAGATAACAATGAACATAGCCCACTAATTTTCAAGATAAAATATTCTGAAATCAACACACTTCTTTCACACACACACCCCTTAGGGTAATTCTCTCTCGTTGCCTTTACGAATTCAAAATGGTCATGTCCCTCGAACGTAGAGGTATTCTAGCAGTTGCCTTCCAAACAAATCATCATAGTCCCTTGATACAAGATCATAGACCCACGATGTCGCCTCCGAATACATGATCTTGACCCTCGATTGTCGCCTACGAAAATGATGATAGTCCCTTGAATGTGCTAGGATACTTCCTGAAGTTGCCTTCGATGACCATCCGATGTCCCGAATGTCCGCTTACATCCAACGAATGGAGCTACCTACTAACTAATGGTATGGTGGCGCTATTCTAAAGGAATGTAGAAGTACAACAAAATGACCAATTAAGGTGGGTAAATAAGTCTTTTAGTTGCTTGCTCTATCAAATACTTTTCACACTACACACTTTTTCAAAGTTCAAACTCTTTTCAAAACAAAAACATTCTGAACACTTTGTATACACTCCTACATGAGTCATTACAAAGTCAAGCGAAATGCCTTTTTCAAAACATCTTTGTCAAACACACGAAAGCAATTTTAAAAAGTGATCTAGAGCAACTAAGAGCCGTAGATAACTACGGATGAAAAGGGTGCTAATACCTTCCCTTTTCATAACCATTCTCCGAACTCGAATCTAGAAGGTCTTTTTTACTTTTACCTTCCCTTAATTGGATAAAAATAAAAGTCGGTGGCGACTCTTGCTATCCGCACATTTGGATACAAAAATCCTACAAAGTCAGTTCACCGTATCACAGGGGGTGAGATAAAGAAGCCTGACTTTCTCATCGATATGATGGTAGAGGACACCCCTCCCCAGATAACCACCGGAGATGCTTCAACTCGGCCTACTGAGGGAAATTAACTTGTTTTTATTAAGTTCGTCTGGGTGTGGCCCACTTATGTAATGACAATTTTCGACCTGTGCTGGTCATTTTTGATAAATGTTCTTTTGTTGGGGTGGAGTCCCCATTGTAACTCCAAGACAATCCAGTCCTTGAGACCGTAATTATTTTATGTTAATTATTCGTTGTATGCATGTGATACCTTGTATTTCAGGGAGGGAATGCTCATGTTAGTGCATGGTCATTGATAGTGTGGGGAAACTAGTCAAATCGGGTCAGTTTGTGACTGGGCTTGGTCCGGATCTCGGGCTTTCGATTGAAGGCCTGAGGTCGGTGGCGTGAACGTTCCTTCACGAATAGGGTGTTATGTCAGGCGAGGTACTTAAACAACGAGGCTTGTTTGAGTCCCCCGCATCGAGGAAGAGGTCTAGCTCGTTATGTTAATGGAGCGAGTATCTCTTTATGATGTCATGCAACGCTGGTACCGGGGCGAGCGTGTGATGTCGAGCTATAAGCACCGGGGTGGTTTCTAGAGGTGTGTTGACCGTTAGTGTTTTAACTGTAGTATTGTTTGAGGTTTTTAGCATTCCATGATCGAGTAAGTTGTTCCCCTTTTAAGTTTTCTAGGTAGTAGGCCCCCGTTCCAGTTTTGGCGTAGACACGGTAGGGACCTTCCTAGTTTCTGCGAGCTTCCCTTCGGTGGAGCTCTTAAGATTTCGCTTAAGGATTAAGCTTCCGACGTCGAATTCGCAGGGAATGACTTTTGTGTCGTACCGGAGGGCTACTCTTTGTTTGAGTGATGTTTCTCTAAGGGCAACCCCCGTTCTTATTTCTTAGACCATATCCAGTTCCTCTCTCAAGGATTGGTCGTTCATCTCCACGTCGATGGGAGATTCAGTTCTTCGAGAAAGCTCAAAAATTTCTATCGGAATGACGGCTTCGGTTCCATAGGTGAGCCGAAATGGGGTTTCCCCGGTAGATGAATGGGGAGTTATTAGGTAGGCCTAGAGTACGTTGTGAAGCTCCTCGACCCATTTCTTCTTTGATGTGTCCAGCCTTCGCCTAAGTCCGTGTAGTATGACTCTGTTGGAGGATTCGACTTGTTCGTTCGTTTGAGGGTGCTCGACTGAAGCAAAGTGTTGTGTGGTTCCTAGGTGGCCTACAAAGTCTTGGAAATTTCTGTCGGTGAATTGTGTCCCGTTATCGGTGATGATGGCCCGAGGGATGCCGAATCGAGATAATATGTTTCTTTTGTAAAAATGCATGATGTTATGAGCAGTGATTTTGGAGAATTCTTCGGCCTATATCCGTTTGGTGAAGTAGTCAACACCCACTATTAAATATTTATTTTGATATGCCCCCAAGACGAATGGTCCGAGGATATCGAGCCCCCGCCATGAGAAGGGCCACGGAGAGGATAGGGACTTGAGCTCGCTCAGAGGAGCCAGATGCATGTGTCCATGCCGTTGGCATTTGTCACACCTCTTGACGTGTTCCTTGGCATCATTTTGCATGGTCGGCCAGTAGTAACCAGCTCAAAGGGCTTTTCGGGCGAGTGACTTACCTCTCAGGTGTTGGACGCTGACTGTAACACCCTTCTAAATACCCCTCGAATAATATAATTAGCTCAGAGTTAACATGTCACCAAGGGCGGCACAGTTGATTTAAAAATATAAAATTCCAATACATATGTCATGCTTAGCTGAGGAACATAATTTAATCAACACATGTTTAACACAGCAGAATTATTTATTCAAAACTCGGATAATTCAAAATATCAAATACCACCAAAAGGTCAACACCTTAATCCATCAAATAATTATCCAACTAAAACAATTAAACAATTTAAGAGTTTAATAGTAACTCTAAAGACAAACGTTCCCCAGTGTTACAAGACTAGAGCATGACACCGACACGCGATAAAATAAAAAGC
Source organism: Vicia sativa (assembly GCA_021764765.1). NCBI lineage: Eukaryota > Viridiplantae > Streptophyta > Magnoliopsida > Fabales > Fabaceae > Vicia > Vicia sativa. The sequence continues at coordinate 126,887,607 of CM038797.1, forward strand.
ACAGCTCTACGAGCTATCCTCACCAACTCCTAAGCCGCTAAAGCTTCAATCTGAAATCACCAAAGTAAGGGTGAGACTACATCATAATTAACATGCATTATAAATTCATAAAATAAATAGAACTTCATAAGTTATTACTTCACCCTATTTAGCATAATAGATTCAATCCTTCATTTCACAAAAGCATAAGTCATGAACATGCATCAAACACAACAACCAAATTATAACATTGGAAACTATCCTATCATGTTATAATGCATACAGAATGCAATGCAAGACTCTATGCATGTGGTACCAAAAGTGAACTAAGTCACACACTGATCCATAATCACCCGGATACAGTTACATCAATTCGTCCATAATCACCCGGACATGAATCCAGCCTCACCACCAATAATCACCCGAGAACGGTTATTGGCAATACTCACTAATTCCACACAATGGGAATTGGCTACCACCATAATGTATATGCATGCACATCATAAAAGCATGCAACATTCAACACATGTTATGATAACATCATACATCATAAACCATCATCAATCCAAAACATGATAACCATCATTTATCATGAACATCATCAAACAGCATAAACATGCACAAGCAATTATTGCAACATCATCACCAAAACATGATAACCATCATTTATCATGAACATCATCCAATCGCATAAACATGCACATCATCAAGCATGCAACATCATCAACCAAAACATGATACAATCATTTATCATGAACACATCCAATCGCATAAACATGCACATCATCAAGCATGCAACATCATCAACCAAAACATGATACAATTATTTATCATGAACACATCCAATCGCATAAACATGCACAAGAAATTACATATTCAATCGTAATGTTATCACCAACATATGAATACAGCCATCAATATGCACTCATACATCATCACACAACATCAACATACCATTGCATCTACATCAAGTATGCAAATAAGAATAAACCACATAATCGTAAAATCAATGCTTTTCAAAATAAAATTAAGTTATTGTTATTTTCTTCTTTTTATAAAATAGATTATTTAATTTAAGAAACAACGTCCAAAACGGCGCCTAAAACGGACTTACGGTTTGAAAGTTATGAATTTTTAAAGTTTAGTATTTTTCAAAAAGTATCAGTGGTAACCGATTCCTCCAGGGGAGTAACCGGTTCCCACAATCATGTGAAAACGCATTGCTGGAAAATTTATGGGGAACCCGGGTTCTCCTAGGGGAACCGGTTCCCAGACCCAAAAATCAGTTTTTCAAGTAAAATACACAGTGGTAACCGGTTCCCCCCACAGGGTAACCGGGTTCCACGACCCCTGTAGCAGAAAATCACTATTTTGACAGCATTCTTCATTCTCAATTCATCCGATAGTTCCAATTACAAACCCATACACAAATAATACCAAAACACATCTCAATACATGATTATAATGCCATAACAACACACCACAACATCATACAACAACTCTATAACATCAATTGCATCAAGAATATCAAAAATCATGCATTTAGGGTCAAAACTCATAAACCTAAAAATCCTAAATTGGAATTCCTAATCTCTTACTCTATTCTACCATTCTCAAAACTCATTGAAACACCCGTCCGAAAAATCAAAGGATATAACTATATATCAATGAAGTCGCCATCGAACATTTTTTATCCCTCCAAGAGGGAAAGGTAAACATCGAGTAAACCTGAAATGGAGAAATCACGGTCTTGCGACCGAGAGATCGGGTAAGGAAGTCTATTACGCGAGGGGAAGGGATTAGCACCCCACACGTCTGTAGTACTCTCGTATCTTTTACTTTCTATCTAATGGGTGTAAAGGTCTAACTATATCTGTATATGGTATAAGGTATGCATATGTAAAAAGAAAAGAAAAGAAGAAAAAGAAAACACGGGGAAAAGAAGGAAATATTTACAAAGGTTTCTCGATCTAGCCCCGCGACAGGATGCCTACGTATTCTCTCGTGCAATGGGAAAGTTAGAGCGCCGTAGTTCGGCTCACTTGTTTTGGTTGGTTTGTGTTTTTTAGATTAGCAGACGAAACACCTCCATGATGACGAAACATCAGCTATAGACGGGATGACGAAACATCGGGAGACGGGATGACGAAACATCAGCAAACGAGATGAAGAGACATCAAAGGATGAGATGGCGAAACATCAGCAACAGGACGACGAAGCATCAACAGCAAACAGGACGACGAAACATCCTAGACTAATTGGTTTGTATCTTTTACTTTGGAAAAAGTTTCAGATTATTAGAGTGTTTTAATGCACTTGAAAAAACAAGATTTTAGTCTTAAGAATGCAAAAGGATAAAGGTAAAATGGCTAAGAGGAACTAACCTACTTCTAAATCCTAATGTTATCATGCAAAGTTGCTCCTAAGTTATGGATATAAACAAGGGGAAGAATCTACCTAGAGTTATCATACATGGATGTCTAACTTAATGTCTAAACTCAATAGATAAGCTAATCGAGCAAAACCTAAGGGGAACCTATAAAATAAATCATCTTGGTTGTAAAACCAAGTGAGAAGAGGGGTAGAATCAAGTGAAGTGCTTTGGCAAAAACACATAAACTAAGCACTAACAAGTGCTAAAAAGGAAAGAAGAAGAAGAAGAAGAAGAAGAAGAAGAAGATGTAGTGAAATTTGAGTGAATTATGCTCATACAAAGTGTCATATGAATTGAGGTCAGTAGACACAACATTCATTTGCAAAGTTATACAAACCTTTAACAAACGTCAAACATCATTATAAACACCCCCAAACAAGTTAATTCACAAACTAGGTCGAAACTAGTCCTAAAAGCGTTCAAAGAACTAATTGCGCAAAATGTTAGACTTGGGTGAAGTTAATAGACAATTAAATAATAAAATGACATACAAGTAAGTATATAATCATGTTAATGTTCTTTTATGTCATACAAGCAAACCACAAAGATTCAAAAGCAAAAATCCACCAAAAAGCGCACAAATATGCAACAATGCGTGTAATGAAGTGCCTCTAAATGTGTGAGGTTTATGATATGCCAAGAAGGTGTCAAGATGAATATATTACAGTACCAACATCATGTGAATGAATTAATAACCAAATCATTAAAAAAATATCATGAAGATGCAATTACAACACTAGTGCGAAAAACTAGTTGAAATGCTTAACCTAAAAGGTGTTTACAATCTAAAAGAAGCCATGGAAAGGCAAAGATGAAGAGAAATGAGTTAATAAATGTTAAAATACACAAGTTACAGTAGCAAACATATTATTTCATCAACAAAAACACTTAAACATGCATTCGAAGAATTCAAAAGCAAAACACTCAAGAGAAATACATTCGATTCGTGCAAGTGCGGATAAACAAGTGTGTGCATGTGTGTTTGTGCTTGTGCTTGTGCATACATGTGATAAGTGTCAAATAATGGTAGGATAAGAGGCAACATGTGATGAAAATCCACTCAAGTTACACATTATCAAGTCATAAGACGCTTCAAATTGCACACATACAACATCTATACAAAAACAAACTAACAATTTTGACCTAGAATGCAACTAGGGATTGAATGAGGTATGGTTGATGCATGAATGCAAAGGAATGAAACTCATAGAATAAAAATATGTGGGAGGAATTATCTAGCATGGTAATAATGCATGATCATCATATACATGTTCATCATTTACAATGCACAAACAAAAGCAACTAGGAAAGCCTAAACATGCGTCTAGGAATGTGTGGTGAAATGTGCATAGATGAGTGATTGTGAACATGCCTTGTGGTGAAATTTTTGAGTGAAGTCAGTAGTGAGGATATAAATATTACATACATTTTATACACAAACAAAACACAATCATCTCAAAAGAAAATAAAGCAAGAACTAATGCGAGAACTAATCAAGAATTTACCCTAAATATGCACCTAGGAATCAAAATGAAACATGGCATGACATTAGTGAAAGGGTATGACATTTAGAGGATGAAACATGATGGAAGTCAGTAGTTATCATGGTAGGAATTCACTCATGTCATGCACAATCATCCAAACCTTTACATGAGCAACTTTCAATAAGAAAAAATGAATGCGCATACTAGAAATGTGGGATGGAAAGTGTTTGTGTGTGTCCAAGCATGTTTGTGTCAAGCGTCATGGACAAATGAGATGAATGACAAGAACATAAACATGATGCTCATACAAACACAAAACAATTACCAAGTATCATAATTCACAATCATTCATAGCAAAGATTAGTATTGGAAGAGAGTGATTCTAAACCCTAGAGTTAGTTGAGACATGCTTACAAACTAATGAATCAATCATGGTGAAGAGATGGAAAAGTAATGTAACCCACAAGGTCAGTAGCTTAAGACCTAAGTAAACTATAAACAAAAGCAACTCAAACTAAGTAAAAATCTCACACACACAAGTTCATTGAATTAAGATTTGAAAGCATCTAAACTAGACAAGCATTGTACTTAAGAAAGATTTAAACAAAGTGGTTTTAATTAGAAAATTAAAACCATGTGTGACTTGTGTCATAATTTTAACTCAAGATATGATTCATGAGCAACAAAATGTAGAAGATGAAGCTTCCATACACAAAAAAATCACCTATTTGATGAACAAAATCATCTAAAGCAAAATACCTCCTCTCTTAGATCAAACAAAATTGATTAAGATTTGTAGGAAGGGAAAGATGTCTTGTATGTCATAGGGTGATGATAGAACCCTCACAAGATGCTTGTCATGAGCTTAAATTAATGTTAATTGAAGTGACATGCCACAAAAATCATGAACCTATAATCCCTCAAGGTATGTTTCAACCAAACAATAGAAGAAGAATAAGAAAATCTAGTTCTTCTAGGTCATCATGATGACATTACAATTGAGTGCAAGCCAATGAATCAAAGGGAATTGAGTTATTGATTACATAATATTCAAGGTCAAAAGTGAAAATTAAAGATCCAATTGGAATTGGATTGCTAGAATCATGCATGAAACACAGAACACAAGTGACACAACCATAAGCACAAGTTGGTAACATTTTAATCAACAAAGTTAGCATGAACTTGAGCAAATTAGGGGTTTAAATGAATCAATCAAAATGGAATCAAGGCCCTAAATATTATATGAGGATGAAATAAGAAAATGAGAAGTAAATTCCCAAAGAATTGCATGAACGCATTCCTCACCCTACAATCCATGCACAAGGATGCAACAAGTGAAACAAAGATCAAACTTCTAACTAAAGGATCAAGATGATCCTTTGAGGTAAAATGTCTCTCAAGTATTTAGAAGACTATCCTTGAGGTTATCATACCCCTAAACATCAATTAGAAACACAAACTATATAGGAACAATGGTCTAAGAAACAAGACATCAACAAATTAGGGTCTTGAAAACCACACAAAACTTTATGCTCAAGGTAGCAACCAAATGATCAACATGCAATTTCCAAAGAATGAAAACATGTTACACATCACTAGAGCATTCAAATGATCATCACATACCCAATGCTTGGCCTTAAATCATGTCCACACGCTTCACAATTGAGGCTAGACTCAACTATACTAGGCCACAAGGTATGTTCAACTTAAAAATTCCATAAAAATAGAAAAAATGAAAGATAAAATCCAAATAAAAATGAAATAAGGAGCTCAAATCCCTTACAAGTCAGGGACATATCCTTGCCCAATTTAAAAATCCATGGAAAGGTCAAAACAAAATCAAGAAGTCAACACCAATTCAACCTTCATGCTTACATGACCAATAAACAAGAAAAATGTGTATAAAATATAAAAGTCAGAAGTTAAAATCTATAAAAATTAGAAACAGTGACCTAACATCCTAAACATGGTCAAAAATATTTTTGGCATTTTTTATTTTCAAGAAAAAATGGTAAAAGCAAATAAAATGCAAAATGGATAATGCAAATCATGTATTTAATGCAAAAATTGACTTAATCATGCAAAAATGACAAAATTAGAAAATAAAAATCAGAAATGTATGATATATGATTTAAGTGAGCCACAATATTTTTTATTCATTTTTTATATGCATAAAAGTATTTTTAATGATTTAAATATGCATGAAATGCAATATAATGCATGAAATTATTTAAATATGGAAAAAATGCAAGAGTGATGAAATAAAATTCAGAAATGCATGGTGCATGATTTAAATGGACCAAAAATTTTTTTGTGGAATTTTTTAACATTGGAAAGTATTTTTTAGGAATTTTTTCAATTGAAGTGCAATTAAATAATCTCAGAATTTATTTAATTGGTCAAAACATTTTTAAAAATTTGGAAAAAATTCCACAAAATATTTAAAGTCATCATGAGTCTATGGTATTTTTTTTTTTGTAATTTTTGGATGCAAAATAAATGGATCTAAGATGCTAATTACAAAATAATTATAATTAAAATTCAAAAATGCATGGACCAATCAGATGATGCCACACATCATCTTCAACCTCCAACCAGCCCTAGAATACGTAAATGAACAGGTTCATGCATGCTACTTCTAACAATCGTATCTCACTCATTTCTCAACCAAATTAAGTGATTCAAAGCTCTAAATGAAGATCACATGGCAAGCTACAACACACAACTTGTAAAAAATCAAATGATCCATCATACATCAAGAAATCAGAGCGAGGAAATCAAGAAAATCATCCAAACCTGGATTTTCAGAACTTCATGCTATGCAATAGGCTTCAAAAACAGATGCAATTATACATCAAACCTATTGTTTGGCCAGCTAACCACGCATGTATAAGCTCAAATTCATCAATTGCAAGCTAGAAAATCATATTTGAAGTTTGAATGTTACCTCTTGATTTGGAAAATAAATCCAAATATGCCTCTGGATTTGAAGATAAAATACCAAAATCTTGCTCTTGATGCTTCAATGAAACTTAAATGATGGAGAAAAACCTTCAAGAACACGAATTACAGCCACTTCAAGTTATGAAAAAAAATGAAAATGCAGAGGAATTTTTTGGATCTGAAAAACGAGAGAGAGAGAGAGAGAGAGAGAGAGAGAGAGAGAGAGCTAGCTTGCAAAATGAGAAGCTTCTAAGTTATAATCTGTGACTCTAACAAGGGTAGCTTGGTCCTTTTCTCCTCACAAATCCGTTGGATCAAAAAATGATAAAAATGGCATCTTTGAGGTGGCTTGCGTTTTGATGCATTTCTTGCTTGCTTCCACTACGTTTTGATGAGCTGGGTGAGTAGTAAAGGCTTCTATCACGTGATATTTCCTCAACCTTGCTTGATATGGAAAAAATAAAGTTGGTGCATGGAATGAGTGTGAGGAAAATATGCTCAAAATGCTTGGCTTTTTATGGTAAGATACATGTTGGCACTACTTACTCCGATCCCTAGCTATGCTTGCTCAAACAAACATGCACAAATCAACAAAAATACACAAACATATCTCTGCTCAAAAACAGCCTTGGATCACTTTTTCTCATCCAATTTTCTCACAAATGGCTCGTGCATTTCTTGGCCTTTTGAGGCATATCAATAGCTCTTAGAATGAGGATTAAAACAAGCTCTGGTTCACTGAAAATGGAGCAAAAATGAGTGAGATATGGTCATTTGAAGTTGTGCACAAGCAAAGAAAAATCTGGGCAGCCACGCGCGCGTTCTGGCTTGCATGGGCATGCATGGCATCAGCCTCATGACCTCAACTTATGAACCTTGTAACTTGCTCAATTTTGAACCAAATGATGTGATTCAAAGTTCCATTTAAAGATCTCATGGCATACTTTAAAATGCACGAAGTGGTTTTCAAAAATTCCATCTGAATCAAGAGATATAATCCTCAACATTATGCCCACCACCTGTTTGTGAAAATTACGCAAAGAAAATGCCCAGAAAATGCATGCTTGCCCAGCCTTGGTCAAAACTTGTGCATGAAGCTTCTAACTCAAATATCTCTCAAATGGTACATTTTTGAGAAATTTTACACATTGGAAATCTTGTAGGATTTTTTCCAAGATTTCCATAAATGTATGGTATATAATCATTGGATAAAAATTGAGAAAGTTATGATGTGTCGAAGTTCCATAGGATGGACACTTAGAAAAATTTCAAACTTCAAATAACTTCAAGAACAAGTTAACCCTAATTTCTTCAACTTTCTTGATTCAATGATGAATTTGGTCATGAAAAATGAAAATATGACATTTGAATTGATGGTTGACCAAAAGTCCACTTGGTCAACTCCTGACTTTGACTGATTTTGACCAAAATGACTATTTTGCCCCTTGTGATCAATTGACTTGCTTCTGCTCAAAATTGAGCCTCAATATTTCACTCATAGATGTCCAACAACATATAGAAACAAGTGAAATCAAGTTTGAGTGAAAAATCTGAAGAAATCCTGATTTTACTCAAAACCCTAATTTTGCTCCATGTGTTAGGAGATAACCAATCAAACTTCAAAACCTCAAATCTTCTGAATGTGTTGAGCAATCCTTTGAACCATGATAACTCATATGATAATAAGAAGGTAATACTTCAAGAAATTGACTCATCCAAGCTTCAAACTCCACAGAGGACCAAAACCCTAATTTCATCAAATGAGTGCCACAGATGAATTTCTCCCCAACTCTTTGTAAAACTTCAACTCTTGAGGAATCAATGAGACAAATGGAATGTCCTGAGGTACAATACATCATGGTGACTTGAAATATCCACAGATATGAGTACTTGGGATTCCCTCAGAAGGGTATGCTAACACAATTAACCTCCTTAGCTTGTAGAGATCTTGAGAACCCAAAGAGCTTGGATCTTATCATGAGATATGAATGCAATGCAATATGATGTTTATGATGAAACATAAGCCTAAATGAAGAGGGTAAATTTTGGGGTGCAACACTCATAATACATTATAATTAGAGCTATCACCCCTTACCTTAGCCAATTGCTTGAATCCCTCTTGAGCTTTAGGTTCCTCTTCCTCCTTTGCTCTTCTTCTCTTCTCACGTAGATTCTCTTTTCTCCAAATTTTGGTTTCCAATTCCTTTTTATTTCTTATTATTCTATTATAATAATAATAACAAAATAATTAGAGGCTTTTACTTCATACACCCCTCTCCTCTACTAATTACCACATAAGCCCAATTCTTTTTCTTTATTTATTTTCCAATAATTCTAATATTCCAATAATTTCCAAAAATCAAATTTTAATTAATTAAATCATTAAAATTCCAATTTAGTAATAATTGAAAATATGGGGTGTTACACTGACGCCTTCATGTATTTCCTTTAATATATGTGGCACCTTGTCCTCTTCGATGCATTTGAGCAGGGGGTACAGAATCCTCTTCTGTAGAGTTTGTCTTCGAGGATAATGTACGAGCAGGTCCTTCACCTGATGACGTTTACTCCCTTGGGATCATCGGGAAGGGTCCCGTTGGTCATATACTTGTAGATGGGCGTCATCCAGGAAGTGTTTTCTCAAATGATAAGTATGTCGTGATCGGGGCGACCTTTCTCTATGCTTGGTCGAGGGAGTATTTCCTGGATCACTAATTTGTTTCCTCCATTCGTTCTTGTGTTGGCGAGCTTAGATAGAACGTTTGCACGAGCATTATGTTCTTGGGGGATATGTTGTATCTCAACTGAAGTGAACTTTTTCATGTAGTTTTGGATGAGGGTCCAGTACTCAACTAGTTGGTCGTTCTTGACCTGGTATTCTCCCCGAACATGGAAGGCCACGAGCTGTGAGTCCGTGAGGATTTTGACTTCTCTTTCTCCCATATCCTCGGCGAGGCGGAGACCGGCGAGAAAAGTCTCATATTCCTCTTGATTGTTGGAAGTCGGAAATGAGAGGGCGAGGGATACCTCAATAACGATTCATTCCCTGTTGTCCAGGATTATCCCTACTCTGCTTCCTAATGAGCTAGAGGCACCATCGACGAATATGGTCCATTTGTTGGTCCCTTCTTGGAGTGTTGGGAAAGTCATTTCGGCCAGGAAGTCCTCCAGGACTTGTGCTTTGAGGGCCTTTCTGCTTTCGTACCTGATGTCAAATTCGGACAATTCTAACGACCATTTGAGCATTATGTCGGCCATGTCTGGTCCACCCAACAGTTGCTTGATGGGTTAGTCCGTTCAAACTACGATGGTGTATGCTAAAAATCAGCGGCAGAGCCTTCTTGCAGCGTTAACCAGTGTGAAAGCGATTTTTTTCGATTTGTTGGTATCTCAATTCGGGCCCTTGTAAGGCCTTGCTCATGAAGTAGATGGGTTTTTGTCCCTCTCGTGTTTCTCAGATGAGCGCGGCGCTAACGGACTCAATAGTCACGGCCTGATACAGATATAATGCCTCTTCTCTATCGGGCCGAGACAACACGGGGGGTTGGGATAATGTTTGTTTTAGGTGAGTTAAGGCTTGCTCGCATTCTTTGGTCCATTCGAATGTTGCTTCTTTTCTCAACAGTTTGAAAAATGGGAGTGCGTGTTGGGCCGATTTTGCAATGAATCGGGATAACGAGGTTAGCATCCCATTAAGGACTTGAATGGACTTTTTGGATTTTGGAATGGGCAGTTCTGAGAATGCCTGAGATTTGTCGGGGTTAGCCTCTATTCCGCGCTCGGTGAGATAGAAACTGAGGAATGTTTCGGCCTGGACTCCAAAGGTGCACTTTTCAGGGTTGAACCTCATTTTAACACTCCTGGCCTGGTCGAAGAACATCCTAAGGTGTCGGGAATGATCGACCTCCTCTTGGGATTTCACGATCATGTTGTCCATGTATACCTCGATCATGTCTCCGATTTCGCCTTTAAAGACTTTATTCATCATGTGTTGGTATGTTGTACCGGCGTTTTTCAGACCGAAGGGAATCACGTTGTAGTGATAGTTGCTCGACTCGGTCATGAAGGTCGTATAAATTTTATCTGTTTTAGCCATTGGAATTTGGTTATAGCCCGAATATGCGTCCATAAACGAAAGTAATTTAAAACATGCGAAGTTGTCAACGAGTTTATCGATATTGGGTAGGGGTATGCGTCTTTTGGACATGCCTTATTAAGACCAGAGTAATCAATGCACATGCGCCATTTTCCATTTTTTTAACGAGTACAGGGTTGGACAGCCACGTAGTGTATCAGGCTTCCATTACAAAATTGGCCTTTAGAAGGTCCCTAATAGCTTGCTCAGCAGCCTCAATTTTCTCCGGGGACTGCTTTCGCCTGCGTTGTGCTATGGCCTTAAGGGCAGGATCAATAGTGAGATGGTGACATGCGACTTCGGGGTCGAGACCGGGCATCTCTGCGGCGCTCCATGCGAAAAGGTCAACATTATCCTTCAAGCATTCCTTTAGCTGTTCTCGAGCCAATTCGGGGAGGTCTGTTCCGATCTTGACGCCTTTGCTGTGGTCGTTGCCAAATGGAACGAGCTCACTATGGGATTAGACGCATGTGTTGCTTTGAGGATGCTCCTGGGTTCCTGGACGTGGATGAATCTTCTTCGACCATAGGTGCCTTTCCTTTCCTTCTCTTTTCGGATAAATTCTTTGGCTTGAGACGGCTATCGAGGTCGATAGTGTTGACTCGAGGAAGAGGTTCAGGCTTGTGAGAGCTTTCCGGGAGGTCGATTCTGCCCTTGGTCTGGGGTTGGAGGTTGATGGAGTCTAGGCCCTTTGTTGATGCCTCGAAGCACCTTCTAGCTGCATGGATGTCTCCGTGCAGCGTTTCCACCTTCCCGTTAGTTGTATAATACTTCATTTTTAAGTGTATTGTTGATGGTACTGTGATTAGCTCGGCAAGAGTGGGCCGACCAAAAATACATTGGTACAGGGACGGGCAATCGACGACCAAAAATTGTGTTTTGATCGATCTTTCGGTTTCTCTGGCCCCGATGGTTACGATCAGCTCGACATATCCCCATGGCTTCGCCGTGGAGCCATTGAACCCCTGCAGATCTAAGCTGAGGTTGGGAGTCAGGTGGGTTTCGTTGAGCTGCAACGTCCTGAATAGTTGAGTGTACATGATATCAGTCGAGCTTACTTGGTCGACTAGTATGCGCCTAACATCGAAGTTGGCCATCCGGGCACGTACAAGCAAAGGGATATTTGAATTAGGGGCGCCCCCAGGCAAATCTTCTTTATAGAAGGCTAGCGGATGAGACTTGCCTTGGATTTTGTCGAGAGTGGCGCCCAGGTCTGAGCTCATTCTCACGAGGTCGTCGAATCTTCTCTTGATCGATCCAACGGAGTTTTTGGTGAATCCTCCTCCGGAAATAACCATAGCCGTTGGGAAAGATTCCCAAGGGCTAAGAGTGGCGAAGTAGGTCGGGAGCGTATCTAGATCGGGAAAGAAGTCTTCGGGCCTCGATATGCTTATAACTATGGGCATAAACGAATCTTCCGCAGGCTTTTCCTCCCCGACCTTGCTGGATGAGGGGGTTTCCTATTTTGCCGACTCCTTTTTGTACTGCTTGAGATGCTTGTCTCTAATTAGGATCTCAATGGCGTCCTTGAGGTGGATGCAGTCCTCTGTCACGTGTCCGTGACTCCAATGAAATATGCAGTAGTTATTCTTATCTACCCCCGGTTTGGCCGAGGTCTGTCGAGGGAAGCGTACTCCCCATTGTTTGAACTCAGAGTTCGCACAATCAGTTAGGATACGTTCCCGAGAAATGGTGAGGGGGTGTAGTCATTGAATCGACCCACCGGCCCCTTGTGGTCTCTTGTGTCATGGGGTTTATCTTCCCGCCTTCTTTCTCCTTCCCGACGAGAGGTCGAGGGCTCTTCATTTTTGGAGATCTTGACATTTTCCCTATGCCAGGTGTCACGAGCAGAGTTTGCGGCTTCTTTTTCCTCGTATTGGATGTATGCTTGGGCCTTCAGGAGGAAAACGTCCAACGTGGAGGGTGTTTTGATGCCTACTTCCTTCGCGAAGTCGCTACGAGGGCGTAGTCCTCTCTCGAGGAGATATTTTTTCATATCATCCGTAGTTGAAACTTGGACGGCTTCTTGGTTGAATCTCTCGATGTATGCTCGGAGAGATTCCTCTTTGCCCTGAATGATGGCTTTCAGGGACGCCTCTGACTTCGGGTGGCGTCGGGAGGCGGTGAAATGTCTGGAGAATAGTCTCCCCAGGTGCTTCCAGGACGTGACCGATCCGTCGGGCAAGCTCTTATACCAATCCATGGCTCCTTTCCTCATGGTCGTGGGGAACATACGACATTTGATGGCCCTACGAATGCCCCAATAATCAAGAAAAGCATCGATGTTCTCGATATGCTCGTCGGGGTCGGTGGTACCATCATATTGACCAAGTCGAGGAGGTTTCTCTAAACCGGATGGAATTGGAATGTCCATGATGGCCCGACAAAGGGGACCGTGAGGTTCGTCTTCGTCGCTTTGGTCGGGCGAGAAGGAGACGGAATGATTGCTTCTTTTGTAATGGGGGAAGTTATTTCTCCTCTCTTGGTTTAGGTGATGGAGAGCGATCGCGAGGACGATACGATTCGGTCTTCATCTTCTTCTTCGAGGGATATCCCTGATGTTTCTGAGGCGGGGTATGTCCCCTCTTCTTTGGAATATGTCGATCAAGACGATATTCTTTCCGAGCAGGCTTTCTTGGTGAGGGACTACGGGAAACGACCACTTTAGATCTCTGAGGTGGAGATGAGGGGAGGTTTCTTTCCAGAGCCTCAATGCGCTAGCCCTGCTGGAGGAGGAGATTGTTGGTTTGATTGAGCGCGGAAAGGATAGCAACTAATATTGGATCCGCGTTGGTCAATAGTGGTGCCGAGGGCAATAGAATAATGGGATCATCAGTGTGATCATTCGTTCTCTGGTTGTCCAGGAAGAAATCTTGGTTGGCTGCATCTTCAGAATTTGGGGATGTTGTCCTTCCATCCTTGTGATCGTTGATGTTCTCCAGTCGAGGAGAGGGGATAACACTATCCGGCTTGCGGACAGGTGAGAGAATGGGCTTGCTGGAAAGAGATTGATCGTTGAATTCAGTCATCTAGTGAGTTTGAGATTATCTTTGATCTTCTAGAATCAGAACGATGAATGAAGACGGGGAAGATATTTCCAACAGACGGCGCCACTGATCTGAACAAGGGATCAGAATTAGAGACAGACGGAGTGAACGACGGTCCTTCGAGCAAGTTTGATATTGAGGAAGGGGTGGTGTACCTACAAGGCACTCAAATACTAAAGTAAGCAAATGTTCAAAGGAGAAGATAGAAAGTATTAGGGTTTTTTGTGTAAGAAAATAATACCTTGCCCTCAAAGATATGGGGTTTATATAAGGGACATAGGGAGATTCTCATTGGCTGCTATCTTTGGGCCGAGATACGCGGATCCACAAATATAGTCATCCGAGCTGACTAGGTCAAAACCGGGCAGGCTTACTCGTAACTAGCCGTTATGTCGATCATGTGAGACATAACGAGCACAGTTAATGGTGAGTAGAGTCGTGGTTTGGATCAACATGCGTCGAGCATAGCATGCATGAAACGGGAAGCTGGACATCATGACGACGTTGTCGGGGCCGGACCGCTCGCAACGGTTAAGGGAGGAATGACCCGCCCGAATGCGTTCGGGCGATCCAGAATATTTTACTATCATAATTTTTTAATTAATTAATAACTAACTTAATATTTATTAAAATCTTTTAATTAATTAATTATTAACTAACTTAATATTTATCAGAAATCAGAAATATTTTAATTAATTAATTATTAACCAACTTAATATTTAGCAGAAATATTTTAATCTATTAATTAATTAAAATTTTGAAATATTATATTTTTTTACCCAAGCCCATTGTATTCCAACATCAACCCAACACTCATTTTGTAATCTATTATGCTGCATAAGCTATATAGAGACTTGTAATATTGATAAATATTTCGATGTGGAACTAAACATAGCAACTTATCAAATTGCAATATGAAAACAACGATAAAGAACACACAGTCATTTACTAAAGACATTTTAACATTAACACTTATGCATGGTGTGAACACTAAGCTTACTTCTCCCAAGTTTTGAAATGCAAATTCAATGAAGGGTTTGAGAAAATCACACATTAATAAGAAAACTACACAAAAGAAAAATGGGATCTGAAGCTCCCATGCAAAACCTATTTCTATCTTATCCTTTACAAGGACACATTAACCCTCTTCTCAGACTAGCAAAGTGTCTTACTGCAAAGGGTTTTTCAATCATTTTCATCACAACCGGACCGAATAGACTGGCAAGAACATGTGAACCGTTAACAAAATCGCTGCTAAATGAAACACTCCAATTGGTGACAATTCTCTCACTTTCCGGTTCTTCGACGACGGTTTACCAGAAGATGATTCCATTAGAAATAATCTCAGTGGCTACTCAGAATAGCTTGAACTTGTTGTAAACAATTCATTTCTCAAATGATAAAATATCATGTTGATTCAAACAAACCAGTTTCATGTATCATAAACAATCATTTTCTTCCATGGGTTTTGATGTTTATTATGATAATAATATTCCTTCTGCTTTGTTATAGATTCAATATTTAGCTATTTTCGTAGCTTACTATAATTATTTCCATAAACTCATACAAAAACAAGTGGATGAAATTGCACATGGGTTGTTGGAGTTGCATGTATTGTTTTTATGGATATTGAAACCACTTTCTAAGGAAAATGTTGGGAAGACATGTTTTGTCGAATGGGTTTTTGGAGGAGAAGAGTAAGAGAGGGAAAGTGGTGAAGTGGTGTCCCCAAGAAGAAGTATTGTCTAATTCATCAGTGGGATGTTTCATGACACATTGCACCAATGCTTAAGGATTTGGAATCATGTCCCATATCGAAAGCCTATCAAAATATTTGTGTTTATATAGCTTAACTAATCATGGGCAGTTATAATGTTTGTGTATTGGGCTATAACTAAAATTAAATGGGTTTTACGTCCGTTATATTTTTTTTGGTGGAAACGTCTGTTATATTTATCTTATGAATTTTAATAGGAATTAATTAATTTCTAAAAAAAATATTTTAAAAGTATTTATTTAGTTTAAAAGATTTATTATTAAATATTAAATTATTTAAAAATTAATTAATTTAATTAAATAAAAGATTTCTGATAATAAAATATTAAACTAAAAATTAAAAATAAATAATAAATTGATTTAAATGACGTGGCAAGTGAGTGGTCATTTTTTGGGGTGCATGTCATTAAAATGGCTGACAAATGGTCAGGGACCATCAAAAATTCAGGTTATTTGATATTGGGTGACCTAATAGTTGATTTTTTTTTTATACGGGTACTAAAAAGGAGAATTTTTCCTGCTACCCCCCACTTGAACCTGACACCCCCCAAATAGGGTAATTTTACCAAAATATCCATGCAAAATACCGGAGATCTCAAAATTGCCGGTACGTACCAGAAATTTTGAAAAAATTACCATTTTACCGTCCTTGATTCCGTAAAATTCAAATGTCTAGTACCGTAAGTTTGAAATTTCCAGTACTATTTTTGTACCGAAAATTTTAAATTTATGGTATGTATTTCAGTTTACAATCGTACAGGGAATTTGAAACTTCCGATATGTATTTCAGTTTACAATTGTACTAGAAATTTGAAATTTCTGGTACTGTTTTTGTACCGGAAATTTCAAATTTCCGGTATGTATTTCAGTTTACAATAATAACGGGAATTTCAAATTTCCGGTACTATTTTTGTATCGGAAATTTCAAATTCCCGATAATACTGGGACTTAAAAATTTTTGAAATTTTTTTACACTTGTACTTAAATAGAATACATAAATATAATTAATGTCATACATAGAGGCATTACAAATATAATTAATATCAACAAATATAATTAATGTTATACATAGATGCATTACAAATAAAATACAATCATTCCCTAGACAGTACTGCCCAATGTCTGATCTGACCCATATATGCTAATTCCCATCCTTTTGCAACATCAGAATAATTATCCCTCTGACGCTCTGTGATGGGAGGCAATGGACAACCGTGTTTCAATTTTAGTAGAACCCAATGATTTGTGTTGACAAAACCAACTGCAACAATTGTATGACGACTTGTGTACAGAGGTGGAGGTATGAGAAGCGGGAAAAATGTCCTGCTATGACTCATGGATAAAGAAACAAAAATAACACCATATCTACAAGCAATAGGGTAACCCATATTTGGAATCGACGTCCATTTCTCCCTACCCTGAGGACCCAAGTGTTTCACGATTAATGAATTCCTCACATAAGACACGGTATCAAGAACACCTTGGAAAACAATGTTTCGTGTTGATTGATATGAGTATCCAACTGCCTCCTAACATCAAAACATGCATCCGAGTCTCATCCCAACGTAGTTGCAATACAACGGTAACCACAGTTCTCATCTGGTTCTACATCAATAATATCTTCAATGTATGGATGAAAGAAAACAGGAAACTGTGGCAAGTACTCACTTGCGGAATTGGTACAAGGTTGCCTATGAATTGATATGGTTGACGATTGAGTCTCATTTGGTTGTGTGCATGATCTCTTTGTAGTCTGACTCCCTTACAAAGCTTCAGCATATTCCCACTGACTTGGATCACGATGCACATCACTTTTCATACCCTTTTTACTCTTCTTAACTCCTCTCTTTAATGACTTATATTTCATAGGCGGTGGACACATTGAAGTTGTTGATGGATAGACTAGGTCACAGACTTTTTTTCAACACTCTTTGTCCCACAATATCTAGAGCACTGAACTATTTCTTCAACTCTTTGCACTCGTCTTCTAAATCCCACTTTTCTCTTTAGGAATCTCCTCATGTTCTACAATTTGGAATTTTGTCCAAAACACATGAATCGTTTCCAAAGATATAGGTGTGCCTAAAATCTGAAAACCTGCAAGCTAACACACACACGGTAACCCATGCCTTGTTCTAATGTAACAACAACACCTCTCTTTGCTTGTACCAACATATTTGACTCTTTCAAGTTCCTTTCCAATGAGTTGTATACACTGTCTCGAAACAAAACCGTGTAACTTAGAATAGAATGACGTGTTATAATTGTGATCAATATTGACGATACTTTTTTGAAACGACACCCTTATAGAACATAACGAAAACAAATATACCGGATTTTTGGCAATTTCTGGTAAATCGCACTGGAAATTTCAAAAATTCTGGTAAATCGTATCGATAATTTGTAAATATACGGTATATTGGTACCAGAAATTTGTAAATTGCAAAGAATTTCTGGTATTCGTCAATAAACGGTACCGAAAATTTTCAGAGACCTATCGGAAATTTAGTTTTTGGTTACTTTTATCAACAGTAAAAAGTTTTTTCTAAAAAGTAAAATTTTTGAGTAAATAGGATTAGGGGTATTTTCAGAATATACAAATATGAGGAGTGTCAGGTTTAAAAACGGGGTGGCAGAAAAAACTCTCATTAAAAAATTAAAAAAATTAATATAGAGAGACTAAAAATGCATTTAAACTTATAAATTAAGGAAAAAAGAGAATGCATTGATATTGTAAAATATTTTTACATGTATCAAAACAAATCATATTTTTAATGTTATAATATTAATATAATATGTTATAATTTTATTAGATGATGTTTTAAAATTAGTTTATATTATCAATTCGTTGTCTTTAACCTCGTAAATTTGAAAATTAGTATTTATTATAAGTCATTTTGAAATAAGAATTAGTATTATAATATAAGTTTTTTTACAATTTCAATAAATAATATTTATTTATTTATTTTGTTTCAAGTATGTTATATTTCACGTGTCAATAATAAAAGATAATTTTATAAAAAATTCATAATTTCTTATTTTTATAGGATGCTTATTATTTGTTTAATATATGTACAAAATTAAAAAAGATTTATAATTAGAAAATGATGATAATATATTATTAAAGAATCTATTTGTTCTTGATGCTTGATTTTTCTTGTGATAACTAGAACAATTTGTTGTCCAAAATATGAAGTGACGTCAAAAAATCCTTTGAATTCAAAAGTTTCAACGACTTTCTGCTTAAATCCAATTAGGTGTAAGATGGTTTAGTTATAAATTTTGTTTGGTCTGCTTTTTTTCTTTGTACATGCTTAATTAATTCATTGGATGGAATTTGTACACAGCATGTAGCTTCATTAAATTATGCATTTTGGTCATTTAATTGCAATTTAGTCTTCCGTATATTTTTCATTGGAAATTTCTTTCCACATCTAATACATTTCTCTTAGACCTTTGATTAAAAACTTGAAATCCTTCCAGAATTTACATATTCATAATATTTGGCAGAACATCTGAATCCTTTGCAATCTTAACATTTTGCTGTAGTAGTTAAATTATGTTTTAACAAAATTGTTACTAATCCTAAAATCATGGATCTAACAAACCATGAATCTAAGAAGCACAAATAAGAGCCAAGACATAATACAAATAAGAGCCAAGACATAATAGTTAAACTTAACAGACAAGTTCTTAAGTCTTAACCCTCTCTCAAATATTTTTTTTATTTATAGAATTGTATGGATTATAATGAGAATTTGTTTCAACACGAAGTACACTTCTTCCAAGCTTTTGGAGAAAAACTTAAAATATCTATAGAATTCGGAAGTACATATCTGAACGCATCTCATTTTTTACGAAAAAATAATTTCAGATATGTATATCCGAGTACATCTCATTTTTTACGAAAAAATGATTTTAGATATGCATAGTTGAATTTTACGAAAAAAATGAGGTGTGCTCGATATACATATCCGAATACACCTCATTCTCTTACGAAAAAAGTGGTTTCATATATGCATTTTCGAATTTTACTCTATTATAAAAATTAAAAAATACAACTAAAAAACAAATTAAATTAAATTAAGTGTCTACAAATTCTTTCGAATTTTTTCTAAAATATGAAAACGGAAAATATATCAAACAAAATAGAAAAATAAAGGATTTAGGATGGGGACCTCTATTTTGTCCCAAAATAGGGGATTTTCATCCCTGGATTTTTTTGGATGAATTGACACGGTAAAATTTTAATTCAGAGTCGATTTTTAAAAAAATTAAAATTTTATGTTAGGTCGCGTAAATGTTAGAGACACAGGAACCCAATGTTTATAACACCGAGATTAAATAATTATATTTTATTTTATAAAATATATCAATTGTTATATTTTACAATTATAATTAGAAATTTAATTATTGCCTTCATTGTTTAATTCGATATCATAACTTTACTTTAATATTTAATTTTTAATTATAAATTTAAATTATTTTTTATTAATAATAATTCAATTTAATTATATTATAAATATATTATAAATAAATATGTTTGCAAAATAAAATCAAAAAAAATTTAAGATATTAGATTATTTCAAATATGCATATATGAAATCTCACTAAAATAAAAAATAGAATTTTTTCAAATATATATATCCGAAATAATTCAATATCCTAAATTTATAAGATACGTTTGAATATGCATATTCAAAAGATATTTTTAAATTTTTAACAGTGCAAATCATTATTAGGTATAGAGAAAAATTCTCACAATAATATTACTGAAGACTAGTGGTACTAATTATTATTGTAATGATGCATGACATGGTTGCTTTTATTTAAGAATGTTTACTTTTTTTAAGAAGTTTTTGGAATTATTTGGGTTTCAACCCAACTAGCTATGGCCACCTACCTGAAATGAATAAACATTCAACAATTAGTTGTTATAAGTCACAAGTCACAACTAAGTGAGACGCTTCAACACAAAATAGTTTTTAATTGTTCGGTTGATAATGGAAATGAGACATATTCCGACAGAAACAAATATTAATATATTTTACTAACACTTAAAATATGTAAACTTAATTGGCTGTGGACATAAACCAAACAACTTGAAAATCTGTATATTATTAAGGGACTCTATTTGTTGTTGTTGTTGATGCTTGATTTAGAACAATTTGTTAGACATTAAGGAGTTTTTTTTTTAATTCAAAAGTTTCCAACGACAAACTACAAATCCAATTAGGTGTAACGTGTAAGATGGTTTAGTTTTAAGTTTTGTGTGCGCTACTTTTTTCTTTGAACGTGCCTAATTAATTCATTAGTGATTTGATGTGTATTTGTACATATTATTGTTTTCTTCATATTTAGATAGTCTCTTTTAATTAGGTCATTTTTATTTTCACGTGGTATTTCAAGATAATGCATACAGAAAGAACATTTGGCGATGTAATATCGATGAGAATTTATTTTGCTACGGTTCAAGTTGTACCCGTCACTTTTTAAGGGTATAATTTTATTTATCATATTTTTGTGAAATTTTTTATTTAAATTGATTTTTATCAGAAATTTCGAATTTCATACTGAAAAATTTTAGTATATTTAGAGAAAAAAATACTGGAAATTTTTAAAAGAATACCAACAACTTACAAAATTTTTGGTATTTTCAGAATTTTCAAAAGAAAAAAGCTTTTTTTAAAAAAAAAAAACCAGAAATTTCGGGGGTGTACCGGAAATTTTAGTCAAATATCAAGAATTTATGAAATTTCCGGTAAAAATACAGAATTTTTTCGAAAAAAAAAATTTGATACTATTTAAAATTTCCGGTATCAAAAAAATATTTATTTATTTATTTTCAAAAAAATTACCGAAAAATTTGTGGAATATCGAAAATTTCAACAGGGGTAAAGTGAAAATAAAAAAGTTTAGAGGGATGCCAGGTTAAATGAAAGGGGTGGCAAGAAAAATTCTCAATATCGATACAACAACATTGCTAAAGACTCGGCCCATGACAACATCGTACCGAGTTCACAAAATCAATACAAAACAGTTCTAGCCTTGCAATAACAACACAAACAGACCAAATCACTAACCATTCATAAATTAACATGCATTCACAATAACCAATTAACCTCTAATCGAATTGTTAACTAACCCTAATATGTTACTAATAGAATGTTACTAACATGATTTCATCAAACAGAATTTGCCAACTGTAAATAGATAACAAATTGTACCAGCTCATAAAATTAGAGAAAAACACCTTAGAATTTAGGTTTATAAGAGGAAGAGATCAAAGCCTCTTTTTTGGATAGCTTTTGACAGCTCACCATAAACACTCGTAACAAACCCTAACCAGATAAATCTGCACCCTTAATCGCATAATTATCCTTCACTTATCCAAAACTCTCAATGCAACCTCACCTCCATCTTCTTCATAGTCCACAAACTTTTACCTTCCTCTGAGCCTCACATACCTGAATCTCTTATCACTGCAACCTCCATCAATCTACAACAACCAAACACACTCAAGAACAACTCATAACATCCACAACAAGAATATACATGCAACAACAACATAACGCAGTGTCATACTCCAAAAAAATTTACCTAAGATCCCACTTTCATTTTCATTCTCACATAATATCAAGGTCACGAAATACAGTCGGTTTTTAAACCTCTCACCTTTGGGCATTGTTTATGTAAAGATTGTCAAGTATTGTGAATATTTCATCTTATGTGTCACTGACTTCTAATCAAATACAAAAGTGTATGTTTGTGTTTCTTTTGTTTCATGTGCAAAGACAGGTCTGAATCAAGAGCATCAGGTATTGCGCCTCAGTTAGAGTTTTTGGTCCCTCAAGTGTTTAAGAATGTTGAATCACCGATTCTCAAAGGCTACTTCATCAAAGCTTGGACTATAATCTCAAGAGCATAGTCAAGATTTCATCATCATTGGTGCACATGTGCATCAATATGTCCTGGAATGCGAGGAACGACCAAGTTTGCGAGTTGATTTAAAACACTTTGACCAAAAAGTCAACTTCTGGAAGATCAAGTTCAAACGATCATAACTTATTCATTATTCAACATTTTTGAGTGGTTCTTTTTGCGAATTACTCTCCTTGATGTCATCTCCAACTTCTCTTTACAAGTCAAGAGATGATTATGTTTAGAGGATCATAAAAAATTCGAGTATACTTTAGAGGTCATTTTGCGAATTTGACCTAATTTCAAGAAACTCTCGCCCAACTTTCGAGGGTCCTAACTTCCTCAATTTTGAATGTGCTGAGGCGATTCTTTTTGTGAAGTATCACAAATATTGTTGTCTATGAGATTGCTTCAAAGATCGAGGTCGATTTGTGTTCAGAAGACCATGAGATTTATTGAATCGTTATAGGTTATTTCTTGACTTAGGACGTCCTTAACTCCTAGGTTCAATTCATGTCACAATCGTTTTCTCAAGACACTCGATTCTTACATTGAGATAATTCGTGAAACAAGAGGTCAAGTTTGAAGTTTCAAATTTCATGAGTTCAAGTTCTTTCAAGGTGTCTTATAATTCGAAAATGGAGTGATTTTCTTGTTTTCATGAGTTTAAAATTACTTGTCATTCATTAAAATCCAAATTCAAAGTTAAATCCATCCAAACATCATCATGCCATGATTATCCAAACTTCTTCATTAATTGGTCATCAAAAACAAGTTCATTCAAGTATTATCCAATTTTAATCATGAGCAAAATTCTAAGTTTCAACCTTGTCCAAGCTTCATCCGTTGCTTATATCATTGGTTATGGTCAATAGTGCAAATTTTTAAAAGAGACTTAGATTCAAGAGGGGAGAACATTCGAAGACTAGAGAATAAGGAAGCTTTTATTTGAATTCAAATTGTTGGATTACAAGATACAATCAACTATCTAACTAAGTCTAGAAACTACTACCAAACTCCCTAATTTACCCTTTTCAAATAATTATATTTTCACTAAACTTTACCCATTCTTGTAATTAACTTAATGCAAATTTATTGGCCAATTAAAATAAATAAAAGTGACATGTGGCTATGCTTTTCTCTATTGAATTCAAAATACACTAAAATCTGATGGGTAATGTTTTTCCCTCTCACTTCCATGTTTCCTTCACCTTTTCTATCTTTCTCGTCTGCCTATTTTTCTCTTCGTTCTTGTTTCAGATGTCAATTATTTAATTAGGTATTATAGCACCCATATTTAGGGTATCATTGCTAGCTCACGGGATAAATGTTGAAGATTGAGTATTTTACAACTTTCGATCATTGCATAATTAGCAATTTTCTCTTCTGCATTCAAATGTAAGACAACATCTAACAAGGAAATATGGATTCAATGAGGGTCCTTACAACTTCTTCCAAGTCAGCGGCATTGTTTTTAGGAAACGATTGAGGATCTAGATTTTGAAAATTTGGAGCTCCGGGCACCAACTCATACAAGTGTGAAAATTTACCAATCCTTCTTGCTTCAGATGACAAATATTTAATTTGGTATTTGTCATACCCCATTTTTTACCCCTAATATGTTCGCTTTTGACGTCATGTGCATTTTGCATCATAATACATGTATTCATTTGAGTTTCTAAAGTATGGGGCAAAGCTGGCTCAATGGACTCGTTCATCGCTCCTGGTGCAGAATTAGAGTTTGGACCACGGATATGGTATGACTGATTCTTAAAGCATAAAAGGATTCTATGGTATTCTATGAGTCTCAAGGCATCTGTAAATGGTTTTTTGTTCTATACAATTTATCATAAAATCAAGAACGGTCTGGTAAGAGGATATTCGGGTGTGCATGACGAGAAGTCAACAAAAAGTCAAAGGTTGACCAAGTGAGAATTTTCGGTCAAAATTATGGTCGTGAGTCGAGGTATGAGAAAATAAGACCATCTGTAGAGAAAAGTCTGAAGAATCGGTCGGAAACGAGATTTCTTGCATTTTAAGTAATCTTAGGAAACATTTCTAAGTTTTTAAGAGTTTTGTGTTCACGGAGTCATGTTGTCGACTCTATATCTCTTTCGTTAGTGGTCGAAAGTTCCCGAATTGGTAGTCGTTGGAAAGAGCGCATTTCGTACTTCAAATTTTCTCTTGTGAAGATTTCTCTGAAAAATGCTCGGATTTCGAGTTATGAGGCTCCGAAGTTTGGAATTCGCAACTTTGGAAATTTAACACTTAGTGAAAATTTGAATTATTTCAATATGGCCGAGTGTCCAATTTCGCGAGTGTTTTACACGTGTTTCCAAGCGTTGTTTCGAGTCGAGTTTAAAGACAAAGTCGTTCACCTCATGGTAAGCTACAACTTTGCCGAAGAAGTCTAACTCATTCGGAACTTGGATCGAAAGTTACAAAGTTTGGAAGTTGAGAATTTATCATATTCATGTATTCAACACTTGAAATTTTGCTGAATTTTTCACATGGTCAGATTGACGACTTCGGGTTCGATTTTCATATAGTTCGTGGCTCTGTTTCGTAAAATGCTTAAATAGAAAGTTGTTTATTTCACGGTAGTATACAACTTTCCCGAAGAAATCGAATTCATCCGAGTCACGGATCAAAAGTTACGAAGGTCGAAAACTGGGAGTTTGTCATGTTCACAATGTTTGACACTTGGAAATTTTTTGGAGTGTTTGTCAACATGCTCAGATTACGACTTCGGGTTCGATTTTCTCATAGTTATTAACTCCGTATAAAAAATGTTCAAATATGAAGTTGTTCACCTTGCGGCAAGCTACAACTTTCCCGAAGAAATCGGATCCATTCGATGTTTAGATCGAGAGTTATGAAACCATAAAGTCAAGGAAAAATATTCGGTAAATTTTTACCGACATTACCGGTATTTTACTAATTATCATTTCTCATCTTTAGAACCATTTTCGGGCATGCTACGAGCATTATTTGATAAACTTTCAATATGAGTTTTGTTCACACGAGTTTCCTCTAAGATTTTTCGTTTTGAGATCTCACATCGAAAACGCGTATATTCGGGTTATCAAGCATGGGAGAGAACCATGTGGACATGGGTGAGTATGGATTATTTAGTCAATGGGCATATTTGGCTTCAGATTATTCATGGAACAGTAAAAAGAAGTTGTAGTATGGAATGATGTATTCCTTGCTCGATTTAACCATACAAAAACATGTATGCATGCATAATGGAGAGAGTTTACTGGATTTGACAGAAAACAAAACGTAACAACTTGGAGGCTCCTCCATAACACTCTTTTCTCACCGCCATTCCCGCTACACTATAACCCTTTCACCCACCACCATCCATCACCGTATTTAACCTTCTACTCCCTTATCTCTAACTGTAACAACGCTCACCCTCCATTTTCTAACTCTGGATTTCTTGCTGACAAACCTCACAAAATTTTTTACAACTCAATACCCTGTCTCTCATCAAATCTCGCCATTCTCTCTCTTTCTTGCTTAACACAAGGCATACTGCAAACAACGCCCTCTTCTTCTTCATACGATAACCATAACTATTTTTCTTTCTCCACACTTCCATTCACCACCACCTTCTCGTCCTATCATCTCATCAACCATAACAGAATCCAAGAGAGAGTTATTTCTCAACCATTATCTTCCTCTCCCAAGGCCATAACAAACTCGAAGAATAGACTTTCTCCTCTCATCAATAACACGGAAGCTCTCTATCGACTCTCCAAGAACAAGGACCAGTTTTCAAGGCAATCATTATTGTCCTCCCTAAGATCAGAGGAGGATTTCATTCGGGCTCCATGAATCGCTAAAGAAATCTTGTGTATTGAAGAGTTCTGGATTCCATCTTCACCTTCAAGATCACAACATCCTTGAAATCTTGCAGAAGTGTCAGGGAATCAGGCTTAAGAACAAGGTGCGACAGACATATTCTTTTAGGTAATTCGACGAGAAAATCCTTTACAACCTTTTCATATACTGTGATAAGACTGAGTAACCGTTGAAATGATGAATCCATGATGTTTGCTTGAGTTTCTGGTGATGGTGCATTTTTATGATATGATTTCAATTGCATTTTCCCGAAGATACAATCACGATCTATAAAAATTAATGTTGAATTCTTGATGCTGGGCGAATTTTGAGTGGAGTAGTGGTGGAAACGTTTCGAATCAGGCTAGCACGGACGTCGTCAACAGTGAGAGCGGCCGAAAGGGATGATCAGAAGTATTGTTTCCGACAACGAGTTGTTTACACCAATGCCAGCCCTATACATGGCATGCTCATACGGATCGTATTCATGCATTTCGTTTTCTTTTTGTTGTTTTCAGATAATGATAATAAAAAAGGCTATTTTCTTTTTAATTCACTTAGAACACATTTGTCCAATTGATAACGTAGAGTATACAAAATGTGACAGAAACGACTCGTCGAATCCTCATCGGATAGAATATCAATAAAATCGTCATCAAACATTTTTTATCCCGCAGAGGGAAAGGAAAACATCGAGTAAACTTGAGAGGGAGAATTCACGGTCTTTCGACCGAGAGATCGGGTAAGGGAGTCAATTACGCAAGGGGAAGGTATTAGCACTCCACGCGTCCGTAGTACTCTACGGGATCCACTTTTGTTCGTTCTAATCTAAGGGTGTAAAATATTTGCTGCTTAAATGCTACATCTACGTCTAATACCTACAAGCTAAGGGAGAATGCGCATGAGAGAAAGGAAATAAACAAACACGGAGAAAAGAAGGAAGTATTTATAAAGTTTGCTCGATCGAGCCCCGTGACCAGATGCCTACGTATTCCCTCGTGCAATGGGAAAGTCAGAGCGTCGTAGTTCGGCTCAATTGTTTTGGTGGGTTAAGTGTTTTTTAATGGACGATGCGAGTGAAACACGCCTTTTCTGAAAAGGTTTTAAACACAAAGAAAGCTCGTAGGCGAAAAATATTTGTATTGATTGGTTGCTTTTACCTTGAAAAGGAGTTCGAACCATTATTAAGTGTTTTAGTTTTCAAAGGAAAAAGAAAGGAAGTTTTAATTTTAAATGCAAGTATGAGAAAGAAAACGCGGGGAAAAGAAAGAAATATTTACAAAATTGTGCTCGTTCATGCACCGCGGCCCAATGCCTACGTGTCCTTTTTGAGGAATTAGAGCGTCGTAGTTCGGCTAACATATTTTGATATGTTTGTATTTTTTAATGAACAATGTTGGCAAAGCATGTCCTTTACTGGAAAAGGTTTTAAAGATAAAAGGAAAGTGACAAAAAATTTGAGATGTGTTAATGTTTCTTGTATGGCTGATGATCCATTTATTTGCAAAAAGAAGTGTTTGAGATTTAGATCGCACGAAAGTCTATGGATGACAAAATTATAATGACGAGAAGAAACCCACTTATCACTTCCCCATCACTTAAGGATCATGTTAATGCAATCCTCATCATGACATTATTAAAGGTATTTTTGAAGTTTCTAGAGAAAAAGAAATTTTAGTCTTAATGCAAATGTGAAAGAAAATTTCTAAGGGGGACTACCCTAATCTCTAATCCTATTATTATCATACAAATGGCCCTATGGTTAAGGTTTATAAGAGGGAGATTCCTATTTGAACTAGACTATTTGAATACCTACCTTAATGTCTAATTGATCCTCTTCATAGAAAAGAGAGAAACAAATCCTAAGGGATCATAGCAAAATATCAAGAGATGAGAGAAGATGGGGGATCATACAAAGCATTATAGAATTAAAGTGATTGATGGATATTTAGAGGTGGAGGAGTGAGAATATTATATACTAATGATTCATACTTCATGCAAAAGAAATCTAATACTCATATGAATAATGAAGAGACACCAAACTTCTATCAAACCCATGTGACAAAACACACACTAAGAGACGACACTATTGAATAAACTTGGGATGATAAGAAGATACATGAAGTATAAGATGATATGATTCACAAAATAGTAGAATTTGTAATAAATATCAATCATTAACCTATAACCAACCTAACTTTGAAAGCTTACTCAAACACACCACCAAACTAGCTAAAGAAGTTCTCACTAAAGTTTGAAATCTAACTGCCATGCAAGGAGGAGTTAATAAGAAAAAGGGAGATGAGGCGGTGAAGAAATACCTATGATCTTATTCTTACATATATCATAAAACACTTGAAATCCAAAGCAAACTTGCCACTAAGGTATACACATGCTTTGAGCAACCTCACTAGAAAACTAGGTCAAAACAAAACTAGAAAGTTGAAGATAAGAATTCACTTGTGATTTATTGTGCCTATTTGATATGCAATGGATGGGATCAGTAGGAAATGCATGATCATGTTATCATATGGAGGCCTAATAAACCCTACAATTTCCTTTGAGGAACTACTTTCTAATAAAACATGCAAAATCAGGTCAAACTAGGTGAATTGGATGAGTATTATGAGTGAGGAACCTAGAAGGTTACTCATGATTTGTAAGGATGAAAGGAGAATATGAATTTAAGATATACATGTTATTCAATTTTTTCTAACCATTTATCATACTCCAAGCATCAATGTCCTATAGCACATTCTAAACAATGTTCAAAACAACTCCCACAATCTAAAATAGATCTAAGGCATTTATAAACTAAGAGTGTTAGTATGAATGAAGCATAGGCATGGCTAAATGATGCATGAACACCAAAGTCAGTACCATAAAAGATGTAATGAAACATAGATCAAATACGCAATCAAATGCAAAGAAATTTACAAATCAAACAAGCAAATGATGGCTCAAAAGAGTGCACAAAAATGACACATTTAGGATATAGGGAATGGAATGGTTAAAGACACAAAAAAAATGGGAAATTAAAGTCAATACTCCTCCAAACCAGTAGGTCCTTATATCCAAGAGATTACCTCAAAATTATGCGCACAAAGTTGCAAATACAACCCTACTTATTAAGGCATAATCCCACACATAGATGCAAATCAAAAATGGACCAAAAATAGAAAAATAGTTTGTAAAATCATGTAATTTGATATTTGAAATCCTAAGACCCTACAGAAGTCAGGAACAAAGCCTAAGGCCCTCGAATGGACTCATAACCATGAATATGCAAGGAAATTATTAAGACTAGTTGACATAGAACGCAAACTAGAGTGGTTTTGCTATTTGATCGTACATAAAATCCACAAGCCCGAGATATGTAATCGGCTAGGCCTGGACAGAGGGTCTCCACCTAGACAGGCAGGGAAGTCGGAGAAACCGGTGACTACAGGACATTGGGAGATGAAGAGACTGTCGTCGAGCACATATCACGGACCTAGAGGTTACGGATGGCTCGGCAATTATGAGGACGTTATGCCCAAGCCAGCCATCAAAGATGTAACCACCATTTTAAGTATGATAGCACGCGTTACACTTTGGGGTTATCACTCATAGGCGGTGGACATTATACTCCTTAAAGGCAACTCAGTTGTGGAACTAGGAAGGCATAGTCGTTACAGACATTGATCATAGAGGTTCTGATACTTCTATATAAGGGGCTCCCAATGAGGGATAAGCAAGACATATAACATAGAGCTCAAGTCAATTAGCTTGGTCCTCTGAATCCCTAAACACATTCACATAATTATTTTTAGCAAGAACATTTGGCGCCCACCGTGGGGCCTCGGTAAAACATTCTCAGGCCACCACATCAGAATTACAAAACAATGTCCTCGACACCAAAACATGATCCACCACCGCCAGACTTGGCGCATTTGTTGGTCATGGTTGATGACTTACGCCAATATAACGACACCCTGCAAGATAACGTTCAGGCTCTTCAGCAATAGAGCCAGGACGAAACTGAGGAGCAGGAAGCGAATCTTTTGGAGTCTCAACCTCTTTCTCAAGCCATATGGGACGACCAAGTCCCAGAGAACTTCAAACCTCCTGTTATGGTGACATATGATAGGAAGACTGACCCCCAGGAGCATATGATCAATGTCAACAACATCATCGCCTTGATAAGGGCCAGCGATTCATTAAAATGCAAGCTAATGGCTGGAACTTTTAGGGAGTCTACATTGAGATGGTACATGGGCTTGCCTCGGCTCTTAGTGGTCAGCTATCAAGACTTCAACAAGAAGATAATTTAATAGTTCTTGGCAAATCGTCATCGAAAGGTGGCGAATACCTCACTTTTCAGCGTCAGACAACTACCACCAGAGTCATTGAGGGACTACATGGCACGTTTTAATGAAGAAACCATAAAGGTTTTCCATCCCAATCAGGAAATCTTCGTGGCAGCGTTCCAGCATGGACTCCGAGTCGGGCAGTTCAACGAGTCTCTGGCTCAAAAACCACCTAAGAGCATGGATGATATCATCACCCAAGTAGAATGTTATGTGAAGGGTGAAGAGAGCAACATGGAGAAAAGAGCCTGAGATGCTAAAGAAAAGGGGAAGGCCCGAGATGAAGGCGTCGTACAAAGAGATCGTCCTCGGGATAATCCACCTCCAAAGGAGCGTTCCCGGGAAAGGCTGTCTCAACAGCCACCTCGCCACTCGATTAGGTCAGATGAGACCTTTACTCCTTTGAATGCAAGGAGGGAGAACATCTGGAAGGATGTGAATCATCTGAATCTATTTACCGTACCATGGAGGCCTCGGTCAGTGAATATCGTGATGGGAAAGAATACAGAGGCTTGGTGTGCCTACCATAGAATTTGAGGCCACTCGACGAAAGACTGTACGGCTTTATGTCGGCAGATAGAAAGATTGATTCAGACAGGCAAGCTTTCATCTTACATCAAAGATAACCAGGATCAATCTGGTAAATGTAGTCCGCCACCAAAGGGAGGTGATACCTCTAGATCACCTCCAAAGAAGAAATGAAAGGCGGCCGAAGAGGTTCGGGAGGCAAGGCTTACTCAGCACACCCTGAATAGCATCTCTGGTGGATTCACCTGAGGAGGTTCCACTAGTTCGGCTCAGAAGAGGTATGCCCAGGGAGTGATGCATGTGACTCAAGTCGGCCCCGGTGATAGTGACCCCGGGGTTGTGGCTTTCTCCCGGGAGGATGCTAAAGGAATTTTTCCACACGGGAATGTAATCGAAGTGCAAATTAGAGACTGGGGAGTCAAGAGGGTTCTGGTAGACCCAGGAAGCTCCACGGACGTCATGTATTAGGAGGCTTTCAAAGGAATGGACTTTGACCCTAAGGAATTGCTTCCCTTTGGTGGAACCTTGGTGGGCTTTTCTAGGGAGCAAGTTTAGGTCCTAGGCTATCTTCCGGTGCTGACCACATTCGGATCTGAGGAGAATGCTAAATATGTTCGTGTTCGGTACCTGGTAGTGAATGCACTGTCACCATACAAAATTATCATTGGCCTCCCTTCTTTCAATTTTTTGGAGGCGGATTTATCAACACTATATCTCACCATGAAGTATTTGTTGGGAGAAGGCCGAGTTGGAATAGTTCGAGGAGACCAAGGGCTAGCCCAAAAATGTTACAAAGATAACATGAAGATTAAGCGGAAGCTAGTTCCGACCGAGGAGTCAGCAAACCACAAGGTAAATGTGGTTGATATCGATCCTAGTGAAGATCGTCATGAAGATAGTTTGGTTCCCCAGGAGGAAACAAAGGAGGTTCAAGTTGGTTCTCAGCCATCTGAAATTACCCATCTTGGTACTCAGATGACCTCGGAAGAGGAGGCGGAGGTAATTGAGGTTTTAAGGTGAAATATTGATCTTTTTTCCTGGAAGCCTTCACATATGACCGACATAGACCCAGGCGTTATGTGCCACCACTTGGCTTTTGATCCTGATGTTAAGCTCGTGTCACAACGAAAACGGAAGAGTGGTGAGGAGAAAAGGAAAGCGATTGTGGAAGAAGTTCACAAGTTGCTAAAAGTCGGGTTCATTGGTGAAGTCCAATACCCGACTTGATTATCCAACGTGGTTATGGTTAAAAAGAAAACCGGAAAATGGAGGATGTGTGTGGACTTCATGGATCTTAACAAGGCATGTCCAAAGGATCCCTATCCTCTTCCGCACATTGATCGTTTGATAGACGGAGCTTCCTGCTTTCGTTTGTTGAGTTTCTTAGACGCTTATTTCGAGTACAATCAAATCAAGATGAATCTAGCGGATGCTCCGAAAACAGCTTTCATGACAGATCAAAGTTATTATTACTATGAGGTAATATCGTTCGGTCTGAAGAATGCTGAAGCAACCTACCAACGACTTATGGATATGGTATTTGCTCCACAGATCAGGCGGAATATTAAAGTTTATGTGGATGACATGGTCGTCAAAACAGTTGAATTACAAAAGCATATCCTTGATCTGGAGGAAACCTCTACGGTAGTGCGGAAGTATAACATGCATTTGAACCCGAATAAATGTACGTTCGGGGTGCAAGCCGGCATGTTTATGGGCTTTATGTTGACCAGCCGAGGAATTGAGGCCAACCTGGATAAATTCCAAGCAGTAATTAGCATGCAGATTCCCGCTACTGTTCGTGAGGTTCAACAGCTGACTGGTCGCCTAGCAGCTTTGTCCCAGTTTCTATCATGCACCGGAGATAAGTCAATTCATTTTTTCGCAGCAATCAGGAAAATAGTTGATTTTCAATGGACAGAGGCATGTGAGCAAGCGTTCCGAGAGGTAAAGAAGTTCTTGTCGGCTCCACTGGTGTTGTCTAGACCTAGGGAGAATATCCCCTTGGTTTTATATCTCACCGTCTCCGACAACACCATTAGTTTCGCGTTGGTCCAAGATGGAGAAACTGGTGAATGCCCGGTGTATTTCGTCCGCAATGTGTTGAAGGGGGCAGAATAAAGGTATCAAAAGATCGAGCGCCTAGCTTTGGCATCGATAACAACTTCGCAGAAGCTGAGGCACTACTTTTAGGGCCATCCAATCCAAGTAAAACCATTTTTTTTGTTGAAGCAGATATTCAAGAAGCTGGACCTAACCGGGAGAATTGTGTCTTGGGCCGTAGAGCTTTACGAGTACGACATCGAGTTCACTCCTCGAATAAGCATAAAGTCTCAGGCATTGGCAGATTTTGTAGTAGAGTTCAGCTCCCCAGAAGGGGAGGCATCCGTAAAATGGGTTCTCTCTGTAGACGGCTCGTCCAACCTAAAGGGTAGTGGTGTCGGGATAGTCCTGGAAGATCCGAGTGATAATATTTTAGAGTAATCTCTACATTTTGGTTTTCAAACTAGCAATAATCAAGATGAATACGAATCGCTCATAGTTGGCATGAAGTTGGCCTTAGAGGTCGGAGTAACGACCTTGCTCGTTCGCATTGACGGACAGTTAGTAGCCGGACAGGTTAGCAAAAGTTTTCAAACAAAAGACCCCGTGTTTTTGAAATATGTCCATCTGGCCTTGCAGCTTTCCAAGAAGTTTCAAGATTTTGAGATTTGTCTCATTCCCAAAGAAAACAATGCTCGGGCCAATCTTCTTGCTCGCTTGGCCAGTACGAAGGGATCGGGAATGAACAAGACTGTTATCCAAGAAACTCTGACATTACCCAGCATTGAAAAACAGGAAGTGTTTGCCATTAACGAAGATAAATTATGGATGACTCCAATTTTCAAGTATCTTCAGCAAGATGTTTTGCCCAATGACAAGGAAGAGTCTAGACAAAACAAAAAAGTTTCGGCTCGGTATATTATTGTTAAAAATAAGCTTTTTAAAATGGGAAGGGCTTTTCCCATGTTACATTGTGTGCTAGAGGATGACGTTAACCTAGTGATGAAGGAGGTGCACGAGGGTGTATGTGGGAATCACTTAGGTGGTCGGTCACTAGCAAGTAAAATACTTCGGACCGGGTACTATTGGCCCACCATGATGAAAGATTGCATACACTTTGTTAACTCCTATTTGAAATGTCAGGCATTTGCACTCGTTATCCACACGCCGGCTGAACTCCTCCATTATGTAATCGCCCCGTGGCCGTTTTATCAAATGGGGGTTGATATACTGGGGCCGTTTCCTATGGCACCCGGGCAACTAAAGTTCCTCATCACGGTGGTAGATTATTTTACTAAGTGGGTGGAGGCCGAGGCTGTGGCTCGGATAACAGCAGAAAGAATGCAGCGTTTTTACTAGAGGAATATTATATGCCGATTTGGAATTCCTCGGATCATTGTTTCTAACAACGGAACTCAATTTGCAAGCTCTTCTGGAATAGAATTTTGTAGGGAGCTTGGTATTTTCAACAAGTTTATTTTAGTGGAGCACCCACAAGCGAACAGTCAAGCAGAGTCAGCTAATAAAATCATCTTGAATGCCTTGAAAAATAAATTAGATGATGCCAAGGTCTTATGGGCGGAACATCTCCATGAGGTCATTTGGGCATATCACACCACTGTTCATTCAACAACCCGGGAAACACCATTCAAGATAGTGTTTGGAGCCGATGCTATGATCCTAATGGACGTTAGCTTCTCCACCTGGAGGCGTGAGAATTTTGAGCAAGACGTCAACATCCAAGCTTTGAATGTCGAGGCTGTCTTTTTAGAAGAAGTGAGGAGTGCAACACGTGTGAGGGAAATTGCAGCTAAACAAAGGATAGCCCAGAGATACAATCTAAAGGTGAAGCAACGAGGCTTCGAGGAAGGAGACTTGGTCTTGAAAAAATTCACTGATCCTACGAAGAAGGGGAAGTTGTCCCCTAACTAGGAAGGGTCGTTCCAAGTTGTAGAGAAGCTGGAAAAAGGAGCCTACAAGCTGGAGACTTTGGATGGAATAGAGGTGCCTAGGACTTGGAATGTAACTAGTCTTAGGCTTTATTTTAGTTAAAATTTGTAAGCTGATGCAATAAATTGGTGTACTCTTTTCCCTAGGAAAGGGGTAGGGTTTTTAATGAGACATCTTAACAAACTTAGTCTATGTAAAAGAAGCTAGGATTTAATAAAGGCTCCCTGTCGAGTTCCATCTTCATGGTTCTCCAGCAAAGCACTGTGTTCGCCACATGGGTTCCCTGCCGAGTATCATTTCAAATGGTGCTCCCCCGGCATAACTCAACGTATCACCAAGGTTCAACCTCGCCAGGGGCTCTGTTCCAAAACAAATAAAGGCTTCCTGCCAAGTTCCATCTCGATGGTTCTCCAACAAAGCACTATGTTCGCCACATGGATTCTCTGTCGAGTATCATTTCAAATGGTGCTCCCCCGGCATAACTCGGCTTCTCGCCAAGGTTCAACCTCGTCGGGGGCTCTGTTCCAAAACAAATAAAGGCTCCCTGCCGAGTTCCATCTTGATGGTTCTCCACCAAAGCACTGCGTTCACCACATGGGTTCCTTATCGAGTATCATTTCAAATGGTGCTCCCCCGGCATAACTCGGCGTCTCGCCAAGTTTCAACCTCGCCAGAAGCTCTGTTCTAAAACAAATAAAGCTCTTTGTCGAGTTCCATATCGATTGGTTCTCTAAGCAAAGTCTATATTTCACCGTAGTCAGGCTCAGTATAACAGATTCTAACTCCTCTGCTTCCCCAATTTGGCTCAACGCCTCTATTTGAAGGAATGATTGCCTATTTATGTAGCACCATACAAGCATTTTAAAATAATTCTTCAAGGTATAAAATCTTCCTGTCTTAGCCGGATTTATAGTCGTCTCGGGGGCCTGATTTCCAGGCAGGATAATAAAGAAGGTGTAAACATTTTTTGCCCACAAAGAGCTAATGTCTCTCATGTGAAGTCTTTATGGCTTTAAAATAACCACTCGAGTGGGGTGGGTGATAAACGAGCACAATCAATTTTTTCACATACCAATGCATATAAAACGCAAAAATTTAAAACGAACGCAAGTTGAGAAAAAACAGTATTTAAAACGCCTAGAGGGCAATTGTCAAGAGGTTATACAAAATGCACCCACCAAAAAGGGTGACTAATAGAACTTAACACAAGTTCAAACAAACAAAATAAATTAAAGCCCTTTGTTGGCATCAATGTGGGAGGTATCAACTGTGAGAAGTTCCTCGTTCATGGCGCCTTCATCATCGTCATCAAGGTCCACCAACTTTCTGTCCACAATTTCCTTGAAGAAGTCCACAACCGAGATGTCAATGTTAGGATAAAGACAGACGGCCTGGTCTTTTTCCCGGTCAAAAGCTAAATCACCGTCATTGAGAACATCCAACTAAGACTTCTCTAGAGCTTCTTTCATACTAGCACAAGATGTCTCCGAAGCCTTCAAACCATCTGCCAACTCAGAAGCTGAGGCCTTAATGGTTTCGAGCTCTTTCTCCAAGGATTTCTCCTTATCTTCACTTTCAGACACTTTGGTCTTCAAGAGTGAGTTGGCGTCATTTATAGATTTCTCATTGTCCGACAACCTTTTGATCTCTTTTTCCAATTTGAAATATTTCTTATCGGCCGCGTCCCCATATTCAAACAGGCCCCAGGCTACAACAACACACCTTATAAAGTACGAGCTGAGATATTGGGTGATCTTCTGGGGACCAAGGATTTTCACCTTGTTCACGTCCTCCGTAGAATTGAGGTGGTCATACAAAAACTTCATTCCGTCAAAATCGGAGGACCAGAATTTGTTTTCGGTTGAGGAGAGGGTCGAACCATCGTTGAATTGTCTCATCAAAGTGGAAACCTCCCAGTCGACTTGATTTATCTTAGCGGTCATTATGGTTTTGTGTTTTTTAGAGACATTCTCATCGAGCAGCTCAACACCCAAAGAGTGCTTGGATGGCGACGCTGTGATCCCCACTGTTTCTAGCGCATTAGTACCCGCCTTGGGTCTCGTGTTCTTCTTCTTCTTTGGCACCTGGATCTCTAACCTGACCAGGTTTAACTTGGCCTTCAAGGTGCCACCAGCACTCATCCGGGCAGCGCGAGCCCCGACCATCAATTTCTTTTGTTCTTTCACGGATAGATCGGTCATCTTATTTGTATGAAGAGAATAAAGAGAAAAAAGGTTAGTCAAGGAGACGAAATTCTTTATGAAAGTTAAAAGTAAAAACCTTACCCAAAAAGGCTAGTATTTCATCATAGGGTAAGGGCAGTAAGTATTTAACCCCGATCGGCCTAAACGAATCTAAAACTTCAAGGGATTTAGTTTTTGTCTCACTTAATGCATCATAGTCAAAATTGGAAATAGGGAGTGGATTGCTGGTCTAGTACAAAGGGAATTTATGGTGTCCATCAGCACCATAAATGACTTGTGGACATCGAGGGTCACACCTTACTCAGAGAGAACGTTCTTTGTATCCTTTGAAGTTTGAGGCGAAGGCTTGTAGAAAACTTATCTTCGGAGTACCGCTTAACGCTACCTAACCTCCAGTGTCTGCATTCTTCACTTTGAAAAAGGAAAAGAATAATCCTATGGTCGGAGTTATGTTTAAGGCCTTACAAATTATCTCAAAGGCTCTTATAAAGTCCCAGCTATTTGGGCGAAGTTGGGAGGGGGCCATGTTTACCGTTCTGAGTATGTCTGTTTCAAAGTCGGTAAATGGAAATTGGATGTTGATGTATTCCAACACCCCGGCATAGAAGTAAAACCATTTCGGATCTACTCCTTTTAGCCAGGACATACAAACACACTCTTTGGTTACACAAGCTTCAAGAATTACGTCATCCTCGTTCCCAGACGAGGATACGTTTCAGAGAGACCGAAGTGTGGCAACCCCCGTCTCGTTAAGAGCACTTTGTTTAAAGCCTAGAACTTCTCCAATAAACGGTTTACTCGTTTTCATCAAGAGCTCCAATGAACCTGAAGAATTAGGGTCAGAATCACTATCAGAGGTTAGAACATCAAAGTTAATCTTGTTCATGACCCTCTCTAGTTCCTCTATCCCTAGAGAATCCCTCATCTCTCGCATGCATTCTTCCCACAAAACCCTACGATCATCACTATTTAGATGTTTTCTATGCCCTAAGTCATCGCATTCTCTAATAATAACCATATCGCAAAAGTAAAGGAAAGAATAAATGGAGGATATAAAATGAATACCTGGAAAAAGCATATGAAGAGGATGCGAGGGGCGAATTTTAGGTCTGCGGCAGGAGAGATTTTGTAGGAAGGAATAGAAAAAGGAAATATCTTTTAAAAGGAAAAAAGACGTTATAAAAAGAAAGGGTGGCGTGTTTTCGTTTAAAATCCACTACCATAATCATTATACCTAAGAGTAGGTAGGTGACTGTTGTGCTAACTAGGGCACTGAGCACACACGCTTGTAGTCCATCAATGTCGATGTATATCTCGGCCAAGATTTATGTTTCTTTTGTAGACCATAAAACTTCAAGGCATGAAGTCATATGCTCGGGGGGATTATGATCGTACATAAAATCCATGAGCCCGAGATATGTAATCGGCTAGGCCTAGACAAAGGGTCTCCACCTAGACGGGCAGGGAAGTCGGAGGAATCGGTGACTATAGGACTTTGAGAGATGAAGAGCCTGTCGTCGCACACATCACGTACCTAGGGGTTACGGATGGCTCGGCAAATATGAGGACGTTATGTCCAAGCCAACCATCAAATATGTAACCGTCTCTTTAAGTTTGACGGCGCGTGTTACACTTTGGCGTTATCATTCATAGGTGGAGGATGTTATACTCCTTAAAGGCAACTCAGTTACGAAACTGGGAAGGCATAGCCGTTACAGGCATTAATCATATAGGTCCTGATACTTCTATATAAAGGGCTCCCGAATGAGGGATAAGCAAGACATATAGCTTGGAGCTCAAGTCAATTCTCTTGGGCCTCTGAATCCCTAAACACATTCACATAATTATTTTTAGCAAGAACACTATTTATTTGGTAAATATTGAAAAATCAATAGGTAAAATTCTAAAGAGATGCTTTTGTACACCCTAAAACATCCTATAATGTCAATATGATTTTTGTTGATTTTTAGAAATAAGGGAGATGAAGAAATGGAAGGTTACTTTAGACCTAAGCAAAGGAAATGGACTAAACCTAGTTAATTCAAAGAAAAATCTTAACAATGTAGAAAAACCCTATAAAGGTTTGATTAAAAATCATGGATAAATGGCATAATCCTTGAAGATCAACATATATTTTTATAGGAATTTCATCTTTAGAAGAAAATTGGTAAAGAAATTATATACAAACATTGTAGTAGAGGTAAGAAAAATTAAAGGCACCCTATGATTTTTATAAAATTAAGAAAAATTTCCTATAGAAACTAGACTCATTCAAGATCATAGGAATTTTTTTTTAGATTTTTCAGACCTAAGGATGTCATAGAACAAAATTCAAACTCTCAACTATTGTAATAAAACCCTAATTAGTTCTAACAATTTTTATATGCAAAGAAAAAATGAAAAAATGCAAAATAAAATTCATGATTGGCTTCTATATGTGAAAATAGGCATATGATATTTTTTGGTAATTTTTGAGTGGTTAAAAATAATTAAAAGTTAATTTAGAAAGAAATTAATAAAATTTAACATGGAAAATCCATTTACATCTGGTGTTTGCAAAAAAGTGTTGTAAAAGAGATGCAGTCCATGTTCAATGATACACTGCCACCTCATCATCCCTACCAACATCCATGCCCTAATTGCTTCGCCTTTCAGATGAAAATGCTAGATTTCTAACTGCCATATCTTGCTCGTTTCTTCATGAAATTAGATTATTCATGAACCAAAATTGGAGTACTCCTTGAGAACTACAACATGTTATCCCTAATTTCTTGAAATGATACCAGATTCAACAAGAAAATCATTCATGAAGATGACTCTATGAACACGGGTTTGAGAGATTCTAACCTATGCACTCAATTTTATATGCATTGTTCTCGCTCATTTTTTACTCAAATTGAGTGATTCAAAGCTTAAATTAATCCCTAAACTACAAAGAACATGCTCATGCCCTTAGATCATTCAAATTATGCAAGGTTAATCCAAACAATGTGCGTGAATCAACTGGTTTAGCAAGAACTTCAAACAAGTTGCAGAGCATGAAAATCACAACAAATCCAAGCATACATACATCTGATCTAAGATCCAGCCAGCTACGCTATTTCTAACAAGATTTGAGAAGAATAATCATGTTGAATGATGAAAAATAGAGTTCAAGAAGCCTACCTCGAATTGGTGAAAAATAAATTCACCAGCGACCTCTGAACAAGTATAGAAAACCTATGCACTCGATCCTTAGCTCTTGAAGATGAAGAAAATGTAGCAAGTTGAAGCTTGAACAAGAAGAGTTGCAGAGCTTTAGTGGAGTTTTTTAGAAGAAGAAAAACATTTTAGATCTTGGATTTAGAATGATAGCACGCTCTCTCCTACTTTATGAGGTTTAGCAAGCTTATATAGAGTGAGAAGAGTGAGAGAAGATGAGTCAATCTCTTGTTTTAAACCGTTAGAGGGATTTTTTGTCTCAACTAACAAAACTTCACCTCACATGGCAGCTTGCGTTTTGCTCCCTAAATCTCTCTCAAGTTGTGCATTTTAGGATTCATTTATCAAGTAGAATGAAGCTATAGTGGTATTGTATGCTGAGTTGGCTTGTACAATTTGGTAGAATGGAGGATTTGGATAGAATTTAATGACTCTATTTATGGTGTGATGGCAGCGTATATGCATGCATGTCATGCTTTTGTTTCACTTAAAATGACAAAGATAATGAAGGCCAAGCCTCACATGAACTGAACCACGCAAGAAAACCCATGGCATGGTGAATTTGACAATTTTGGCTAGAAACATTATCAGACCAGCTATATGACTTAAGACCTAGATATATCACCATTTGCTCGTGTGTTTTTGTTGCTTGTGAGGCCAATCAAGAGTTTCCTCAACATAGATCACAATGCAACTGTAAATTTCTCAATTTGGAGCATGAATGATAGAGATATTATAGAAGCAAGTTGAAGAAAAACATGTCATATCCTGACTGGTTGGGCATGCGTGCATGGTTCTCATGATCCAAGCTTGATCAAAAGCTCCCATGGCCTTCTTGAAGATGATCGAGGCACATTTTCAAAATTCATTTTGAATCAAAGGATAGAAAGCTTGACATTTTGCCCACCACCTGTTTGTGTAATTCCGCGCGCACTTGGCTAATGACAAGGCAAACCTGCCTAGTGAAATCTCATCTTGTGCACCAACTTTCCAAGGCCAATATCTTTCAAATGGTGCATTTTTGAGATTTTTTACACATTGGTGAAGTTGTAGCATTTTTCATGAGCTTTCCAAAAATATATAATTTGCAAATCATTGAACAAATGTTGAGCAAGTTATGAGGTGGCAAAGTTCTATAGGGCAAGGACTTGGAAAAAATTTCAAACTTCAAATTTCTTCAAGAACAAGTTATCTCCAATTCTTTCACTTTTCTTAATTCAATGATGAGTTTGGCCATGAGACATGGAAACAACATATTTGAATTGAGTTTTGACCAAAAGTTCACTTGGTCAACTTCTGATTTTGACCAAAATGACCATTTTCCCCCCTATGATCAATTAACTTATTTTTAACCAAAATTTATCCTCAATCCTTTAGTCATAGATGCCCAATATCATATGGAGACACGTGAGGTCAAATTCGATTAAGAACTCCAAGAAATTCCTGATCAAACTCAAAACCCTAATTCTTGCACTTTGCCATAATATGCTCAACCAATGCCTCAAGAGCTTCAATTCCTTTAGACTATCTCACGAAATCTTCAGGATGAAGACAAGTCATGTTGAGGAAAAAAGGAAGCCTTAAATCTCTACTTTTCTCATCCCCCATTCTCTCTGATGATCACAACCATACTCTCATCCCAATTTCAAAATTTCACCCACATTTTGCGCACACAAGCAAACTACCTTAATCTCATCACCTAGATGCATGATAATGCATGATGTTATATGATTGAATGAAGAGGGTAAATTTTAGGGTACGAAAGTGACATAAAAATTCATAAAAAATTTATACACTGATTGTTTTTTGGATTAAGAGAAAGATTCTTAGACAAGAAAAAGAAACAGATTGGATTGGGCTTAAACACCCTTCAGACTGGGCCTTGCTCCTAAAAGTGAATTGTTGACTTTACACCCCCAAATCTAGATACGTACCCCCTGTTCCTAAATTGCATAAATCTTAATACAAGTGCAACTTTATGTCTAATTTAGATTTTTATCAATTCGTAAAAAATACAAATAAATAAGTTTCTGACTTTTTAGCATCTTAGGATATTTTGGATATTTTTTATGAATTCTTGATAATTGGTTACCATTAGTTTTTAGTCGATTTTTGTTAAT
Organism: Vicia sativa; assembly: GCA_021764765.1. Classification (NCBI taxonomy): domain Eukaryota; kingdom Viridiplantae; phylum Streptophyta; class Magnoliopsida; order Fabales; family Fabaceae; genus Vicia; species Vicia sativa. Next base: position 126,930,570 of record CM038797.1, read on the forward strand.
ATGTTTAAAAATGGTTTTTCTCCATAACACTTTGCGTTTCGAAACAATTTTCGACCGTCTCTCAACTATAAAAATCTATAAAAATTAGATTCTGGTTCTATTAGATGTTAGGAGCCATTATATATTTTTCTTATAATTTTTTAGGTCTTTTTTAGGTTCTCGTCCGGTTTTTCTTTTGTATCACATAAAAATAGATAATTATTTACTAGTTTACCTAGTTAGGAGTCATTTTTTTGCATACGATGTCTAATAATTTTTCTAACCCTCGATTAACCTCTTGATTAACATGTTGACATGTTTAGGTAGTTTACACCTTGATTTGTAATTCATAATTAAGTCATATGATTAGGGTACCATGACAACTAACCCTTAGAGCGAGTTTTGACTTAGTTTTGCGCATAAATTTGTTCTAACCACAATTTTTCTTGTACATTTTGTTTGACATCATTGAATATGATTTAGCTACTGACTTGTAAATTTCTACACCAAATTTAACTCAATAATTACTTAATTCTCAAGTTTAGATTATATTGTGTTGTTTAAAAGCATGTTTCTCCTTTCTCATTTGAATTGACTAATTGTTGGAGTTTGATACCATGTGTTCCTTAGAAACTGTAGGACATTTTTATCTCAATTTAATTGTAGCTAAATATAAGCCTCACGTTAAATATTGTAAGTAGATATTTAAAGCTAACCCTTAGTGGTGTAAGTCTTAGGACCTAGTTTGATACTTGTATAGTTCTTAGGCTCCCCTTGCATGATTAATTTGCAATCTTTTCTTCTATCTTATAGAGATGTTTAGGTAAGCCTTATAATGCATACTTACTGCCCCCATTAGAAAGTTATACTTCGTGTCCCGATTTTCTCGTAAATAATGCATTTTAGGCCATTATAGTGTAGATTTTTGGGTTTCCAACTTCTCTTGATCTCTAGTTATATTTAGCATTTCATTTGAGGACTATAATGATAGATTTAGCTCAATTTTGATATCATTCATGGGGTATTTTGCATTATGTGTGCGTGGCTGCCCGATTTTCCATTCTTATGTTGACATACATGTTCACACTCCATTTCTTTGCATTTAGATCATATTTTGACTTGCGGTGTGAACATGCAACTATATTCCCTCCTTATTGTTATTTTTGACATATTTGTTGACTTGTGCAAGGTACATTGAGGATAGTTTGGTTGGTTATCTAATCTCGGTACACCAGCATACCACTTCGCACGTGGTTTTGCTTACGTTTTAAGCGCATTCTGCTTCGTGTTATCTCACGTTACAAGAAACACGTATTATGCTATTTTGTCTGGATATGTATCCTTGTGCAAGTGTTGTGATCGTTATAAGGATGTGTATGTCACACGCACATATTGCATGATATCACCTTGTGGATTATATTGATCGAGCTATTTATGATTATTGCCTAGTTGATGGCAGCTTACTCGAAGTTTTCCGGAGTAGTTACGCTTTGCTTGCTTGCAACAGGTTGATATCTTACAGATTGATATCTATTTGGTATTATACTGCTTCTGGTTTACTTTCCTGCATTTACTACTTTCTAGATATCGTGAGAAGTAGGAACTTCATTGAGTTCCTTTCCATGAGAAGTAGGAATAGAGATGTATGATAGGGTATCCATTGTTGAATCATGTCAGGAACCCCTCTGGTTTATATAAAGACTCGTTTAGGGTAATTCTGCATTTTGTGTGCTACTTGTGCTTGGTGTGTTTAAAACCCTTCCTGTGAGTAGGTACTTTTTAGTAAGTGTTTACTATTTTTGATTTCATAGAGGTATGTTGGTTATGAAACCTATTATGGCACCATCATTAAGTCCTAATGAGAAAGGCACGCAGAAAAGGGTTAGCAACTAACCCCCGCCCAGTTCAGTTTGTGTCATCCCAGCTCATGCAAATTGTGAAGCTTCCTTTATTGAGTCATATACATATAGTTTCAAGGGTTCCCTATTCTGATCCTTCATGCTTTGTCATGGATTTTGCGTCGCCATGCGCTGATACTCGTACTCATATACTCTTCACACTTGGTAATTCATATCAAGGCGTGAATCCCTTTCTCCCATGAGAAAACTCTTGGTTGACACGGTTTGTCTCGTCGTGGCTATGGTTTTTCTCTGAAATAAAGCTCCTGGTTGACTCGGTAACTCGCTACCTTAAGGTTATGATATTTCTTTCATCTTCCACGCACATGTGTGTATCATTTATTTGTGCATTGTATTGTTTGTGTGTTTCTGCCAAAGCACTTGTTTGCTTCCTCCCTCGTCATCCCTTGGTTCTTCAACTAGGGTGGATATTAGGATAGTTTCCCTAAGGACCGCTCGGCTAGAGTAGTTTTCGAGCTTAGAAGTTAGGATAGTCATCCATGCTTTCTAACTTAGTTGGAATCTCCCTTTATCCTTAACCTTAGGATCAATCATTGTATGATAACATTAGGGTATAACTAGATAGTTTCCTTAGATGTTTCTTCTTTCTTTTGCATATTTGCATTAAAACTAAAACTTTTTTCTTTTCTTTCAAAAAAAAACTTCAAAATATTCTAAAAAAACAAAAACACTTTCTTAAAGGTAAAATCAACAAACCAATTCGAATTATTTTCGCCTTTATGGCTTGTCAATCAAACTTTTCAAAAGAACGTGTTAATTCCTCTCTGTGCTGACGCGTAATACCCCAAAGGTTGGGTTGCGGCAGGAAGCGAACTTAACATCGTTCCATTAAAAAACACAAAACAAACCAAAAAATATGAGCTGGACTACGACGCTTTGACTTTCCTATTGCATGAGGGAATACGTAGGCATCTGGTCACGGGGCTTGACCAAGCAAACTTTGTAAATACTTCCTTCTTTTCCCCGTGTTTATTTTCTTTCTTTCACATGCATTTCCCTTAGCACTAAGCATTAGAAATAAACATAAAGATTAAGCAATAGATATAACACACCCATTAGATAGAAAATAGAAGTGGATCATATAGAGTACTACAGACGTGCGGGGTGCTAATACCTTCCCCTCGCGTAACAGACTCTTGTACCCGATCTCTTGGTCGTAAGACCATGATTTCTCCCTTTCAGGTTTAGTTGATGTTTACATTTCCCTCCATGAGATAAAAGGTGTTCGATGGTGACTTCATTGATTACAGTTGATGATTTTACCAGTTCCTTCAGTATTCTATCACCCATCTTTAGGGGTATCATTGACTGGATCATGGGATAAATGCTGAAGATTGAGTATTTTATAGCCTTAATTCATTATATCCTTGGAAATTTTCACTTAAACAAGCAAATGTGAGACCATATCCAACAGGGAATTGCGAGATTTAGTCAGGGTCCTTACAACTTCTTTCAATTCACCAACATTGTTTTCAGGATTCGGTAGAGGACCTAGATCCTAAAAAATTGTAGCCTCGGGCACCAACTCATATAGGTGTTGCAACTTACCAATATTTCTTATTTCAGATGTCAAATATTTAATTTAATTTGACATTATGTCACCCATCTTAAGGGGTATCATTGACTCGCTCACGTGATAAATGTTGAATATTGAGTAATTTACAGCTTTTCGTCATTGCTTTGTTTGCAATTTTAACTTTAGTATGCAAATGTAAGACAACGTCCAATAGGACATCTTGGGATTTATTTAGGCTCTTTACAGCTTAGTTAGGCAGTATGTAGCATCAACTCATACTTATGCTACATTTTATTAATCTTTCTTGCTTCAGATGTTAAATATCTAATTAGGTATTATAGCACCTATCTTTAGGTTATCATTGATGGCTCGGGAGATAAATGCTAAAGATTTAATATTTTATAACTTTTCATCATTGAATCATTCACAATTTTAACTTCAGGAAGAAAATGTAAGACAAAATCTAGCATGGCATTGTAGCTTTGGTCAAGGTCATACAACTTCTTTCAATTCAGCAACACTGTATTCAATATTGTTTTCAGAATTCCATTGGGGATCTAGATCCTGAAAATTCATAACCTAGATCTCCGAGCCCGGGAAGTAGATTTTATGTACGAACATAAGCTCCCCGAGCATATGGCTTCTAGACTTGAAGCCCTATAGTCGATTTAATAAAGCATGAATCTTTTCCCCGGGCTGGATTTCCAATACCAAGCTATGCCTCGATGCAAATTTCGCTTGTATATAGCGGTTTTTACATAGTTTTATATAATTTGAGTGAGCTTAAAGTACGTAAATCATAACCGAGGTTTTTATGTTACTCGTCCATTTTAATGGTTCAATTCATTCGGAGATGGTGTATATCATAGTTTTTACCCCATAGTTTTAATGTTTTAAAAACTTTGCTTCGCTACTAAACAAAATAATTTTTTATTGAGAATCTGATTATTTGCCTTGATTTTTAAAAAAAGAATCTTAGAGACAATATCAAAAGGAAAAAGTCTTGGTTTTTTCAAACAACAAAAAGAAATTCGGTGTAGTTCTGAAGCCATTTGGCAAATGATTAAAGAATCAGAACTGTAATATTGTGAACCAAATTAAGAATGGGAACCCTTATATGGTCCCAATTGCTCCAACAAGGCAACAACCACCACCTTAAAGAAATGAAGTTGATTTTCCTTTATTTTAACTATGGAAAATCAAGTCATATATGACTAAGAAATGTAGAAGTATGGTTGAACCTGATGCTTCCCCTAATGCACAGGTCAACCTGACTAATGGGCAATTTATTGCTATGGTCATTGAAACAAACATGGTTGATGAATCTAATGGTTGGTAGATAAACATTGGTGTCTCCCGTTGTGTGTGTTATGACCGTGTTATGTTTAAAACATACACGAATACTAAAGATAAGAAGGTGTTGTTGGAAGATGTCCACACCACTAATGTTGCTGAAATTGGAGACATGAAGTTGAGTTTCACCTCTAGAAAGACTTTAATCTCGAAGGACGTCATGCATGTTCATGAGATTTGGAAGAATTGTGTTACTAGTTTTTTTTAAGGCATGGTTTAGTCAGTATATTGTGGTAGATTTGTACACCATTACGAAGAATGATATTTTTGTGAATGAAATTGATATGTTTAAGAACTTTGTAATGAATTTGAAAATGATTTAGTAAGAATTTGTAGTGATATAGAAACTATATGATTCTAGTTTATTTAATGAATTTTATACATAGAATTGTACATGAAATGACTACACCATATTATCCATAAATGAATGGTAAAGCAGCAAGAAAGAATTGAACTCTTATTGAACTTGTTGTTGCAATTATATATTGAATTATAGTGTTGCACCTCATTGGTGGAGGAAATTTTATTGATTGTTTGTTATGTCCTGAATAAAGTTCCCAAGTAAAAAAGTAGTATCTCTCCTTATGATATATTAAAGAAAAGACAATTAAACTTGTCTTATTTGAGAGCTTGGGGTTGTCTGGCTTATGTCAGAATTCTGGATCTGAAACGAGTTAAACTCGCTACTAGAGCCTATGAATGTTTTCATTAGGTATGCAACAAACAACGAGGCATATAGGTTTTAAGACCTAAATGCCAAAGTGATCATAGAATCAAATGATATTGAATTCTATGAAGATAAATTTCCTTTCAAATCGATAAATAGTGGGGGCACTGAATCGAATCACATTCCTATGATAAGAAACACTGAAAGCAACAACAAAGTAGAAACTGAACTTTGACTAAGAAAAAGGGTAAGAGTTGCTAAAGACTATGGGTCCAATTATGCGGCTCATAATGTAGATGAAGATCTAATAAATCTTCAAGAAGTCTTGTCATCTCTGGATGTTAATTTATGGCAAGAAGCGATCAATGATGAGATAAAATCTCTAGAATATAACAAGACCTGGAACTTATTATACTTGCCTCCTAATTGAAAACCAATCGATTGTAAATGGGTTTTTTTTATAAAAAAAAGAATTTAAAACTTGATGGAACAATTGATAAGTACAAGGCTTGCCTTGTATCCAAAGGTTTTAGGAAAAGAGAAAATATAGATTTCTTTGATACTTTTTCCCAGTCACCCGAATTACTTCCATTAGGATACTAATTTCAATAGACGCTATGTATAACGTATTAGTACACTAAATGGATGTTAAAATAGTTTTATTAAATGGTGACTTATAAGAAGAAATCTATATGGATCAACCAGAAGGGTTTGAGATTCTTGGGGCAAGAAAACAAGGTCTGTAAGTTAGATAAGTCTTTGTATGGGCTATAAAATAAGCTCCAAAGCAATGGCATAAAAAGTTTGATAACTTAATGATATCGAATGGGTACAAAGTGAATGAAAGTGACAAACGCGATTATTACAAATTTTAGAATCGCTTTTGCACTATCTTATGTCTATATGTAGACAATCTACTAATATTTAAATCAAATATTCAGGTTATTGATGATATGAAATCATTGTTGTGAAATAACTTTGATATTAAAGACCTCGGATAACCGAGTGTGATTCTTGTTATCAAGATCACGAGATCCGAGCAAAGAATTTATTTGGATCAATCACACTATGTGGAAAAGATCTTAAAGAAATATAATTACTTTAGTAAGCCTATGAGGACACCATATGATCCAATCTTGAAGCTATTTAAGAACACTAGTGAAAGTGTTAGACAAAAAGAATATGCGAGCATCATTGGAAGTATTAGGTATTCCATTGATTGTAATAGACCCGACATTGTATGTCGTGGGATTTTTGTACAGGTTTACTAGTAAACCGAGTAATGAACATTGACAAGATATTGAGCAAGTCATGCGGTACCTTAAAAGGACCATGAATATCGACTTACATTTTTAGATATTTCCTATTGTATTTGAAGGATACAATTATGCATATTTTAATACCTTATCAAATGATTCCAAAACAACTAATGACTATGTATTCCAAAGCTAGAGGAGTTGTATCTTGGAAATCAAAGAAACAGACTATCCTGGCTCAGTCCACGATGGAGTTTGAAATGATAATATTAGTAAGTTCTAGTGAAGAAGCAAGTTGGTTAAGATGTTTGATTGATGAGATTCCCTTATAGGAAAAACCTATGCCAGTTGTGTTGATCCATTGCGATAGTACCGCGGCTATTACAAAAATTGAGAACCATTATTATAATGGTAAAAGACATCAAATTAGAAGAAAGCACATTATTGTTAGAGATTTTATCTCTAAAGGAGGTGTAAGAGTGGATCATGTATGCACTGATGAAAATTTAGCATATCCTTTGACGAAAGGATTAGCTAGAGAGAAAGTTTATAATACATCATATAAGATAAGACTAATGCCTATAGAAAAATGAGTTGCTCATGATGGTAACCCGACCTAAATGACTGGAGATCCCAAGAAATAGGTTCAATGGGTAATAACAAGTTGTGAGTAATATGAGGTGATCATGCTAATGTGAATAACAGAAGTATGAATCCTGAAGTAATAAGAGGATGAGGTAATAAAAACTCTTAATGAGATCTATACTCTGTATGAGAGAGTACCTAGGATACAGGAGTACTCTTGATAGACTCACCTTTGTGATTGTGGAACTTGGGTCGGTTCCTATGGAATTTCGAGGCAGAATTCCTAGAGCCTTCACTAAACTAGGATACACATGCAGGGCCATTAAAGCATGGGCTATTAGAATACACCTTAGGAAAAGGTTGTGTGTGGGTTTAATGTCTGAGATAGAGTTCAAGACATTTATGTCACTCTTGTTGAATCAGAATCCTACTTGCTACGCAAAGGTTCAAGTCGTAGACACCTTTGTTTATGCACAATCTTAGAAACGTTTGACGTTACTTCTAGAACCACTTCTTTAAATTCAAGTGGGAGATTGTTGGAACATGTGTTTGTTCTAATATATTGAATTTAAAAATTTCTTAGTCCCACATTGTTAGAATTATTTTTATGGTTGAAAAAACCATTTAGTCTCACATTGCTCATGTGAGAAATATTACTAGCTTACTTCACTATATAAGGAGTTAACATGTTTCATTTCAAATCAAATAAAAAACTATTCTATTAATTTTTTCTTCCTCACTCTTATAACTCTGCGTCTCTCGAATTGTCGAAGCGCTAACTTCTCCCACTTTCTTCCTACTCGTTGATTTTTCTGAGTATTTTCTTGAATCCTCTTTAGAGAATTATGTTAATTTCTCCTCATTTGAGTTGAGAAATTTTCAAGTATTAATTTTAGGATTCTCTTTGGAGAATTATTTGGATTTTTCTTTGTTGGAGAAATTATTATGAGTGGTCAAATGACCATTATTATATTCTCTTTGGAGAATTATTTGAGTTTCTATTCGATTGAGAAATTATTACGACTGGTCTTCGTACTAGATTCTACAAATGGTATTGATACCATATTTGAATGGTCTTGTACCATCAGAGGGTGTATTTCTAGACCAATTATCTATCGTGCAAATAGTAATCGTACAGTATAGAACCGGGTTGTTTTATCCTGGAGGCGGCGTGGTAGTTCGACTGCTTTGCATAATTTTGGGCAGTGCCGCGAAACGTCTTAAAGAGAGCGATTCGATCCGCGACTCAACTTGATAATTTCTTATGTGGCAAAAAATTTAAAACCGTGAACCAACAATCAACATGGATTCCACAAATATTTCAGTAGTCATGACTTCCGCTCCATTTCTAATTGGTCTTTGAAATTTCTATAGGACTACTTCATTTCCTTTGTAATGACTCGGCAATCTGTAACAAGGGGACAAAGTTATCTTTCCATTCCCAGAGGTGTCATTGCAGCCCCCTGTTATGAGTATCTACAACAAATTGAATTCTGTTGAGTTATAAACTTCAACAATTGGCTCTCTTAGTACAGCCATGGACATTCAATCGTGCAACATGTTTCGGATTAACACTCATAGTTGTTTCGGAGAGCAGACTTCGAGGCTTTATCTTGCTCCTATCGGGTCTAAATTGATTCCACCATGTCCAGAAGTTAATTTCTTTATTGGTTACCAGATCGTATCTCCTAATCAGTAGTTTTCTTAAGCATCCTGAACTTTGTCGAAGTCAGCCCGACAGTAAATCAGCACTACAGTGATGGTCAAACCAATGTGAATGATCTGTGTAACACCCCTTCTAAATACCCGCGTTTTATAGAATTAATATCAGAGTTTTATCCACACTTAAGAGGCGTCACAATTTAAATCATAAAAATTTGACCAAACAGCGTCATGCTTTCACTGAAGAATATCCATTTAATAAATCATACTCAACGTCATGTTTAACAGCGGAAATGAAAACATAACCAAGATCCGAATACATCATCCAGTTATTCGGGATAATAAATCAACATAAATCAAAACTATTCAAAATATCCGTTAAAGGATCCCAAACAATCGTTTTCCCCAGTGTTACATCTACCAGAGCACGACACTGACACGCGGACTAGATTAACTAAACTCGAATCTAGAGCTATCCTCACCAACTCAAGCGGCTAATCACTTCGGATCGAAATGTTAAAGTAAGGGTGAGATTTCAATTCAATATAATATGTATTATCGTTCTTAGATACAACAGAATAATCGAATATATTAAATCATTACTCAAACATAAAGTCATAATCAATTCACCAAAGCAGTTCACACTATGATCATGTGTATATCAAACAATGGCAATTGCAACACTGAAACCATCCAATCATGTTACAATCCCATATGCAATGCGGACTCTATGCATGTGGTACCAACACGTGAATCGAGTTCACCCTCCGTTTACTCGTGGAAAGCGATGTAATCCATGATTACCCGAACAGAGTCAAGAATCCAATCCATGATTCGCCCATAACCGGGTCAAGAATCTAGCCTCACTACCTCCAACCGGTCGGTCTATTGGCTCGCAAGCTCACTTCCACACAATGGGAATGAACCAATTTAACAAATGCTCATGCATGCATCAATAAAAGCATGCAACATCAATTCAACGAATATGATAACAACATCATTCCATATAATGCCAATACCCATCTATCACATGATAACAACATAATCATGAATTAAATTATCACAAAGCATAAACATGCCAAACACTCTTCAATCGGTAAGACTATCACCAGTATATAATAACGATAACACATAATTACCAATACGATCATAAATGAACCACAAGGAAAAGAACATCACATGAACATCAATCTCCATTCAACTTGTCAAACAATTTAAACCAACTCACAAATTATGATCTCAACATAACTCACTTATTTCCAATCACCAATGTATCACATTCAATCATAATGAATAATTAACACAACATTATAAGCATTAGTGCTCATCCGATCACTCAGGTCGTTCATATTAATTTCCCATTATCCTTAATTAATCCATACTTTCAAAATCGGGAGCCCGACTCTTTTTAAAAATAATTTTAAGAAAATAATATTTTTCCTTTCCAAAAGGTAGTATTTGAAATTTAAGAAATAACGAAAACGACACTCGAATCGGAGTTACGGTTTAGAAAATATGCATTTTTGAAGTTTTAAAAGTTTTGGAAAAATACACAGTGGTAACCGGTTCCTCACTGGGAGAACCCGGTTCCCACAATTTCAAAATACACGCTTCCTGGAAAATTGTATGGGGAACCCGGTTCCTTCCCACAGGGAACCGATTCCCACGTTTTAAAAATGGGTCTCCCTGGATTTTTGTATGGGGAACCCGGTTCCTCCCCAGGGGAACCGGTTCCCATGTACAAAAATCCCGATTTTAATTTTAATAACGGAACCGGTTCCTCCCACAGGAACCGGTTCCCACAACTAATAAAATCGCTATTTTTGACTTTATGCTTCCATAATCATTTCTAAACTTCCAAATATGAATTGTAATATTGGGAACACTAATCTAAAGCCATTTTACACCATTTTAACATCAACCAACATAATTTACTCATTCCTATTTGTTATCTGACACACTAATGATCAATTTTCCATACACTGACACAAAATAGGGTTTCATAATCTCAACCTATAATTCAATTTCCTAACATACTCAATTACCCAGTTGATCCCCAAAACCCATAAGACATATTAACCAAACGAAATCACCCCTTACCTCGCGATGATCCTTCGGTTTCTCTCGGCGTCGGCTTTTCCTCTCTTCTCTTCTTTCTCCAACTCTACGTGAAATGATTTTTCCAAAAACCTTCTCTTTTTCCTTTCTTTTCCTTTTATATTTCTTTTTAATATTCCAATTAAAATAATTAATCAATACTTAGTAATTAGTAGAGTGTTTTACTCTCACACCCACCGTTTACTCTGCACACCTCTAGACATTTCCTCATTAAATGATCCAATTAATCCAGATGAATTAGATATTTAAGACTTTTATCAATTAAATAATTAATTCTCACTTATTTAATATTTGAATTAAATCGGGGTGTCACAATCTGAGGTAACAGATCGTGCCTCCCAACACTGGTTTGGCCCGAGGATGCTTCCCTTGTAAGAATTATCCTCGTGAGCAGAATCAAACTCGAATTATCCTGCAAAACTAATTCTTCATTATGAGTTTTCAATTTGTAACCGTTGTGACTATCAGAAGTTTTGGCTAATCATAATGGAAATTTCAGTCTGTCAACGTATCAAAATATTCATTAACCATAATTACGAATCAAAACAAGATTGCGGAATATCACTTATCTTTGGATGGAGATTTCGACATAGTGTTCCCTGTACCGTCTTGATTTGCATGAGTTCCTTTATAAACGCAAATCGCGTTGATTTTCACCGATTCATCACCGAATAGACTTGTGCCCAACCTCCGATGGATTTTCCCAGCTAATGCAAGACCGGATGTTTACGACAAAGATGACACGGGGTCAATTTCCTTCTTCGTCCTCCCCAATTGAATAGTGTTACAGCGGTAACTTTAATCGAAAGTTTGCCGAGATCTGAGGTCATTGATGATTGAATTCTTATTTAATGATAATCGACTAGTGGCTCTTCCGAATCGTCACATATCAACTTTCACCTTCAGCATGCTCAAAACCTCGAAAAATGAGCAAGTGTCAATGGAGGAGAATAGGTTGTAGAGAGAGGATGTCATTGGCACGTTGCTCGTGCTTGACTTGAGGTAGCCCAGAAGTGTGGGAGTGGATTGGGCTTTATCAAGTTGTTTGGTGAATAGCATATTAGTTTAGTTCCGTTGGGACAACATGAGGGCTAGTTTAGCTATGATTATGATGTTAGACGTATTAAGTCATGATAAAATCGTTATGAATATTACCCACATGGATTAGGTATTTTGATAGTGAGGTACAGTGTAATACATTAAATAGATAGGATGTATGGCGTGGGAAAGTTTTACCAAGGCTCCATGGTGGGCGCTAAATATTCTTGCTAAAAAACTATATATATGGTTTTAAGGGATTCAGAGGCTCAAGTAAGGGTACTTGATCTCCAAGCTACGAGTCTAGCTTACCCCTCAGTCGGGAGCCCTTAAGTATGTTATAGGAATCTCTCTTGAGCATATAGCTGAGAGAGGAAATGAGAGAGTGGTAGAGAAAATGATATTTTTTCTCCTTGGCTGTTAGGCCTCTATACATAGCGTAGCCATGATTAATAACCATGATGGTGTAACGCTCGTAACCGATGACTTAATGACTTGTAACGTCCGTAACCGATCCATAAGTATTGTAACGTATATAACTGCTCTCTAATGGGTTTCGTAATTGTAACCAACCCGGTTTGGCACTACACGGTCGGCATAGTTAGGCCGCGGTCATATGGCTAGTGTGTCCGGCCTTAATACCCGGCTCCGATCTTGTGATCTCACCGAGGTGCTGCTCGGTTATCAGCTAGTAAGCACATCTCCGATTCTTTCGTCTCTCCGAGCCCGAGTAGTAGATTTATGTACGAACAATGATATAGAACTCATGTTATAATATGCATGAAAGAGAGAGGGATAACTAGAAAGTGAAGAAGATCAGAAACTGTTATTGTATTCCTCATAATCCAAACTGTGGATATTGTGAAGTTTATATAAAACATGACTTGTGCTAGAAGCTAACAGAATAACTAATCTAACTAAATTCTAACCGCCTAACTAACTATCTATGTAGTTAAGAGCAACAACACAAAGTAAAGGAAGAAGAAGAGTGAAGAATAACAAAACAGACTCCTAGCCTGCATAAGTCGAAGCGTGACCTCCAACCTGTCCGTCAGCCGCTCCGCCCCCTGTTCACGTGAAGCAACATCATAACCACACCTTCGTGTTCTATCGTCATTTATCATGCGGCCGCCCCACGCACAACCGTCGTTCACGGTCTTCGACAGACCTCCCACATTGCCGTTATACCCACCGCACAGAGCATCTTATGGGTAAAAGGTTTATTCTCCATGTGACTTCAGGTTGTGGCTGTATTGTTTGCATATACTTAGGGTTCATTTGGTTGGGAGAAGATGGAGGGGAGGGGAGGAGAGTGAAGATTTATTAATATATTTGTTTGGTTCATTTTTTATAAAAGGAGGGAGAAGGGAAGTAAAATCCCTCCTAAACTCACTTTTTGCTCACCTCCAAATTGAAGGGATTTGGAGAGGAGAGAAGATTAATAATTAAAATTTTATTATTTTCTCTAATTTACCCTCAATTATATTTTTAATTCCCAAATTATCCTTATTGAATTTATCATTGTCGACAATATTGTATACTAATACTTCTATAAAATTTGTTTTTAAAAACATGTTATATAACTTATATCAGATTTAGTTTTAATATATAATAATAATAATAAAGTTTTTTTTATAATAGTAACATTATCATATAATTCTTATTTATAATATATAATAGTAATAAGTTTTTTTATTATAATATCAACAATAATAATATGTTGTATGTATGTGTTATAAATAAAAGTTTTAAGTTTAATATTATTTGTTTAATGTTTTTAGTATTTTAATATTATATAATTTATTTTAAGTATAGAAATTATTTTATTAGGTTAGATGGATCATTAAGATCGGATAATTGTTTTTAACAAGTGGTTTGATTTGCGTCGAAGAAATATAGTCCAATTAATTTGTGTTGTTGTTTACTTTCATGTCTGAATGTCAAAACTATTTTTATTTAGAATTATTTTTACTAAGTACAAATGACAATATTTATAAGGATAAAAATGTAATTTAATTGTAAAATCTCTGCCCTCCTCTTGTGAACCAAACAAACATACATGTTGTTAAAAATCGTTTCCCCTTCCTTCACCTTGTTTGAACCAAACATATATTTAGTTAAAGTCTCTCCTCTCCCTTCCCCTCCCTTTCTCTTTCTTCTATTAAATTCTCTCTCCTCTCTCCTCTATTGAATCAGACAGACACTAAGTTTGGGTAATTTTAATTTGAGAAAGATGAAGAATATTGGTATTGAAATAGAGAAAGAGTATGTTTGAGAAAAGAAGATAAGTGAAAGATGAAGCAAGAAAAGTTTTCACGTTTTGCTTCTGTTTAATTTGACCATTTATTTGTTTTTTTAAATTCAATTTTTGCCATGTGTCACGAAGTGTCTGGTTGATGTTTTAGTTAAAAGAAAATTAATAAGAAGGTAACAGAGAGTGAGGTGGCACTGAGTCTTACTGGTATGTTTTTTTATATAATTCTTTTTTCTTTTTACTATCACTATTTGGATCAGATTTTTATGGATTTTAATTTGGGTTTGTGAGTAATGTGACTAACCAAGACCCATCTCAATTTGCACCCTTGGTTTTATTTGTTTAGTTTTGTTTCGTTAAATTAATATAACAATTTAGTTTTATTGTATGTTATGTTCAAATTATTCTTTTTAGTATAATAAAAAATAGCAAAATATTAAAAACAATAAAAACTCTAAAACATAAAAAGGAGGTGTGTATTTTATTTGGAAGTAGTTGATTAGATTAATTAGTTATATTTATTTCTAGGATTTTCAATTAATCAAATCACTTATACATGATTCCCAACTTATTTTTTTAAATCAAATTAATTCTAATATTTTTGCAAATAAAAGAATATCACAACCTCAAGTAATTAGTAGGCGGGCTTAACGTGATTATTTAAAATAAAAAATATTTAAAATTTATCAATAAATCAAATCAATTTCTTTGCTCAGCGTGATTTAATTCCAATAAAGATTAGTTTTTTATCAATCAATGTAAGTTAAAATAACTAACCAATAAAAAAAACAGACATTTTCAATAAAGGATTGTCAAGTCACCTTCAAATCGAACACAAAACTTCGTTTACCATTACTTAATTTTCAAACCCATGCAAGTTCAAAATCATTTGAAAGCAACTTAACTTAATTCTATTAAAAAACATTAACCAAACACTTTAAATCATGTAGAACTCTGATGTCTTCTTAAGTAGATACGTATGCACACGTTTGAAAGACCAATGCGAGTCCATTATCTAAAAAAACTTAATTTTCCTTTGTTTTTTATCTCTCCTAATTTGTTAAGTAATAAAATAAAGAAATATCTCATAAATCCTAGAACTAAAAAGGATCCTCTTGAGTACAAGAGAGATAAAGGGCTCTAACACCTTCCCTTTATTTAATTAACTCGCGAATTCAATAATCTCTTAAACAATTAGGGTTTTATGTTCCTTTCCCGTCCTTAAGACAAAAAGTAGTGGTAGTGACTCTTATTTTCTATCGGTTACGACAATTGACGACTCTGCCGGAGAGACATCCCTTAAGTTAGAGTTTATCCCACCTTTAGCTCTAGGACTTCTTGGATTTTTAATTTTATTTCTTTATTTATCTTGGTTTTATTTATTGCTTATTTTCATTTATCATATTTATTTTTCCTTTATTGTTATTATGTGGTTATATATTTGTTGGTGGAATTTAGTTGCAGGACAAAACCTTAATGATAAGGGGTTTTCAATTGGTCAGGGAGATTTAATACCTCTATGAGTTTTAGCAACAACCCCGCTTAGGGTGGGTTGAACTTCGAGAAATATCTTTAGAGTGCTAGCCCCTTTTGGAGATAGGACTTTGAATTTGACCAATGACTCTAGGGACTCACCCCCAAAAAATAAAATCTCATCGTGAGAAATTGTATGACCTACAAGACGAAAGTCTTGGTCTACATAGAGGCTCTTCTTAAGGGAGACCTTTGTGCCTTTTCCCTTACGTGTTACCCGTGATACCCTTAGAACCCACCATTGTGGGGGGTTGGGTAGAATAAACTTATAACCTCTTGTAGGAGTCCTCCTATAGGATGTTTTATTTACATCTTATCCTTCATATGAGCCTTATCGCAAAGGACCTATTGTCCTTATCCCTAAACCCGTAAGGGTTCCCCTTTATATGTTACAACCATACAACCACATGGGTCACCTTTTGTCTATTAATATTCCTTCATATGTGTCTTCTTTTGTTTAGCCCCAAATTTGCCCATCTTGGTTCTACAGTTAAATTATTTTTAAATTTGGGCTTTATAAAAAATTTGGTTTATTTATACTAACATTTCAATATTAATTTATTTTTGCTAATTTTAAAATATATAATAGTTTACTTTAAATTATTTGTATTTCTTAAATGACAAATATTTTTCCGCCCTTCATATGCTTTCAAGTGCCTTTTTATTTTGAATAAATGAGATAATATGATTAGTAAGGATGTAAGGCTTGCAAGGATAATGTCATGGGTTCGAATCTTAGTTGTTCTAATTTTTAATATTTTTTCTTTAATACTAACTTTATTTCCAATTTAATATCACAAAATTGTATATTTTATTATTTTAATTTCAATTTTCGTTTTCCTATTTTATGTATTTTTCAAATAATTATTTTAATTTATTTTATTCATTTTTCATCAAAATAACAAAAAAGTCATAAATAAATTTCGGGCTTTTTATTGTTTGAGTAATTTCCTTTTTTAACAAGTTGACCTAATTTCTTACACTATAAATAGGTCTCTTTTCTATCAATAATTCATCCACAAATTTCACAACTTACCCACAAAAATCCAAAACCACAATCATCCTCAACACCCATAATATTCACAATTCATATTTTTCTCACAATTTCACCACACACAATCTCCATTCACAAACTCACTTTTGCAATTTCTTTTCGAAACTTCTTTTTTTAAAACTATTCGGTCAATAATTTTCATATGAGGCCCCTCCCTTTTATCTTCATTCACAATTTCAAACAATATGATGATTTTGTGATGGTTGTTCAATTTTATACACTATTTGTTTTGTGAATATTATCATTTGGTTTATTTGTTCATATATCATATTTGACAATCCCAACCATTAACTATACTATTTTTCCGTTTATAACGGTTTATATCACTATTTGTTACTAACAGTTTTTTCCCTTATGTTTACTAATATCTCACTAAGTTTTGATATTTTTTTAATAACTTCAAAACTTTCGGTGACTTTACAAATAGATTTCCCCACTCCATAACAATTTCAAAGCTTAAACTCATACAATCCAAGCCAAAGTCGTCTTCAACATACAACTTTAACACCATAAAATCAAACATGCAAAATACAAAATCAATATCTAAACAACAACAATAGTCATGGCCATTTCCATTATTACATCATGTTTTTACAAATTTATTTTGCAAAAATTAAAAGCACGGGAAAATACATAAGAATAAAGAAACATAAGCGAAACTCACACCGCCATTCTGACATTTACCACCAACTTTCATCCACGTTCACAACAAAAATAGAGTAAAAAGGTGTGAAGAGTAACAACTCGGAACTCAAGAAGAAACTAAATAACTCGTTGGATCTAGATGCAATCGATGAAGACTATCAGACGTAGCCCTAATCGGAATCGAGACCACTATACACTCACGTCGAGCTCCACCGCGACACTTTTTTGTAACACCATATCCACCCGTCTTCCTTTTGCGCCAACAGAAGCCATCCATATCATCCGCTCTGGAGCTCTTCAAAGAAAGAAACCTTTACTCTGATGGATCCATCACCGCAAACAACCCTAATCGAGTTTCACTATACTCATTATCCCAATCGATCACCATGAGCAGTGCCTCATACAACAAATTCAACACTTATCCTCCATTGAAGTAGTGACATTAATAAACATTACCACTGCGACATCGTGCAACCGATCTAGAGAGTAAATATGCAGCTGCACCATTACGACAACCGTCACACAGAGCAACAAAACTGAAATATAACAAGAAGAAATGGTTTAGGTTTGGACTTTCATCAAATACCTTACGTGCATGGTTTAAAGCTTCAAGATTTGAGGTTATATAGACCATTCTCACAAATGTAATAACACAAATCAATTTCTTTGCTCAGTGCAATTTAATTCCAATAAAGATAAACTCTTTATCAATCAACATATCTTAAAATAACTAACCAACAAACAACCTATTTTCTACTAACATAATCAAATTCAAGACATTTTTCAATAAAGGATTGTCAAGTCGCTTTCTAATCAAACACAAAACTTCATCTTCCATCACTCAGTTTTCAAACTCATGCAAGTTCAAAATCATTCAAAAGCAACTTAACTTAATCCTATAAAAAAACACTAACTAAACATTTTGAACTACGTAGGACTCTGATTTCTACTTAAGAAGATACGTAGGCACACAATTGAAATACCAAGGTGTTGTACCCCAAAATTCGCCCTCTTCATTTTTCAATAAATAATTGGCTTACACTTAATCTATAGGTGTATTACATACATATAATTCATTGATCATGCAGTGATGAGGTTCATAGTATCTAAAATTGTGGAAGAAATTGTACGTTTCGGCCATTCAGACTATTTTCGGGCCAGAAATTGGTATTTCTCGGTTTGTATGCTTCAGGCAAGATTTTTTGATTAGAACATCTTCTCGGGTTGGTTCTATGATCATCGGAATCATTTCAATATGTTCTCCATTCATCTGTTCAGATCGGGGGCCATTACATCAAGAAAGGACTTTAATAGTTCATTTTATTCATAAAGTGAATTTCTTGTTTATTGTGTGGTTCGGGCGCTTCGGGGTTCATATCTCTCAGCTCGTTGGGTATTTTCTGACGATTTCCGACTAATGAGTCCTTATCAATAGTATCTACAAATTTCATTCATAGGTTGGAAGCCGAATCTATGCATAAGGTCTCCAAAGAATTCAAACTTTTAGTTGGGGTAAACTGAATTTTATGGCTGAATCGTGTTCTTGGTACGCTAAAAAAATCATAACTCCTGGCTGGAATATCTAAACTTAGCGGGGCCAGTGTCTAAAATTCCGTATCGAAGCCCTCTATAACTTTCATTCACAAGCCGAGAGCTGATTTGTAACACCCAGAATTTAATTAATTATTTAATTAAATTATTAAGAAATTATTAGTTGGAATTTAGTCGAAGAAGAAATTACCGGAATAATTATAAGGGACATTAACGGATTTATAAGTTGGTTTAAGAAGATTAAGTGAATAATCAATTTAGTCGGAGAATTATTATTATGAGTAGAAATTAATTAATTAACTAGAATATTAGTGAGTTTTATTATAATGTGAGAAATAAAATGGGAAGTATTAATTAATTGGCCAAATAGAATATATGATAGAATATATGATAGAATAATATTTGAATTTTAAAGGAGTAGAATAATTAATTAATTAATAATGGAGTATGATATAAAGGAGTATTTAAAGGAAGGAAATAATAGAAAATAGGGTTTGTACGAGAGAAAAGAGGAAAACCAATTGAAGAAGGAGGAGGCACAAGGGCTAGGAGAGAATACCGGAAGTGCACAATTGGAACCGGAAAATAGGAATTCAATCGGAGTTATAACCAACATCAAATTTAAGGTAAAGGGTGGGGTTCTAACTTTCTAAACGGGATTATGATAAATCGTATGTGGGGATGAATTTATACGAAATTATCTGTGTCTGTGTAGACCGTATGTGAATTAAATGATTAAATTGTATATAGTAGTATTGCTGGTGTTAATCGAAGGGTAAGAATAGTTGGAAATTAGTGAAACACAGTGATCGATCGGAGGAGAAAACAAGCACATGGAGACGGAGGTCTTGAAGTTTGGAGGTGGGGGCCTCAGAGGGTGAGGCGGGCGCCCTCCAGGGGCTTAAGAGTGGAGGCGGGCGCCTCCCTTGTGGAAGGTGGGGGCCTCAGTTTGTGAGGTGGGCGCCTCAACTGTGTGGGTTTGTTTTCGTTGTGCATCAGGCAACAAGTAGTGATCGCAGAAATGTCACAGGTGTAGTATACTTATTTTAGGTACCTGCTATATATTTATGTGTAGGTTAATAGCAGTAACAATAAATAATAATAGGATGAGTAGATAGCATTTGGACATCAATATTCCAATGAAAATAGTAGTGGGTGTGATTAACAGAATGGTACTGTAGCAGGGTCAAATAATAAAATATAGTAACAGCAATAATATTAGATGATGGCAGAATGTTAGTTAGTAGTAGAACTCACAAGTACAAGCAAATTAATTACAGTGTAATTAAATACAAGGAAATGGAATATTAGTAGTATAGTTAGAGAATGAAAATGTAATTTTGAGTAGTAATAATAATGTGTTCAATTAAATTGGCAGCATGATAATTAATTAATATTGGAAGCATGATTGATAGTAAATTAGCAGATTTATAATAATTAATAGTAACAATAGGATTTAAAGTAGTACCGAATTAACCGGTTTAGTAAATTAAGCGATACAAATAGATGTCCGGAATTAATTAAAAATGGTCGGAATGATTTGTATATTTTAGTAGATGATTATGATTGTTTATTTTGTTGAATTTGTGTGAAGGTATTGTGTTGTTGATTGTGTTTGCGAATAATTAGAGATGAATATGTTGTTGTATGTTGAATTATGTGAAGTTGCAGGGTGTTTTCAGTGACGATAATTACCTCTGATTATTGGTAATAATAGTGAGATAGGCGTATGTCTTGTGAAGTGAATTTATGTTGTTATTTGCATGTTGTAGCATCACATTTCATTTTACATTTGTGAAGGCTTGTATTGGCGGATTTGTGAAGAAGGATTATGCCTTGTGCCTCTGATAACTGGCAATTTAGTGAAGGGAGTTTACTCCACCGGTACCACATGCATGTGCATTATCGAGTCTCATTTGAAGTCATGTCGTTGTTAATTGTGAAGTAATTATATGTTGTCGCTAACGATGAAGTAGTGTTGTGTTGTTGTTGATTTGGAATTTATTGTGGCGTGTTATTTGTGATGTGGTAATTTTGTATGATTTAATCCTAATATATTATTTATCATACACCTGTTTATATTGGTAGATATCTCACCCTTTCTATTTTGTTGGTCGTTACCTTTACATTGGTAAAGTGCAGGTAACAAGGAGTAAATAATTTAGTAGCTTTTGGCGTCGTCGCTCTGATACGTAGCACTCGGGGGGAATAAACGCATTATTTGATTTTATATTATTTTTCGTTGCACTGTTGATGTTAATACTTTGAGAATTGATTTCCTTGAATTAAGTTGTTTAAAAGATGCTGTATTTTGTTGGGAGTTTTGAAATGCTATAAATCCGCTGCGTAGTTTTTGAATAAATATGAAGTATTTTTGAAGAATAAACAATTATTATAAATTCTTGGAATTAATATGTGCTATGTATCCATTATGATATGCTTTTTAAGTTGACGGTTTTGATTGTGAATGTAATGCCTCATATTGTTGAAACTTTTGGCACTCTGATTTTCATATAAACGTTGGGTAGAATTGGGGTGTTACATGATTCCTTACCATTCAATACCAGAATTTTATTCTTTGAAGATGATTTTGAGACGAACCGAGAATTTTTCATCTGACATGCAATAGTCAAAAAATCATATCTCGCTCGATTTTTATAGAAACAAGGTGGGATCAATGCCAAAAGTTCACAGATTCTGTTGACTTTTATGTTCATTTACATCCTGAGTTCGAATTTTGATCAGAAGATCCTTGTTTGAGGCAATTTCTCCGCGTGACGCAATAAAACTTCTGCACTTGTCAGATGCCTGAAAAGCATGTTGAAACTTCGAAAATTAATTTCTCATCAACCGTTCCTCTAATCTGAGTCGAACTTTTAACTTAAGCAAACAATTTTGCATTTCAGATATTTTTCGTTTAGAGTCTGACTTCAAATTCCACACGGATTTTGAGGTTTTGGGCTGTTGACGAAAATAATTCGGATAATCACGATTTGGGGCTAATCTTGGATCTAAGGCACTCCAAAGCCCAAATTTGCCACCTATAAATAAAATTTGTCTCACAAATTAGAGGAGGAAAATCATTTGCTAAATTTTCACCTTGAACTCCCACTTTTCTCTCTCAAAAATCAAGATAAAAAAACAAAGGAATTGAATTTTTTCCTTTCCCTCCACCCTTCCTCCACCGAGAAACACCTTTTCTCCTCCTTTTGGCCTCCCTAAATGCCACCGGACCACCTATCTCCGACCATTCCCTTCCACGGTCGACCTCTCATCCGCCCTCTCTTCTCGGTCGCTTTCCTCTCTCGCCCGACGCCCTTCCTCTGCGCGATACTCTCCATTTCCTCCTCTGATCGAGCGCACCTCCTCCTCTTCTCTCCGATCTCACTCGCTCAGCCTCCCCCACTGGTGCTCCTCCCAACCGGCCAGTTCTGCTCGAACCGGCCTCCTCTCACTCTCTTCTAGCTTGACCTCTTTCAATTTTGTCCTTCCCTTGCATAATTTTGCTTGGTCTTCCTCCATTCTTCCTTGTGCAAGCTTGGTTTTGGTATTTTCTTCAAGATCAAGGATTATTCTCCGATTATTCATCAATTCGAATTTGATTCTCCGATTTCAAGCTTCAACAAGTGAGTGATTCTTCACATAATCACTTATTTTAAGTGATTTTTGAAAAGTGATTATTCTTGAAATTAATTTTAGGAGTTGATTGCAATTGTCTTGTTGATTCCGATTCTTGAATTGTTGTACGGAAATTAATTGAATTAAGCTTGATTTTGAAACGCTATAGTGTCGATGTGAAGGAATTTTGTACATAGAGCATACATACACCTACATGTAGCTTTTTCCTTGCTCATAAGTCACTTGAATTGATCATTTGCATCACGAATTATATGATCATGCATTAGATTGCACTTAGGTTGATTAATTAGGTTGAATTCATGAGAATTAAGCTTGATTTGTGAACATTTAGTGTGTCGAAATGTAGTTCCTTGTGCATTTGCTTACTTGATGCAAATTTTATTGTACAGAGTGCATTTAGGCTTGCATTTAGATCATAATTTGCATGTTCGTGCGTTGATTTATAAGTACATTGATTAATTAAATCAAATTCATGTGTCAAAGCTTGTTTTGATGACGTTAAGGTGTGTCGAGGTCTAGTTTCATGCACTTTTCATGTGTTGAGGATACATTCTTGATGGTTTAATTGAGGCATAATGACATGTTACATCCTTGATTCTATTTGGTTTTGATCCATGATTTGCACCATGAATAAATGTGGTATAGGTTGATCATCTCATTGTTTGCATTTGTATGTCATGCATTTGCATTTCATTCATATTCATGTAGCTTTTCCACTCATAAAAGTGCATTAAATACATGATTAAATATGCATTGCATGCATTCTCTTTAATTCTAACTCCTATTAATCTTGCATATCATTTGCAAATTAATTTGTTATGAGTTTTTTACCTCATGTATGAGATTAATTTCCAACTCTCTCTCATTTCAAAACATCAAACCAAATATGAATTGGAAATTAATTCGATACATGAATTTCACTTTCCATGAGCCTTTTTAGGCATTTTTGTTCATCAAACTCCATTTTTTCTCAAAGGTCCAAGATAACGATACTTGTTCCCAACGTTTTAGCATGTTTTAAAATCGTGTTTGATGGTTTCGAAACCGAATTTCAAGTGCAACATGCCTAAAACGGTGTTGCTGCCCCATTCCTTTAAGGTCCGAAAAACGTCGCTTCCACTCAGAATTAATTAAAATTGATCATATTTTTGAATCCGTTGATGTGTTTGCAAGTCACCATGCGATTTTTAATCGATTTCGAGAAGTTGATTTTTTCGCTCTGATTTCAAATAAGCGTTTTACCAAGCCGATTTTTGACTTTTTATTTCACTTCTTATATGCTTATACTAGTGTATTATCACGTGAATAATCACTTTTACGTTTGGTGTTTTCTTTATAGATTTGCTTTGTTATTTTTTACACTTTATTTCATGTGCGAGGTACATTGAGCATTATACTTGAGATTTAGATATGTAGTATCTGTATCTCATGCTTGCACGCATGTGTGTGTGTTCTATTGTCTGCTTGCTTGGGTTTTCACCTTTCTTGCAGGTTGTCCACTTGAGATTTGGATGTGTAGTATCTGTATCTCGTTCTTGTATACATGTGTGTGCATTTTTTGTCTGCTTGCTTGGGTTTTCACCTTTCTTGCAGGTTGTTCGCTTGAGATTTGGATGTGTAGTATCCGTACCTCGTGCTTGCACACATGTGTGTGCATTCTTTGTTTTCTTACTTGGCTTTTATCCTTCTTGCAGGTTATTGGATCAGTTTGGATGTGTAGGATCCACGTCTCAATCTTGCACACATGTGTGTGCACTCCTTTATTTGCATTATCTGGATTATAATCTTTTGCAGGTTCATTGGATCCACGTCGAATGTGTATTTGACACATATTATTGACCGTGCATTGGAGACGCATATCCTTTGTCTGTATTGTCTGTATTGTAATCTCTTGCAGGTTTATTGGTTTCGGATGTGTATTGACACACATTCCAACTATGCTTTCTGTGCCTCCGCGCATTTTTCACCGAATTTCTTTATTGCGTGTCAGCAGTACTTGAAATTTTCCGAAGTATTTTTAGCTTGCTTTTACTTACGGGTTGTTATCCTTTTGATATTTTCTATACTTTTTATCGCATTTTTTTACCGCTTTTCTAGAGAGCATGAGAAGTAGGGTTTTATCGCTTTATTTTTCCATGAGAAGTAGGAATAAAGATGCATGAAGGGGCTTCCGTAATTGGATAATGTTTAGGAACCCCTCTGGTTTATTTAAAGATCCGTTTAGGGCAATTCTGTGTGCTAACTGTGTGTGGTTTATTTAAAATCCTCTTCCGTGCAAAGGGAGGTAGCTTTCAGTAAGTGTTTATCATTTGTGCTTGCATAGGTCATGAGTGGTTAGGCAACCTGATATGACACCACCAAGCAAAGTCCCACTTTGATACTTACAGGTGATATATATATATATATATATATATATATATATATATATGATGGGCACGCGAAAAGGATTCACAATCAACCTCTGCATAGTTCTAGTCCGTGTCAGCTCAGCTCACGCGAATCGTGATGATTCCTTTATCGAGTCAATAATAAAAGTGGCAAGAGTTTCCTATTCCGACTCTCCACGCTTTGTCTTGGGGTTCACATTCATTGCTTTGACACTCGCACTCATATGCTCCTCACACTTGATAATTCATATCATATTGTGATACCTTTCTCCCATATGAAACTCCTGTTTGACACGTTTAATTCCATTTGTGGCTATGATTTTCCTCTGAAAGTTGGCTTCTGTTTGACTCCGGTATACTCGTTACAGTCGTAGGCTATGAGACTTCTTTCATCTTCCCCGCGCATGTGTGTATCATTTGTTTGTGCATTGCATTGTTTGTGTGCTTCTGCCAAAGCACTTGCTTACTTCATCCCCTTTGTCATCTTCGACTCTACCTTAGGTAGAGATTCGAGATAGACATAGGTTTAGGTTGTGAACCTTTATCTCCTCCCTTTTGTTCTCTCGACTCTATCTTAGGTAGCGATTCGAGATTGGACATAGACTTAGGTTGTGCACCTTTTCCATGCTCCTTTAGAATTATCTCGACTCTATCTTAGATAGCGATTCGAGTTAGACCTTAGGTTGCAATCCATGTATGATAACATTAGGGGTAGAGCTAACTATTTTCCCTTGTTTGTTTTTCTTCTTCTTTTGCATTCCTTGCATGTAATAAAACTAAAACTTGTTTTCTTTTCTTTTGAAAATCAAAATATTTAATAATGGTTTAGACTCCTTTTTCAAGGTAAAAGCAACCAACCTCACTGCAAACTTTTTCCGCCTACAAACTCTTTTTGTGTTTAAAACCTTTTCAAAAAGAGTGTTCCCTTTCAAGTCCAAGCAAATTGCTAAGTGTGCGAGCGGACGAGCATAAGATTTCTTATAGCTGCAACGCTAAGCACGAGTTGCAATTATGAGGATGCAGAATTGAACTTCCCATAAAAATATTGCAACCCACCAAAACATGTGAGCCAAACTACGACGCTCTGACTTTCCCATTGCACGAGGGAATACGTAGGCATCTTGTCACGGGGCTCAATCGAGTAAAAATTGTAAATACTTCCTTCTTTTCCCTGTGTTTTCTTTATTTTTATTCTTTCTCATGCATTTTCCTTAGCATAGCATTATAGCGATTAAGCAGTAAATAGATACCCGCACCCATTAGATAGAAAATAGAAGTGAATACCGTAGAGTACTACGGGCGTGTGGGGTGCTAATCCCTTCCCCTCGCATAATAGACTCCCTTACCCTATCTCTCGATCGCAAGAATGTGTCTTATCTCTTTCAGGTTTTCTTCTATATGTTTACCTTTCTCCTTAGGTGAGATAAAAAATGTTCGATGGCGACTTCATTGATATTTCTATTAGACGATTTTGTCCAGTTCTTTCACAAGGCGAGTTCACTAACTAAAAAACTTATTTTTCCTTTGTTTTGTATCTCTCCTAATTTGATAAATAAATAAAGAAAGAAATATCCCATAAGTTCTAGAGCTAAAAAGGACACACTTGAGTACAATGGAGATAAAGAGTGTCTAATACATTTCCTTTATCTAATTAACTCGTGAAACCAATAATCTCTAAAACAATTAGGATTTTTCGTTTCATTCCAATCTTTATGACAAAAAGTAGGGCGACAACTCTTATTTTTTTCCAATTACGACACACCCATGTTTAGAGGTATCATTTACTAGATCAAAGCATAAATGCTGAAGATTGAGTAATTTACAGCTTTCCGTCATTGCATTGTTGGCAATTTTTACTTCAACATTCAAATATAAGACAACATCCAATAGAACATTGTGGGATTCAATAAGGTATTTACAACTTCTTTTAAGTCAGCAACATTGTTTTTAAGATTCAGTTAGGGATCTAGATCTTGAAAATTTATAGCATGTGGCATCAACTCATACATGTGTTGTAATTTACTGATCCTTCTTGCTTATGATGTTAAATATTTAATTAGGTATTATATCAACCATCTTTAGGGGTATCATTTACTAGCTCACAAGATAAGTGTTGAAGATTGAGAATTTTACAACTTTCCATCATTACATCGTTGGCAATTTTCACTTGATACAAATGTAAGACAACATCCAACAGGGCATTATGGGATTCAGACAGGGTCCTTACAACTTCTTTCAAGTCATAAACACTGTTTTCAACATTGCTTACATAATTCAGTTGGGGATCTAGATCCTGAAAATTTGCAGCCTCAGGCACCAACTCGTACATGTTCTACAATTTATCAATCTTTCTTGGTTCGAATGTCAAGTATTTAATTAGGTATTATATCACCCATCTTTAGAGGTATTATTGAATGGCTCAAAGGATAAATGCTGAAGATTGAGTAATTTACAGCTTTTCGTCATTGCATCGTTGTTAATTTTCACTTCAGAATGCAAATGTAAGACAACATCCAATATGTCATTGTGAGATTCAGTCAGGGTCCTTACAACTTGTTTCAAGTCAGCATAACTGCTTTCAGCATTATTTTCAAGATTCGGTTAGGGATCAAGATCTAAAACATTTGAAGCCTCGGACACCAACTTATAAAGGTGGTACAATTTACCTATCCTTCTTGCTTTAAATGTAAAATATTTAATTAGGTATTATTTCACAGATATTTAAGGGGTATCATTGACTCATAGGATAAATGCTTAAGATTGAGTATTTTACAACTTTCCATCATTACATCGTTAGCAATTTTCACTTCATGAAGCAAATGTAAGCATCATACAACAAGGCGTTGTGGGATACAGTCAGAGTTATTACAAATTATTTCAAGTAAGCAACACTATTTTATACATTACAAACTATTTCAAGTAAGCAAGAGGAATGCTACAAGCCCATTTCATACATGTACAATCCATCCGTAAGTAGGGGTGAGAATAAGCCAAACCGACCTACATGGTCTATGGCTTAGCCTATATGAGGTCAGACTAAGTCAAACTTATTTCTTAAAAAAATTAGACTTAGGTTTTTTAAAAAAATAAGATCAAATTAGAAAAATGAGCCTATAATAGATCATAGACCAAACTCAGACCTTGTAAGTTTATTCGTAGGCCCAGACACAAGAAGTTTATACCTAACATAACCTATTTTCACCCGTATCCGCAAGAAACAACTCCACCATACCTGAGAAATTTCATCGACGAATCTGTATCGTTCCCGCGAAGAATGGAGAACGAGGGAGAAAAGCAAAACACCGACACACACCAGAAAAATTCCGTCGTCATACGAATCCCCTCCTATCAAGAAGTAGTTGAAAGCTCTCAATCCAGATCAACTCCACCCTCTCTCTTCGTCCCCTCTCAAACCTTTTCCCAAGCCTTCGCATTCGTCAAATCCTCAGAATTCTACTCTCCTCCTCTTCCACTCCCAAAGGAAACTGTTCAATCTAACGCTTCATCTTCAACTTCAACGCCGCCGCCATCATCTGCAACTACCACTGCTGCTCATGTAGCTTCCTCAAAATTACCAAACTCGCAACCTACTCAAAATCGCAATGCGATTCTTGTGAGCAACAGACAGGTCAAATTGATATACTTTTTCAGTAATCTGGTTATGTTATGGTTCTAAATTCTTAAGCTTAACTTTAGGGTAAAATTCAAATTCAAATTTATTAGGGTTTTTCTGATATAGTAACAAACTTGTCTGAAAGTTTTTTTTATTTTTTTTTATTTAATTTTCAGAAGGGAAATCCGTTGCTCAAATATATTAGGAATGTTAGATGGACATTTGGTGATGTTGTTTGTGATTTCTTGCTTAGCCAAACCTCATGTGCTCTCTATCTCAGGTTGCTTATTTTTGCTGTAATTTTTTTTTTTTTTGCGTCAACCTAACAAAGATGGATGATTTTGATGCAGTCTTCGGTATCATCTGCTTCACCCAGACTATTTATATTATAGAATACGGGAGTTGCAGAAAAATTTCAAGCTTCGTGTAGTTTTATGCCATGTTGATGTGGTTAGACACCCTGCTATGTACTCAAATTTCTAATGCATCTATTATTGTAATTTTGTTATAGCAACTATATATTATACAAATGACTTAAGTGACATTTTCTTTGTTTTTATTACTATTTATTATAGGAGGATGTAGTGAAGCCTCTACTTGAAGTTACAAAAACAGCTATGCTTCATGATTGTACCCTCTTATGTGGATGGAGGTGTGGTTGACTCATTGACACTCCCTTTAACTGCTTGTTTGAATTTTTTCCTTAACTTGTTGAAGCATGAGAGTGCTGCTATTATCTTCTATACTCTTAACGAACTTCTTACTTATAATTTCTATTTGAAAGTGTTATTATTTGACAACAAATCAAATCTTTTGTGAAGATGATTTTTTAGCATATAACACATACCATTTTAAGTAACTTAGATTTACTGCTGCATGGGCATGAATTTTTGTCTTCAGTAGCATCAGGTAATCCTCTTACCTGCCTGATTGATTTTGTATATTCCATTCTATTGTTGTTTCAGTCTGGAGGAATGCGGCCGTTACTTAGAGACCATAAAAGTCTACGAAAACAAACCTGCAGATATTATTCAAGGTCAATTGGATTCAGACTATCTATCGCGGGTATACTTGTGTTTTATTTACCTCACACTTTAGTTTACTATGGCTTTTGGTACTCTTAGAAACAATAATAAAGTTGCTATTGTTAAATTGATTAATTTGTAACAAGGTTGTCGAACTGAAGTTTTTATGTCAACCCACTTTACCTAAGTGGAATCAACTCGTAAACTCGTATGAGTTTACTTCATATTTAAAATTATTATATGTATGACTAATATATTTAAATTATACTACAAGTGCATCAACATTTCAACTTGATTATAAAGGAAAAATATATCTAATCACCATAACAAAGTGTCATGTTCATAAACTTCTATCCTCATCAAATCATAAAAATACTCCAAAAAAACAAGAGTTACATTAGTTTCTAAAGTTGTTAAAATGTTAAAAAAGAGTTAATTTCTTCATAATCCGGTAAACTTGAATAAAATAGGGTAAAATTGTTTTTGATTCTATCTGATTTCAGAGAGTGTACTATGTATTAACTAGAGTAAAGTCTGGTTCAACTATGATTTTACTCAAATTTGATTCGCGATTTCAGTCTAAATCTATACCTAAGAATGTAAAATCGGACAATGATTTTATGAGTTAAAACTCGATTTTAACAACCTTGTTTGTAAGCATAATCATCTAAGGCGCTGATGCTATTTTACTTTCAACTGAAGCTTACACATTCCCTAACAACAGTTCGGCATGTCAACAAGACTGATGTAGTTACTCTTGGTACCAACTTTGGGGTATGCATTTTGTTGTTTAGCTCACATATATTGATTGATTTGCTTGCACAAGATTTTGATCAAGCTGGATTCTTGTCCTTTCAGTCTCTATCTAACATAATGGGTGCATCTATGGAAGATCTAGCTCGTTGCCCAGGCATAGGAGAGCGCAAGGTATACTATCCGTGGCAAAAGTGGAATAGGACAATGGTTCATAGTAATATTTTTTAGGTTGTTGCCTAATTTGGTGCAACAGCTAATGATATATACCAAAAAAAGCACTGAATATTTTGCATGCATTCTGATAACAGGTCAAGCGCTTGTTTGACACTTTTCATGAACCATTCAAGCGAGTGGAGTCCAGCCGGCAAGCCATTCCCGATACTTCTGTCCTGAATAAGCCAGCTAGTCCTGATACATCTTCTAGGAACAATGCTGAATCTTCCGCATCTCTTGAAGACAAACAGAAGGATGTAAACAATGCAAGCAAACGTAGCAAGAAAGAGCCTGAACTTACTGTCAAATCTGCCCTTTCCGTAGCCTTTGCCAAATTATCTGAGAGAGCTGGAAAGAGGAACATCACTTCAAAATCGAAGGAGAAAGAAGATCCAATTGTTGTCAGTGAATCAGATGCTGAAACGTAAAGTTGTCTATTATCAATGGTTGTTAAATAGTTATTCCTGGAGCAAGATAATCTCGTGAGATTTAGAGGGTTAATCTCCATGAATTTAAGCCAATGGTATTCTGTGAGAATTTTATAAGGGAAGAGGTAGTTAGTTGGTTGCAATATGAAAACTGGACCTTTAATTGACTAGGACAAGCTGTAACATAACGGGAATGAAGAGAAGGGGACTTACAGAGTATAACACTAAGATCAAACTTCTGGTTATTGACAGGGAGAGCCTATCAAAATTCTTGGGTTGAGAGACATTCTCATCTTCTGTATATACGGTTTACCTCATCTCCTTGATTCTAAAATATCATTGATTCAGAATTGAGGGGAAGAGCTTCATCAATGATAGTTTCCATTGTTGTATGTCACTAAAACATTCAGTTATTTGATTGTTTCAATCAGTTTTAGACAATTTTCTGAACCAGTATCAAACTTCTGTTGCCCAGCACCTGTATATATCTAGGGTAGTTTGGGGTTGTGTAGGTTTAGAAGAGGACACATGCTTAAATAGACAGTCAGACACAGATTTCAGCAAGGGTTCTGGGAGTTATAATCTTACCACTGGTTACTAAATACTAGTAATAACCACATAATATTTGACAAAGCAAACAAGTTATTTAAAAATTGTATCTCCATATTATCTATATCCTAGGAATCAACTGCTCATGTTTTGTGTATATTACATCTATACATGTTATTAAGATGCTATTAGAAAATTAGTTCTCCTTTGCATCAAGAAATATAACACTGATTGATACATAGGGCATCCCATTACAAATAAATAGACTGTAGGTAAGATTTATATCATTTTCTTGCATCTTCTTATGATGGAAGTATCATCTGAAATGACCTGCAGTGATCTCTGTTGTGCTTACATGCTTTTTTTGGAAATCCCCTGCCTTCAATGGTAATATAACAAGTCCAAACAGGTCAGCATTATTACTCCATTAAATTCCTTACATCTATCTGTATATATGTTATGTTAGTATTTATCATCATAGAAAAATTAAGTAGCTTTCAAGTTCAATATAATTTTCATATATCACCTTATGCTAGTGCCTAGGTTGGCTTTGCTATACATAGTCCGGTCCCAATCCCGGATAAAAACAGAGGGTCGTGTTAGGTAGTCGTCAACCAACATAAAACTTTGTCGAATCTCTATGATTTTATGCTAGGGCCTAAAATTTAGCACTTTGCCTTCTGCCAGATAGAAATAAACCGGGCTCAGTTGATCACCTTCCTACCCTTTAAGTTGAAGCTTTATGATGTAGGTTGTTTTTCATGAACCAAAAGTTATCCAATTTGATTTGAAGTATGTCATTAAGTTTGGTTTCAGGCAGTGATTTGTGTGATTAAAATTTATTTCAGGAATGAAATTCTTAATGATTGGATATTAATTTCATTATAATTCAAAGAAGAAATGTTCTCCTTAATTTTAGAAAGTTCACACTCCTCTTAATTTTGTACCATATTTAGCTAGTTTATCATAACAACCGATTTAAGAAAGATGTTAATATTCCATATGGATATCTATTCTATTCTATAAGGGAATTCCAAACTAAGTTAACTACTAATAACTACTAAATAGTGTTGAATGTTTTCTTAGACAAATTTACCTTCAATAACTTTTTTTCTTTTTCAAATTAAATTTAAAAAATATAAATCATGAATATTGGAACTAGAATTTAGATATTATAAAATTGAATAAAGTGAGTTAAACTAAAGCATATTATACAATAAAATATCTATACAACCAAACACAATAGAAAAAACAGATAGACGACCATCAGAAAATATAACAAACTTCTAGAACAAAGTGCGTCTATAACTAATGCAAATGGCTCCGGCCTTATTGGTCCTTTAGGCTTATTTGGGTTGTCTATTTTGCTCTTTTTTTCTCCTCTACTCTCTTCTCCTTTCAGTAGAGGTGAAGGAACCATGCAGATCTAATTTGCCAACATGAGGATGTCCTATCAAGTATGAAATTACAATTTTTTTCACCATATATCTGTCCAAGCACCATTTTAGTCCAACAAGGCAGAGCAGTTATTTCTAGGCTGCTTATGCTCTTCTCACACACAACTTTGAAGATAATGCACACTTAATAAATTGGTATTTGTTTCTGAAATCTCAGCGAACTGGAAAGAGATTGTGTCCTAACAAGTGGTATCAATGATTGTACTACATCTGTCATTAGTGGCCGGTAATCAGCTTCTGGTTGTATGCACATTGCTGCGATGGCAGCTACCTGTGAAACCCAGTAGTAGATAAAAATATTATCAGTCTAAATCATTAAGTCATAATGATGAGAATTAAGAATATGCGAAATTAAATTTGACCTGAACTAAAGCCTTCTTTGAGTACTGCCCGTGCAGAACTGGGTCAACCATTTCCACAACTTTTTCTCTGTTTGTCAACCTTGGAAGAGCCTGATAAATAACAAAATTGTATGTCACAAAATGACATATGACATTATTACAAGCTCAGTTAGATACTTAATGAACACTATCTTTTTCCCTTTGATTATAAACAAACTGGTCATGAATAGTGTTTTCTAACCCAAGAGACAAGAACATGTTCTCCAGTGGGCCGCTTAATATCAACCGGTACACGTCCTGTCAGCAATTCGAGAAGAACTACCCCGTAGCTGTAAACATCTGACTTTGTAGTAAGCTTACCCGTAGAGGCGTACCTACATTATAATATCCAAATTACTCAGATGAATTAAATTTATGCGATAAAATTATGAAGTTAATGATTCTTTTTGTTAAAAATTATTACTAGAATTCTCTGTGGCATTATAAAAGAACCCTTGCTAGAAAATCAGATTATCTGCCGTTCACATTCCTTCGCATTCACATAGTCAATGTATCTATCAATGATTGTTTGAAATCCAAATTGTTTTATCTCAATTCCACAACCATCGATGAGTTTGACTGTAAATGTTGGAGAATTACCGATGGCAGGCAATCTGAATTGTCTAGCTAGCTACTGCTAGTATTTAAAAAATACTAACAGCCTGCTTGATGGGGACCTGGGGTGTGACCATGTGCATGAGCTCTTTGTTTTGCATTGCACGTTATGAACTAAGAGTGGGTATAGATGTAATAGGGTACTCACTCTGGTGCCAAATATCCTGTGGTCCCCAACACACGGGTAGAAACTTGGCCATTTCTCTTCTCTGATCCCATCTTAGCCAATCCAAAATCTGACACCTTTGCACGAAAATTTTGATCCAGTAAAACATTGTAAGTCTTGAAGTCTCTGTGGATCACGGGTGATACAGCATATTCATGCAAAAACTCCAAAGCCCTGGCACAATCAAGGGCTATCCTCATCCGGGCCCACCAATCCAATGGCTGAGTTTTATCATTGGTTGAGTGTAGATGGTTTTGGAGTGTTCCATTTGGCATGTATTCAAAAATCAATAACCTGTGGTGTTGATCAGCACAATAGCCAAGTAACTCCACCAAATAAGGAGAACGCAATTGGCTTAGGAGATCGACCTGCCATAAATGTCATTTAGTCTTCACACCCATGTGCTATATTTTAATTTTAATGAAAAAGTTTTCGTTCCAATTCTAATGGTCCCAATTTTGTTACATTATTTTAAAGCTCGTGAAATAAATTATCATAATTTTGATTTATTGTTACTTTCTAATTCTTATGATAATCTTAGAATAATATATGTAACACATCCTCAACAAATGCATAGCTCGAGACAAACGTGATACCGTAAACTAAGATAGGTTGCATAAGTCAAAATCCTCACATTAAAATAAACTGTTGTTACCCCTTGTCATTTGTTTTCTATTTTCTTTAGCAACAAATAGAAGTTTCAGATTGATAAAAGACAAAAAAAAAAAGACAAAAACATGTTCTCTGTACAAACTCAGAGTTAACAGAAAAACAAGACATTAAGAGAGAGCAGGTAACAAACAAGAAATATTAAATCATTGCGTACAGAAAACACAATACTATATCTCACTCACCTCTATTTTGAAGCCACGCTCTGCCTGCTTACCCTCAATGTCCAGCAACTTAATTGCTGCCAAAGTTCCATCAGTTAAGACTCCTTTATACATCAAACCATTAACTCCTCCATGACCAATCACATTTGCTTCATTGAATCCACCCGTAGCAGCTTCTAGCTCTCTATATGTGAAGACTTGTACCCCTTTAAATTTAGGTGTGGTTGGTGTTCTGCTCAAATTCCCCCCATATAGACACCCACCTTTAACATCTGAAATCAATGCCTCAGTCATTATTTCAGTTTCAGAAGCCTCAACCCTCTAAATGTACTAGGGAAAAAATTAATTAGTTACCAAAACTTCGATAAGAAAAATGAATTTCGTTACTAGTTTCTAATTTATACACCTACATCATTAAATTTCG
Source organism: Vicia sativa (assembly GCA_021764765.1). Taxonomy (NCBI): domain Eukaryota; kingdom Viridiplantae; phylum Streptophyta; class Magnoliopsida; order Fabales; family Fabaceae; genus Vicia; species Vicia sativa. The sequence continues at coordinate 126,966,185 of CM038797.1, forward strand.
TAAACAAACTAAGGGGCATGTTGAATTTATATGGAAAATAACTAATGGTATTCTATAATGTAATGTAAAAGAAAAATTCTCGTGATTATCTCCCTAATCACAAGTAACTAGAGACTCGTAAACTTGTATGTATGATATATGATATGATATCTGTTTGGGCAATTAAGAAAATGGTTGCAATTATTTGATAATAAGATGTATAATTAATTACCTGGGCTAGAATCAAATGACAAGATTGTTGAGCCTATGTGTCTGCTGCTTGTGTCATGAAGCACTCTACTCTCGCAATCCTCTTTGTAAATCCCATTTTTGCTTGAAGATTTTTGGCGACGGATCAAGCAAACAACCATAAAAATGGTAAAAAAGAGCATAATTAAGGCAACCAATGTGACGATTAAGAGAATGGTTTTGAAAGGAAAATGGTGAGCATGGGTATGGTAATTGTTTCCTGAATGTAAGTGATGGTAATGGTGTATGAAAGTATGGTTCTTTGTAGAAACAATAGGTGGCCCTGAAGGTACAATGGTAGTTGTATTAACTTCCATTGGTGACCACAGAGATTAAGTGGCTTTCTGTGTGAAGTGAGAAATGGGAAGGCACAGTAGAGAGGGTAAGGGAGAGAGGTTTTGTTTATAGTAGTAAACAAAACAATGTGGAGTGCAAAGAGGTTTTGAGACTAAGAGGACAGAGCATTTGTTTCTATCTTTCTCGTGAATATTTTAATCCAGTTGTTTTGGTGTGTGTACTTCACTACTCGTCTGTTTCTTTTGTTATTTTCTAGACTTGTCCTTTTCTTAGTATTAGAAAATCCAGGAAGCATTTTCACGGGTTTTCAATCACTCTATCCCTTCAATAATTCTCTAATTTCATGTAATGTTTCGTAGTATAATTTTGGTGTGCAAAAATTCTATTTTTCGATTGCTTTTGGTACACACAAATCATATACTGTATTTTTTTTTTAAGAATCAAGGCTAAGGGTATAGCTTACAAAACCTACTTTAACTAACTCACTGACCCATCTTTTAACTAAGGACAAAATCGTAGTTTATACAAAATTCAAAGCGGACAATATCTCATGAAAGTGATGAGATCGAAATATTAGCACCAACTAGAAAAATTGTTTATTCTATTCATGTTGGTTGACATGCTTTTAGTCCGTTAGGTTTGATTATAGTCTTGCACGAGATTTAAGTAGGATTAGTTGTTTTGTGAAAAATCATAAAACTAATATTGTTAGAACCACACATAAGATTTTTGCACGAGATTTTGAGTAGGATCAGTCATTTTGTGAAAAATCTTAAAATTAATATTGTTAGTATTGCACATAAGATTTTTGCACGAGATTTTAAGTAGGATCAATCATTTTGTGAAAAATCATAAAACTCGTATTGTTAGCACTACATCGCACATAAGATTTTACTTATGGACGAAGAAAGACAATTCCATATATTTATACACCAAAACATGAACATTATAATTCATGTCGATAAATAAAGCACATTCATTTATTTGTAAGATCTAGTTTCAAAATGCTTGATATTGACTACATAGACGATCATTGTAAAACTCTTAGGTATTCTTAAAACCTTGACACGTGACTTTATGATCTAGCACTAGATTTTGACTACCCTGATTGTAATACTCTATAACTCATAGGAATTAAGGTTAAGGAAAAGTTTTAGGTTGCAACAATCAAATGTAAGTGTATATATCAACAGAATATTAAAACAAAGATTCGATGTCACCGGTTGTACTAGTGTAAAACCTTCCTAGCATCTTTTCTCATTCTTGTTTTGAAAAAGAAAACAAAATAGTAATAATAATGCTTTTGGTTGGGTGAAGAAAAGTCAAATTATCTATGCCGTATATATTGGTACCTGCATGGAGGGGTCAACTCTGTTGGACCAATTTAACTAGTGAGAGTGAAGTAAGGAGGTGAGATGAATTTACTAGGAAACTGTGCCATGCATCTACTAGTTACACCAGACACTTCCAATAATAACTCCCTCAAGTTCACATGCATAACTCAAAATTGCAGAAGTCAATTCTTAAACGTGTGTATGCTTTTAAACATCATTTCTTTTGGTTTGTTTTAATTATTCTCATCTGGTTCTGAATGTTAGATGAAGAAGGGACAAAATTATTCACTTGTTTTTGGATGCTGAATTAATTATACACTCATTAAGAAACTTAAACCAAGTTGTATTTTTTAACTAACTCTTTGTTCTTTCTCGTTTTTATTTCAGCATGATTTGATAGGATAGCTAAAAAAAATATAGAATGATACATGTACTTGTGAAATACGATAAGGGGAGCCCTCCTCCTTGTGTGTATGATTGCAAAAGATGCTGCATGTAAGAGTTTTTGAGAAGTGAGCGAATATCCAAGCCGTTGGGAAAAAAATAAAACATATAAAAAAATGAAAAATAAAATAACAACACAAAAGATTAATGTAAAAATTATTACAATACATAATATACTCACAATTATCTCAAATTTTCAGTACACCCATATCCTCCAAAATAAATATTTAAATATATCGCACAACACTCTAATATAAGAATATAAAAAAACAAAAAAAGTTAAATACAAGTTTAAAGTACTTTTGACCAGTGCATCTTTAAACGAAGAACTTGAATCATATATATAACTTTGGATTGCCCATATGTTAATTCGTTTGTAATAACTTGTCCTTTTTTATGACAACAAAAATGTCACGAGGACACACTTCTCAATTTTTAGAGAAGATCATACTCTTTAACAATAATAAAGACATTGTTAGCATTTGCCTCAGAGCCTTTCTATGACGTTGCCTCATAATGACACTTATACTATATGTCCAATCTTTTCACATTTTCAACATTTCACACATGTTTCATTGTTTTTCTTCACGTAAGACCTTCCTCTATAGCAACCAACACTGAGTTTGATGAAGTATTATCCACACTCTTCAATCTTCTTTCTTCAGAAATAATTTTATTAGCAGACTTCTTCAAAACTCAAAGTTTCATTTTTAAATATCAAAATAGGTTTAATATGCTCATAGGAAGATGAAAGAGACCATATGATTTTCAAAGCTATATCTTCATCATTAATTATGATTACTCTAATAGTTTCTAATTCAGAAACAGAACCATTTAGAACACTTAGATGATCAAATACTTTTGTATGTTCATTCATACGCAAATTATGGACTGCCCCTTCAACAAAAAACGATTTGATATACCTTTTCTTTGATATTGCCCTTCAAGTTTATCCCAGAGCTCTTTGGCTGCCGACATATCAAGAACATTTGCAAGAATATTCTTAACCAAAGGCATATAGATTGTACTCGAAACTCTCAAATCTAGTTCATCCCACTTCTCGTTGTCCATATTGAAAATGTTTCCTTTCTATGCCTTGTGTAATTCTAATTGTATTAAAACATCTTTGACTTGAATTTTTCACAAGTCAAAATTGATTCTTTTATCAAATTCCTCTAAGCCAATCTTCATTGCAATTGAAAATTTTGACATTGCAACCAAAATTATTCCTACAACAAAACAATTTTTCCAACCAACATAGAGTATAAAATTTCTTTTTTGATGTGGAAGATTAGACAAAACTGTAATCACAGGGTATATTGAAATTTATACCCCACAAAACCAAGACTCTTAATACCACTTGTTGGGAAAAAACAAAACATAGAAAAAAAAGAGAAACCCAATAAAAACACAAGAGATTAGAGATTAGTGTGAATCACGACCGTTGTCAAATGACAACCAGATAATAACACTATGTAAAAATTATTACAACACATAATATGTTCTCAACTACCTCAGGCCCATTACACTCACATCCTCCAAAATAAATATTTAACTATATCTCACAACACTCTAATATAAGAGTAATATAAGAGAACAGAGAAAATAAAATATAAGTTTGATATGCTTTTAACTGGTACGTTTTGGAACGATGAACTTGAATTCCTATATATAGTCTTGAACTCCATCTTCCTTCTAAAATAAATGATATGGAACTCAAAAGAACTTTAATCTTATATATAACATTTGACTCCCTCTTCATTCACAAAACTAAGCAATGTGAGACTTATTTAACATGTATGTTTTCAATCAACCCCAACACAAGCTCTAGAACTGAAATATTAATATGAAATTTTGGGTTAAGTCCTAGAGAGAAGACAACTTTCTCCTACTTTTCTAGCGAGTGTGTGGGAGTGGGGGAAACTAGTTCTTCCTCTAGTATCAAGACAATTCCATTATCGTTGAGATTCAAACCGACTTCTTCTGTACACCCCATAAGCCATGCAGAATGAAATAGAAGGATCAAGTCATAGGTTCGGGCCGACCGACTCATACTCTATCCAATGGGGGTGAAGTACATGAGTGTGATGGCCAAAAACTTCCATAAATACGTTTGGGTCACTTATGGCCCATACATGAATCATTCATAACCGAGAAATATAGCATTTTGTATGAATATATTCATCTCACAAGAAATGCACATGGTCTTTGCAATTTCACTAAGGACAACTATTATGGTCTAACATAAGCTAAATTCCCAAAAATGTAGGGAATCATTATATTTAAATTGTACTATCTCCTACTATATTAATGTAATTACCACTACACATCATTGTTTGTCCTTGGTCGTATTAAGGGACAGCTACGTATAATTGAGGGAATTATTTACTACTAGTACTAGTACTACTATCTCTCAGTGCCAACAAGAAGAAAAGTGACACATCCCTGACTTTCACGAAAGATTGCCAATCATATGTCTAGAAATCACATGTCTTTTTGTCTTCTGAAACCACAAAAGACAACATATTCTCTTTCAAAGTTTTAAAGTATTGCAGATTTGTTTTTACTAACTAGTAGTTTGAATTATGACTCGTTTCCACAAATATGGACCTCATGATTATGCCAAATTAACAAGAAAAATATGAGAAGACAATTGGTTTTCCATTAAAGATCTGATGTCAAATTACCAATCATATGTCTAGAAATCTGATGAAAAAACCAATATCTATTTTCCTTCTTATTCTTCTCATGTCACGGGATTACCTACGAGTAAATTATATCCGCATGCAGTTCTGTCGTAGTCAATGCCGGAAACTAGCTTCATTTTTATGAGGGTCTAATATTCAGCCTACGTTTGTTAAAGGTTTATACAAAAGTTATTTCAATATTTTCTGATCTAATAATTCAAATAATAAACAATTATATAGAAATAGTGTTGGTGATTTTATCATCACCAATGTATTTTAGTAGTAATGTGATTTACTAAAGGCCAATGCAATTATACGTTAAGTTCGGAAACGAGTTAGGGAAGTGCGGAGTGCACGCTCGTTGAGCCAATGTATAATCGAATACGAATAACTGAAACGGGGTTCCAAGGGGCGGAGCCCCTGGCGGGGTGCGGGGCAGCGCCCCGTTGGGGTCCAAGGGGCGAAGCCCCTGGCTGGGGTCCCGCGGGCGGGGTGCGGGGCAGCACCCCGTTCGAAAATTTTGAACCCTTTTCGCCAACTGACACAACTGTTTTCCGAACGGGTGTGTCTCTTCGTTTCAAATTTTGATCTCCTATTTAAGGAGTCAATTGGCCTCGGTTCGCACACAGGAAAAACCGATCATTTAATCTCTACATTCAAAATCAGTATTCCATTGCCAGAAAACCGATTGTCCTTCGATAATTATCCCCGCAAAGATTTCGTGAACCCAGGCAAAATTAGGGTCGAAATACTTTGTTCGGAAAGTGAACAAACACGATTTTCGAAGTAATCCAGGATTATCTTACCCTAAAATCTAACAAATAGCAGGCAATTACTGATAACAATTTGTACCGTTATTCTTTTTTAGAGGACAAAATTAATCTTTTTAAAAATTACATTTAGTTTTAGGTAATACAACATTGTTATGCATGAATCTTTACGTTCTATAAAAGATTAACTGTTTTTGGTGTTAGAAAAACAAAAATATCAAAGATGAATTGTATAGAAGTATATTGATTGTCGAAAGATGTTTTTTCATGCTTGATCACTTTTGCTTAAAGCGGCTTTGATTGCTGTCTATCTCACAATAAAATCTACAGTTTTCAGTACCACCCGTGCAAAAACTCAATCAAATCTACACATGCATGTTTCGCTCCTACCCATTCATACACTAGAATATCTGTTGACGACCTAAGAGTCGATCTTATAAATCTATTTCTATATAAAAAGTATAAGTTGTTTTCTATTTATTTATGAGGGTGAAGATAATTTTTTAAAATAAAAATAGTTAAAATAAATATTATTTTAAAGAAAATACTTTAATATTTCTCAATTCAAATAAGTTTTTTATTTTACATTTCTCCAAATTTTCAATTTATTTAAAAATAATATGTAACAAACAAATAATCTTTTTAAGTTTTTTATTTTAACTTTATAAAAATATATATTTTTTATAGAATAAACTTGTAACAAACAGACTTATAAAGTTATAAGCCAACGTTTTAAAAAAAACAGACTTATAAGGAGTAATTTTTCCAAACAAATTAAACTAAAAAAATTAGCAAAAGTAATATTGTCTAAAAGAAATGAAGAAAATATTTTTTTTTCCTTAATTTAAAGAATACAAACAACTATTTTAACAATGTGTTTTATTATTAATTTATTGAATAAAAATATTACGGTTTGAAAAAAGTAGCTCAAATTGATTTTTGATCGTAGTTTTGAAAGAGTTTTGTATTTTTTAGAGATGTTATTCTTACCTTTGACATAGATAAGTAGATTTAGAAGTATCAGTGGCCTGCTTATCTAATCCAATGGAGGAGTTTGACTTCTTCTATGTCACTGCTTTCTCTCAAGAGTCATGCTCTTTCCCTTATTTGGAGCAATTAGATTCCGTCTAAGATCTTAGTTTTTTTATTAACAGTTATTGTAGGATAAATTCCTTTCCAGAATCAACCTATTTAAAAGAAGGGTGTTATCGAACACAATTAGAATTTTTTGTTCCTTATGTGAGTTTTTGGATGAGACGATTTCTCGTCTTTCTTTTAGTTACTTGTGATATAGACTTGTCAGAGTAGTATTGAATTTTCATGTGATTGGGGTTCTATGAAGTCATTCACCAAGATCTTAGAGTGCTTTTTAGTCTTTCATTTATTTGGTCTACAGGGTGAAGGATAGGGGATAATAATCTTATATATGATTTAGTGCGCTCTATTCTAGTCTATTTGAAAAGTTCAAAATAATGTTATATTTAATGGAGTCACAGAAACAAAGGAAAAAGTGGAGGAGGAGAGTTAATTTTTGGTTAGGAAATGATTTTTGAGTAGGTATGAGTAAATTCTCGCACTTTCATAGATTGACGTTGGAATCATATTCCATTTCTATTTTTATAGTAGATAGAGTGTTTGTCTTTATTGAGAATGTAACACTGGAATTTCAGTACCTCTTTTCGTTAGAATCTGATATGCTAACGGTGAATCTGATTGATTTGACTTCTAATATGATAATATCGATATACTTCTTTAATAATTGTAATTTTGTTTATGTTTGTCCCTTCTTTTGAGTTTGTTTCTTGTTTTATCTTGTTTTCGGAAGTTATAATTTGATCATTGTTATTTATTAATTATTTTATTTGCTAAATTTTCATGCAATATTTTTTAAATTTAATATATATTTATTTAAATAAATTTAGTAGTGTGGAAAGGAGAGAACGGGACCATAGCCAATCTATGCTTCTATCTAAATCCACCCTTGATTCAGATGGATGAATCAATATTTATGCGCAACATAGGCAAATTTATTCCTTTGTAAAAGATTAACAATACATAAAATGTTTATCTAAAAAAGTTGTATTGATTTGACAAAATAGAAATGGAATCAATATCTATAAATAATAAACGAGTTAAATATAAATTTGAAATAGTTTGCACAAATACAATTTTGGTTTTTATACAAATCATGGTAAACCAAAATGATAAAAACAGTATTTTTGTATGCACAAACAATTATGAAAAGAATTCTTAAAATCTCAACCAAACAGAATAATAGTAGTATCAACAATTTGCAAAATTTTAATGAGTTTAGAAAAAGAAAAAAGATAGTATTTTAATACCGATTCCTCGTTGTGTTGAATACATCTAGTCATATTTAATCAAACTTTATTTCATTCTTTAGCAATTGATTCACCTTTCAAAACATTTACATTTAGATTTTTTACTTGAATATTTTTTAAGAAGAAAAAAAACAGAGAAAAGGCATCATATGCAAGCATAGACATATCAAAATTCCATTAAATAATTTAAAATGGACATAAAAACCAAAGAGTTTGAGGGTTAGGTAAAAATCCAAGGTAACAAAGATAACTAGCGATTTTTTATAGTGGAAACGTTATTAAGAAAATTCAATGGAACAAAACCTCCTTAAAATAAAAATAGTACACTGTAAAATAGATGAGTTGAAAATCAACCCCATTAAAATAAAAATATTAAACTGCAAAATAGATGAGTTAAAAAATAAATGTGAGGTGGAAATCTCATATTAATTAGAAAAGTAAAAATTGAACATTTTATAAATGAGAGAATTTATACAACTATCATCTTAATATTTTAGGTGAATATGTGGTATCTTTCTTATTTGGTATGTTGTTCATAAATAAAGATTTCATTGTAGATGTCCTCTCATGATGACTCCAAAGAATTAATGTTGATATTGTTGGAATAATATAGCAAGTGTGAGTAAGTGGGGAAATAGTCGCACATTGGATACGAATCAGGAGACTTGATAATATATAAGTGAGGGATCTCACTCACCTATCACTTTAAAGTTTTAGATGGACAAGTGGCGTATCTCTCACAAGGATGCCTAGTCCTACAATATGTATCAATGCTCTTAGTAACTCCCTCCAAGAAATTTCAGATGTAAAAATTGATCTTTTAATTTTATAATAAATAAGTTCCTATTTTCTTAATAAATATTTTTAACACATGATTATACCATTAAAATCTAACATCAAAGAGAAAATCACAACCATTGTCAAATATCATTTTGAACTAATATTTTATCTTGCAGGTATGATGCTTGTCGATTCTAATCATCGGTTGGGAAATAAAGTCTCTCTGTGGTGGAAAAATTTATGCATAATTGGTTCGCATCATGATGACAACAGAGAAAATTGGTTCACTTCTTCTATCGCTTGTAAGTTAAGGAACAACAAATTTATTGATTTTCGGCGGGATAAATGGTTGGGTACTATTCCTTTTTGCAAGTTGTTTTAGGATCTAGTTATTCATGCTTTATCAGACAACAATTTGCTTTCCCATAATGGTTTATGACAGACTGACAGATGAGTTTTTCTACTCAAAATTTTCCCTGGACGCATTAGCTTCTTTGGAGGCTTTGTTATTGATTTTGCATCATGTTCAGCTGTCGCGTGGGCAGCTTGATCGCTGTTTATGGTGGAGGCAGTAAGCTGATTTTTTGGTAAAGTATTGCTATAATTGAATTTTGGAAAGTTGTTTCAGTTCAGTTCGGTTGAAAGAAAATATTATTTTGGCTTTGAATTTGTTGTGGAAAACTAAATCCCCAAGTAAGTCGTTTTTCTTTGGCTGGAGATTAATGTTGAATTGTCTTCGTACAAGAATGAATTTGTCTAACGCGGCGTTTTGGTTGTTCAACTCAATTTGGTTTTCCCTTTATGTTTTGGAGAAGAGAAAGATATTTAGCATCTTTTTGGATGGCTGCCCGATTTTGTCTTCTTGGTGGAAAAGCTCTTGTGATTGGCTTTAGGTAATTTTGTAGTCGACTTCGGCTTTTATTTTCCGATCGATTGATTTCTTTGGAGTCTTCTTGTAGAAATAAATTCCATTTAGATTCACGTTGATTCTTTGGCTCAGCTTTCTGTTGGACTGTTTGGACTTGTAGGAATGCTATTTTTTTTTATAAGTTGGATGGTGTGGATATGATTAAGCTATTGTCATGAGAGTGGTTTCTCTCGAATTGTACTACGGGTAAAAAATTGTTGTAGTATGAATGGTATGTCTCTCCAACTACTTGTTTAGGACTTTGAGCTCTCTTGTTGTTGGTTTTGTGGTTGTTTTTCTATTTTTTATAGGTTGTGCGCCCCTTGTGTTGTTTTAATTAAATTTTTATTTGTCTATAAAAAAAATTTGTTTTAACTTTAAAAAAAACAAAGTTTTTCTTTGTATTTTCAATATATATATATATATATATATATATAATAAAATAGTTTCTTAAAGTATCACAAGTTTTTTATATTCATTTTTTCTAAATTAAAATTAAAATTAACTTTGACATCCTATAACATAAGCGTACATTATTGAATATCAAAATATAGTCGAAATCGCAGTTTTTTTCAAAAAAATTGTATTTTAAAAATAATTTTTATGAAAAGTTATTTGAAATAGTTTCAAAATTAAGTGATTATTTTGAAATTTTGATATCCAATTTTTTTTAATAAAATGATGAAATATCTAAAATAATATTGTAAGTGTACCTATTTAAACAAAACAATTATTTAAAACTTTTAGAAAAAGTTTTTTTATAAATTTTTTTTACAAAAAGTTATGTAACTCTATAAAAATTATTTTTGAAAAAAGTGAAAACAAACTAGCCCTAAATAGCTTTGGATCCACTTTTCCTTTACAAGCACCAACTATCGGCACTTTGATTGAAATAATACCCCAATTTTCATTATTTTCACCATCAATCATAATTTAAAAGATCTATCATACTTCACCTTAAAGATTACATTAACTTGAAGCTATACCACTCTAATGTTTTTGACATTATCTGCACCAACAATCATAATTCAAAAGAGCTTTGATACTCAATCATAAAGAGTATAGCCACTTGAAGTCACACAATTCCAAAAATTTGAACATTGTCTTCATCAACAATCATATTTCAAAACTATCATACTCTCTCTTGTTAGACGACAACAATGTATCTAGAAGGAGGTTGAATAAATACCCCTTTTAAAAACTCCAAATAAAATTTGATTTTGAAAAATACGTTTTACCAAAGTGCAATGCGGAAGGTTTTACCAAAATGTCGTCTATTAAGAATGTTATTGAAAACTCGGATATACAAACCGTAAAATAAAATCAATATGGAATGAGAACAATAACTTGAATTAATAACCTTGAATCACTTGCAAATTATTTATCATTTATATTGTTTCACTTAGCAAGACTATTTCCAATAAAAATATTGAAAGAGCTAGTTAAATAAGCTTATCAAACACTTGGTGTGTAAGTGAATTTTTTTAAAAAATTCCTTGAATTGTGTTGATACACAAAACCACTTATAATCTAAAGTGATTATAAGCTATATCAACACTTGATTTAAAATTCAAAATTGATTTTGAAAATTCTTACAATTCAATTGATAACACAATGTTATTTGATAGATCGATCAATGAATATCAACGCAAGTAAAAGCAAAAATAAAAGAGACACAAGAATTTGTCTTCACAGTTTCTCATTGTCGTCCTCACGTGTGGGTACTTCTGCGCCTAATTCTAATGGAATTAGGATAACTCTACTATGAAAAATTGTTTATATAGAAGAAGCGTTCAGAGCAACTATACAAACTCTCAGGTTGATGTCGATGTAACCATTTCTCCTCTTTGATCTTGAGCAAGATCAAGACCAACACAATATATGCAACCTATTCGCCGCTTAAGCTAATTCCTTGCAAATATTTCAAACACTCCAAGGGATATCACTCGAGTAAATTTGATTTCACTCTATCAACACAAGATCTTCAATTCTATCAATCAATACTTGCTACTTTCAAACACTTGAAGGTTCCTTGCAAAGATTTCAAACACTTCAAGGTGATTCATAGAAACGATTCCTTCTTGAACAATCTTCCACGAAAACCCCCAAATCAACCAATGATATTGGAGGACAAACCCTATTTTTTCCTAGATAAAAAACCCTACAAAACTCCACCCAATACACAATTGGACACTAACAATCCTCGTCTAGATGAAATCCCAATAGAATATCGCTACAATGTAATGCCAATAATGTAAGTGTGTATGCATATATTGGAGGTTGAAGATGAAGAGAGAAATAAGATAATTTTATGATTTCACCAAGTTATGAATAATGTATGACTGACTATTATAATTTTGGAACTTTTTAGGACAAGAGGAATAAATTTGGAATTAAAAGAATTTGAAAAATTGATAAACTAAATGGTATGTTCGACATGTATATCGTATGTGTCGAAACATACTTGATTTTTGTGTTGTATGTGTCGACCTGTATAGGCCTATGTGTCGACCAGAGAGAAATAAAGGCTTACAAGATTTAAAACGCAAGTGCGTCGACCTGAAAAACAGACGTGTCGACACATAAAATAAGAATTTCTGCAATTTCAGAAGAACTTCAGTATGTGTCGACCTGAAAAATGCATGTGTCGATCTGTGACTTACAGAAGCTATATACTTAAAAAATAAGTTACATGTGTTGCCTGAAAATTGGATGTGTCGATACATGCAACGAAAATTTGAACAAATGCATATTTTTAATGAGATGAGTCAATTTTAAAGTGACTTTTAATGATTTCCAAACAACCTATTATTTCCCAAAGACCAAGGTGACACACATAACATCAATGTTTATCAACACTGATTTAAAAACCGACGCCTTGTATAACCATGATTGTATCTACTCACCACTGACTTGAATTTTTTCCACAAGTCGAAAATGATTCTTCCATTAATTTTCTCTTACCCAAACTTCACATTGGAACTTGTTATTGCAGCTCAGAAACAATAACCTTATTTAATAATGTGGAAGATCAAACAAAATTGCAACCATATAACATACTAAAATTCATATCCTCAAATGGAACCTAAAAACTCATTACAGAAAATACTTAAAGATTTTACTAGAAATTAATGTAGCATCTTAATATTTGTACATCTGGGATGTTTAGCCCAAATCACCTACCCAACTGCAAATAATGTAATACCCTGATATGACTAATGTTTAAATAACACTCTAATGATACTATTAAAGGTAATTATTGGGAGATTGATGTTACAACAAGATTTGGTTATGCAAATAATCTTTGAATTTTAATGATAACAATGCATATATTTTATATGTAACAATTTTGTGTTCTAATAGTTTCTTGAGTGTGCAAATAAAATATTCTAATTGATATAGGGTTTGTAACGCCCGTTTTTAATTAATATTAAATTATATTAATATTTTCGATTTACCGATCGATGTTTATTTTGCGATGAGAATATTGGTGTTAATTAATATATCTGATAATATATTTAGCGACGTTCCGTTCGGTCCGGTAAAATATTATTCGGATCCGATATTTAATTCTCCGAAATTATTTAATTATTTGAATTAATGATATAATTAGATAGGGGTGAGGGGAGCATTTTGTTAGAATTGGGTTTTACACCCTTGTTGCTAGTAAGGAAAATACCCTTATAAACCTTTCTCCTTATTTTCCTTCCATTCAACATACCAAAGCCAAACAAGAGCAAGAGAGGGAGCTAGTAGAAACGTAACTTATATAAGCCATTTTCCTCATTTTCTTCCCATTTGGAAAAACAAAGCCAAGAATAGAAACTTGGGAGCTTGAGAGAAAGAGAGGGTTTGGAGAAGAAGAAGAAGAGAAGCAAGAGCAAGCATGAATTTGGGGTTTTGTTGGAGCATCTTGAATCATCCAAGCTTGTGAGGTAAGGGGTTTGATTCTCCATCTCATATTGTTAGGTTTTGATAGTTATATTTTGGATTTGGGGAAAAAATTGATAGGTTGATTTATGAGTTGTATGTGTGATTGTTGAGTGATTTAGAAAGTTTGAATTAGGAGTATGGATGGTGGGTATTTTAGGTGTTACCTTGTAGAAACTTGAAGTATTAAGAATGGAAAAATGAAAAACTAGAAAACCTAAAAAACCAGAAAATGGAACACTGTCTGTAATGGAAAAATCCATGTTTACAGGGAAGAAAAGAGTGGGAAGGGAGACGATAGGGGAGGCGCCCACCTCATGCTGAGGGGAGGACGTCCCCCTCTTGAGGCACCCGCCTCCAACTTTTTTCTTGTAGCTGGGACGTGTGTCCCATGGTGGCACGAGGAGATTTGGGAAAACTGTGTTTTGCTGTTTGTTGTATGTCTGTTTTTCTGCATAACTTGTTTCTGTCATCTGCATAATTCCATTCTGTTTGTTTCAATTTCTACAATTTCACATAGTGATGATTTATATTAATAAAATATAACTAGGGCATAAGTTAGCCGATTAAATTTAGAACCCGATTATGTTTCGATTTTCCGATTTCGGTAAATTCGACGACGGAGCAAGTTGCTCCAAATTCAACGAAAATTGATGTGTTAGCTAAGTTCGACGTGTAGAACGTAGTGGTGAGGTTAGTTTTTAGAAATTACGAGTTTTTAAGAGATGGCCTGGAATAGGCCAATTTACTATTAAATTGAATCGGATTGCGTTTTAGTGGATTTAAGGCGCATATGGACAATCCGATTTCGATGTTGATAATTCTGATTAATGCCGGTTATTAGGAATGACTTTTGCGACGGTTATTGATGTTTTAACTATTTTTTTCGTTTTTGGAATTTGGTGAATTAATTGATAATGATGCGGTGTGAATAAATATAATGCTTGCGACGGTGTATTTATTAATGAATACTTGTGATATGCGATGCAATGATATATGTCTTTGTACATGATGAATTGTTTGGCGATATTTTGCATAATGAAAATATGATGCGATGATATGTTTATTTGGTGTGAATAAATATGGCGACGTGGACTTTATGTCAATTTTGATGAGCGATGATGATGTGTTGTTGTGTTGTCTTTATTATTGAGTCACATACATTGCATTGGCGACAATGGGCTTTTATGCCAAGCGACGAGGCTTTTATGCCAAGTGTTCCTAATTATGGACAAAGCGACGGGTACCACATGCATAACATAGTCGTGTCTCATGGGGTCGGTTATGTTTATGTTTGAGTTGTTTGGCGTTGAGTTTTGTTAATTAATGGATGATATTGAATTGCGATGATATATGATGTTTTGTTTGGTGATGATCTTTATGACGAACATGAAATGAATACAATTTGATAATTTTATGATAACTATGCGATGAATATAAATGATGAGTTTTGCGATGATTTAACTTGATGAAATGCTTAATACAAATATGATGTGATGATGTTTGTGACGATGAGATTTTATGCCAAAAGAGATGATGGGCTTTAGCCAATTGGTGATGATATTATTTATGATGACTAAGTTATTAGTATGGTTTAATGTTGTTGTTTGATGTTGTTGCGTATAATTGCCGTGTTGATTAGTGATGTAATAACTTGCGATGGTTTCGTGGTGATGGAAGTTTATGTGTTGTTGTAATGATTTATGCCGATGAGGTTATAGTGTAGATTATACACATTAGATTAACCATCAAAGTAAGTGAGGTTTGGATACGTGTTGGAATGCACTTATTAACTTATATCCCTTATGATTCCGACAATATATATATATATATATATATATATATATATATATATATATGATGCCTTTAATTATATATTTTGGAGTATCTCACCCTTTACTTGTTTCGCTGTTACCTATATATTGGTAACGTGCAGGTTAAGAAGACGGAGTTTGTAGCTGCTGTTAGTCGAGTCGGTGTCGCTCTGATACGTAGCACTCGGGGGGAATATTTATGTTGTCTTGTTGTTGTTCTTCCTTTTGTAAATAGAATCATACTTTATGAAAACATGATTTGATGAGGAAGTTTAATAAAGAAAATGTTTTGATTTTTATGAATCAATTTATGATTTCCGATGATGCTATGTATCTGAGATTTATACTTTAAAGCAAACTGTTTAAAGTGATTTGGTTTGATGATGTGATGCCTCAGTATCTAATTTATGAAATTTTAAATTACTCTGATTTTGCATATAAAACCTTGGGTGAATTTGGGGTGTTATAGGGTTGCTGCCCAAAGAATCATCAAAACTATATTTAGTGCATATCAGAAAGACAATTTCGTCCTTTTCTGAAATAACATTAGTAGTTTTAATGAATGATGAATGTTCGCCAGAAAGAACTACAACATACTTCTCAGAAAAGGTGTTGCTTCAGAAGTCACAAGTGTGTCTAGAAAATGAATCTTCACGTGCTGACTAGATATCAAGCTTTTGCATTATAGATCAGAAATCAAGATAAAGTGAAGATCAAATATCAAGCTTTTGCTTCAAAAATCTGAAATCTAGATATAGTCCTTCTCATATAAAGTTTTTGGTTCAAGCTCGTAAATCAAGAAACTGCTTATCAAATAAGTTGTTGCTACATGTATGAGGACTAGGTTCTGGTTTTGAAAGACTCTGATACATTGGTGAACACTACTATGAAATGTCTTCTGTAATATTTATCACTTCTTATCAGAAACATTCCATCAAAAGATTAATAACAAAGACATGATCTCTTATGCGCTTTCTGACTACTTCAAGATCAGAAGCATCTCATTAAAAGAAAATCTTAGAAACTTACACAAGAAGATAATAGTACAACACACATCACCTTTCATCTATTTGTGAAGAACGGAGTGTACGATTTGAAGTTTTGAGGTGACTTTGTCTCCCACAATCACACGCTACCACTATAGCAGCAGTCAAAAGGAAAAAGACGTTGTACTATCAAATAGTCTTCTTTTCTCGGTCTATATAAAAGGATGACTACTTCATTGGAAAAAGATGAAGAGACTGAAGAGAAATAAAATGAAGAAAAGTTGGAACGAAGTTGAATAGTCAAAGACGTACGAAAAGAAAAACGGTTCAACAAATATATTCAATAAAGGCATCAAAGTCACTATAAAAAGAAAGAGAGAAAATATTCAAGAGACATTCAAAAACACGAAGATTTGTTTCTCAGTTTTATGTTAACTATTCATTCTCTATAACACAAGAGTTGTTGCTCATTATTGTGTTATATATCATTGTTGTATACACATGAGTTATTGATCATACTTGTGTGTAAACATTTATTTTTCATAGAAGTGTTAAATCTGCTTTTTAGAAGCAATCTTGTAAACACTTTTTAATTGTAAATCTTTCTAGATTTATTTCCTCAAGTGACTAAGTTGTAGTCAGAATTACTTGTGAGGGCTAAGGTATCTTTCTAGACTCTTAGAGGTTGTTGTAAATCTTTCTAGATTTGTTTTCTCAAGTGACTAAGTTGTAGTCATAATTACTTGAGAGGGCTAATGTGTCTTTCTAAACTCTTAGAGGTTATTGTAATCTTTCTAGATTATTGGATTAAGTCATTTTCTAAATAAAAAATCACCTTGGCGGGTTGACAACAATATCCTTTTCTATGGTGAACTTGTATAAACTAATCGTGTCATTTTTCTTCATTGCTTAACTATCATTGTTTGTTTATGAGAAGCATTTCTAAAAGAAATAGTTTTTGAAAACCCAATTCAATATCCAACCCCGAAGTAGGATTTAATAAGGTTGTTATTCTGAACTTGCTGAATATAAAAGGGAAATATCGAGCTAGAGATGTTCCAGAATACTTCAAAATATAGTTCTCCGCAAAACAATAAAATGCATGGGGACAAATGAAAGTTCAACGTATTTGTGAAAGAAAAACACATTTGGCACAAGACATTGTACAAACTTTACAAGGGTGAATTTATGAATAAACCTCATGTGTTTGTGTATCACATTTTGGGTGACCAACCAACTCAAGAGCATCAATATTAGGATGAGCAACCCGCAATGAAAGAGAAACCACAAGAAATCTTGGAAAATAAAGAATAAGGATAAAGTAGAGAAGAAGAGGGCATATTTTGTTATGAATTATGTTCCATAGGAGAGACCTATGGCGTGCCTTAAGAAGAACCACAATATTTGAAAAAGAGAACCAAAAAGGTTGCAAAGAAATTGAATAGCTCATCCAAGAAAAGAAAGGTAGTATAGCAAAAAGAAACCAATAAAATTGATACAAATGAACCAGCAGAGGAAGAAAAAGAGGAATAACTAGATGAAGAGATTATGGTAGATAAGGAAACAAAGAAATTGAGGAAGCCAACAAGGATAATGTCAAAATGGAAAACAACACCAATGAAGTAGAAGAGAAAACTCATGGCAGATGAGAATATGAAAATAAAGAAGAAAAAGAAGATGAGGAATACTGGGATGATGGAGGTGTGAGTGCAACTTCACCATTAGATGTTTTTCATGATGTCAAAACTAAGAAAATTTAGCATTTATGTATATTGGACAATATTTGTATGTCTTGTGGTACTTTTTTGCTTCAGATATCTTAGGAATCATTAAAAACTATTTTGAAATTGACCAAAGCCTTGAAAAACAATTTTCTGAATAAAATTATCTTGCATGTGCCGACACAGACGTATTTCAGGCTGACACATGCAACTCAATATTGAAGCCTGTAGCTTCTGTGTGTCATAGGCTGACACATACATCCATACAGGCCAGTACATACTCTTTGATTAGGTCAATTTTTAAATTTTTATTAATTCAAAAAATACCTCTTTGCATCCAAACTTCCACAGCTATAAATACATCATTCATGCATCATTCCAAATTGATGAAACTATAAACACTTACTGCATTTTCTCTTCACCTGCAACATATAAACTATGCATTTACACTGATAAATCACATATGATCATCTTTTGTCGGGCTTCCATATAGATTAGGTTTGATAATGTCTAATGAGGTTCTTGTGTAGCCGAGAAAATTCGGTTGAGATTTATAGGGGGTTCATCCAGAAAAACCTAGGGTTTGTCCTCCAATATCTTTGGTATATTTGGGGGTTTTGTTCAAGACTTTTATAGATTGGTACCCAAGGAAGTAGGGAGAGAACGAAGAATCAAATTGAAAGGTATTGTGTTCAATAGGTAAAATTGATTGCGTATGAAAGAGATTTGGAGTTTTCTACCCAAAGAAGTAGCAATATTTGCTAAATCAATTAGTATCTATTGTGTATTGGTATTGATCAAGATCAAAATAAGAGAAGGGGTTGAATCAACATCAAACAGTTGTGTTTGTAGGGTTTCTCTTGGAACACTTCTCTTGTACTCATTTTTGGCATAATAATAAATTATCCTAATTACAAATTGGAATTGGGGGGAGACGTAGCCATAACTAGGACGATTAGCGAACTTTCTGAAAAAAATCCTCGTGTCTCTTTTTCTTATCGCTTTACTTGGTTTGTTTTTCACTAAGAAATTTGTCAAATAGCATTGATTAAACGATTGATTCATAAGAATTTTTTGGTGGATTTTTTTTGTTTTGAATTTGTTGTAGATTAGCTTATAATCACTTTTAATTATAATTGCTTTTTTTATATCAACATAAGTCAAAGGAAAACTCTGAAAATTCGATCGCACACTAAGTGTTAGACAAATTGCATAGTTTGTTATTTTTGCTAGTTATAATTGGAAATAGTAACTTGCTATAAACAAATAATACTGTGTTACTTGATTCAAGTTTATAAATTTGATTATTATGTTGTTAATTCCATAAGGAACTTTATATTTCATATTTGAGTTCTGTAACTCCCCAATTCTACTCCAGTTCCGTTGAATTTTGATTATTAAGTTGTAGGCTTATGCCGATGTTGCATTATTATTATTGTTGTTGGATTGCTGTTAAATCGTAGGATTATGCCAACATTGTATAATTGTTGTTAAGTTGTAGGCCAATGGCCAGTGTTGATTATAATTACGTTGTTGTTGATTTGATGTTATGTTGTCGTTGTTGTTGAGTTGCATCATGGTGTTGCATATATTGCATAATTAAGTTGGTCTGGATTGGCAAAAAGTTGAAAGTTGAAGGCTTATGCCTTGTTGATGCCTCTATTAATTGACAGATTTCAAGTTGGGAGTTGTGCTCCAGTGGTACCACATGCATGTTTATTAGGATGAGTTGCATTCCACGTAGGGTTATTCGAGTAGTGTTGTGTTGACTGTTGTTGTTATATTAATTGTTGAATATGTTGTTGTTGCTGTATGTTGAATTGATGTTGTTTAAAGCTACGAAGTGGTTATTTTTACGCTGTGTGATTCTAATATATTGTTTATCATACTTTCCATTATATTGTTAGATATCTCACCCCTTCTGTTGTGATGTTGCCTCTACATGGGTAACATGCAGGTAATCCATGATGAAGGTTGTTTACCTTCATTATGATGTTTATGATGTTGCCTCTTACTGCTACTTAATTATAATTATACTACCATTATAGTTTCCTGCTGAAATATCGACATCTACATCTGCATCTAGTGTTATAATTTCCTGCATACCAATATATGCACGACAACTTAGCAACAACATAAAGATTTATCAATAGCAACATAACCTGAAAATTCCTCTATATTCTGCTAAATTTATTTCTACTATCATTTAATCAACTACCTGATTTTCTTTCACTACTATATAATCTTCAATAATAATTGCAACTTAATAATTCTGCTAAATTACCAATCACGACCATTTTCTACTAATTCCTGCCACTGATTAGTTACACACCAAATTCAACTTTCTGCCACTATTGATTTCCAATAACTTACTGATACAATATTTTTTGCTAAATTATCTTATGATATCAACCAAATCGCAACATATCTACTTATTTATCCAACCATTCAATTACCGATTAATATCCAAATCCCTGCATATTACTACTTCATCGGGTACGATTCGTTCCAGAACTTGTCATCAGTTAAAATATCCTGATCGACTATTACCAATTAAGCATTATTTAATAATTCCATTAATCATCATTATTTAACAATAGTACATTACTACTTAAATAATATATTAATTAACTATATTTAATTAATAATTAACTAACCATAATTATTTTATTAACTGTACCATTATACTAATGGATTATTATATTCAAATTGTTGTATTAATATAAGTTAACTAATGTTCCTAACTATAGTAATGTACTAACAGATTTATTATTTCAACTACTGTAATTCAATAATGTGCCAGAATACAAACAACAAAACTATGCCATGGTAGCATAAATGAGGTGCCCACCTGGGGCCCCATTAGGCATACCAGGCGCCCTCCTGAAGATTGCCTCACTCCAAGTGTAACACCCCAATTCTACCCCTCGTAATGAATAATAAAATCAGAGTTTTAAAATTTCATCCAACAAAATTGAGGCATCACATATTCGTGTTTTCATCACTTTGCATTATAATGCACATCACAAACATCAAAAGTCGGATATACCGATTCATATCATAATTCATCATATAAACATATGACTATTCACAGCACAGCGGATGTATTCACAAAATATGCATATCATCAATACATAAAGTTATAACATCATAAGATAGTATACATAAACTATCCTATCAAAATAATAACGTCGCCCAAATTCCGAGTGTTACTACGATCAGAGCAGAGCGACTCAAAATAAAGAGACTCGAGCTAATCCTCATCATCCTCGTGGATCACCTGCACATTACCAATATAAAGGCAACGGCGAAACAAGTAAAGGGTAAGATACTCCAAAACATATAATTAAAGGCATGATAAAATATATAAATAGTTTTGAAATTATTAATGATATAAGTTAATAAGAGTATGTCAACATGTAACAAAACCTCACATACTTTAAATTAGCATTTAGTGTATAAAATTAACACTTTAACTTCGTCACATAATCATTATACTCGCATCAACACAAAGTATCATATATCATCGCAATTCAACATCATCCATCAATTAAAACCCAACGCCAAACAACTCAAACATAAACATAACCGACTCCATGAGACACGACTATGTTATGCATGTGGTACCCGTTGCTTTGTCCATAATTAGGAACATTTGGCATAAAGCTCATAGTCGCTTGGCATAAAAGCCCTCGTCGTCAATGCAATATATGTGACTCGACAATACAAACAACACAACAAAACATCATCATTGCTCATCAAAATTGACATAAAGTCCACGTCGCCATATTTATCCACATCAAGATAAACAAATCATCGCATCGCATATCATCAAGTATTCATTAATAAATACACTGTTGCAAACATCATGTTTAATCACACCAAATCATTATCAATTTATTCACCAAATTCCAAATACGGAAAAATAGTCAAACACCAATAATCGTCACGAAAGCCATTCGTAATAACCGGCATTAATCATAATCGTCAACATCGCAATCGGATTGTCCATACGTGCCTTAAATCGACTAAAACGCAATCCGATTCAATTTAACCGTAATTTGGCCTATTTCGGGTCGTTTTGTAAAAACTCGTAGTTTCGAAAAAATAACCTCACCACTACGTTCTACACGTCGAACTTAGCTAGCACGTCAATTTTCGTTGAATTCGGAGCAACTTGCTCCGTCGTCTAAATTACTAAAATCGGAAAATCGGAACATAATCGGATTCCAAATTTAATCGGCTAACTTATGCCCTAATTATATTTCATTAATACCAACTAGTAGTATAGGGAATTAATGAAATTAAAAGAAACAGAGGCTAACTGGAAAATTATGCAGAAACAGGTTATGCAGAAAACAGAAACCTGAAGCAAGCAGAAAACGCAAACAGCAAAACTCATTTCCTCGATGCTGCTAGAAGGGACGAACGTCCCATGCCTCTAAAAGAAGGGAGGCGGGCGCCTAGGGAGGGGGACGGCCTCCCCACAAGCTGAGGTGGGCGCCTCCCCCTTGTTTCATCTTCCATTTCACTTCTTCTTCCACGGCTCATTTTACTGGCAACCGTTTTCTGGGTTTTCACTGTTTTACAGTTTTCATATTTTCTTCATTCTATAACTTCTAGTTTCTACAAACTAGAAATGAAACACTAACAATCATACTCATAACCCAACCTTTTAAAGTTATTTCAACAATCACTCAATCCAAAACTCATGAATCAAATACCAATTTTTCCTAAATCCACAACATACCTATCAAATCCTAACTATATGAAATGGAAAATCAAACCCCTTACCTCAAATTCTTGGATGATTGAAGATTCTCCAACAAATCCAAACCTCAAGCTTGCTCTTGCTCTTCTTCTTCTTCTTCTTCTTCCAACACCTCTAGCTCTCTCTATGCTTCTATGTTAGGTTTTGTGTGAAATGGAAGAAAAATAAGGAAAAATGTTTTTATGTTGTTTTCTACTAGTAAGCCAAGGGTGTACACCTAATTCTAGACAATTAGTCCTCACACCCCTAACTTATTCTTATTAATTAACACACTAATAATATCTAATAATATTATTAACTCAATTAATTAAAATAATTCTGGGGAATTAAATATCGGTCCGAATAATATTTTACCGAACCGAATGAAACGTCGCCAAATATATTAATAGATATATAAATTAATATAAATATTCTCTTCGCCAAAACAATCGTCAAACGGTAACTCAAAAATATTAATATAATATAATATTAAATAAAACGGGGCGTTACACCAAGCGCCCATCACTTGTGCCCCAGGTGCCCGCCTGGACATCCAAGTGGTCCTCGCCACTTCAATTTTGTTTCTTTCGTTCGTGGCGCCCGCCTCATATCTTTCAGAGCGTTTTACTATCTCCCCACTTAGGCGCTCGTCTAGTATCTTGTTTCACCAACATAGAATTTCTCCTCCATCGATCAAAATTTTCTAATGATTATTCAGAATTCCATTGGATTTTCATCCATCGATCCAACGTAAGGAATTATTACATCAACAATAACAACTCAAGATAATTTCCAACAACATATATTTGATGACAACAAATATTGTAACGTTATCACAACAATATAACAGTGGCCACTTGGACCCAGAACAACAATTTTCTCACATAACAGCAACAACAATTTCACACGCACAACAACCATTACACAATCCCATTACCAAATGGAATCCATCATACAACCCATTAGAAGGTTAGAACCCCACCCTTACCTGGATTAGAGGTTGATTTATTCTACCGATCGATGCCTAGCTTGTGCCACAGCTTCCAACTTTTGCCTCTTTCTGCAACATCTACGACTAACCCTTGGAACCCTTATTTTTCTCTTGCCACACTTCTCATGTACAACAACTTATTTTTCTTTTGTCTTCACAAAACCCTAACTTATAATAATATAATTCAACCCTAATAAAATAATAATAGTATTCTATTTGGGACTACTACTCACACCCCGTCTTTACTACTACCTATCCGATAATATTGGCCTAACACGACAAAACTTATTTTCTCCAATAATAATAATTCACTTTTGCATGTTATTTGTTGGTTAGAAATGCTTGATAATTTCTCAAATGATGAAAACTATGAATACTCATTTTCAAAGTTTTGATTGACAACCATTATGTGTTTTCAATGTATATGTTTATAATGAACTCATGTATTAATTCTTTCTCATTTTTATAAGTTTATTCTTGTTGTGCAAGAATGTGTTTGTATTAATTTAATTTTTTGCATTCATGGAATTTGAGAAAGAAGACAACGTAACACGAACATTGGATATATGCAAGTTTTTATTGAAGGATCCACAAAAAATGCCTGGTGTCATTGTAACTGACCGAGATAACGCCCTTATGAATGCAATTGGAAGCGTGTTTCCTATTACATACGCATTACTTTGTCAATATCATATAAAAAAATATGAAAGCTAAGTTAAAACCCACGATTAGAAACAAAGAAATAAAGGGTGAAGATGGATACATGGTCAAATCTAATGTGGTGGTGGACATGACAATGGATGCATGGATGAATATATTAAATTCTTCTACATAAGAGTTGTATACTGAGAATGTGGTTCATTTCAAAAATTTATGTGTGAATCTAGTTTTTTTGAAATATGTTGAATATACTATTCTTGATTGGGTGAAAGAGAAAGTTGTGTGTTTTTGGAAAGAACGCATTATACATCTGGGAAACACAACAACTAATAGAGTTGAATCTGCATATTTCGCATTGAAAACTTAGTTGGGTGATAGCAAGGGAGACCTTTGTATGGAATGGTACACGGTGAACCAAATGCTCTAAAACCAACAAAATGAAATTCAAACAACTTTTGGTCCGAGCATAACCATGGTAAAACACATATTCAAAGACAACTCTCTCTTCTCGCAGTTGATACTCAACATATCCTATGCGGGATTGAAATTCATTTTCATGAAGGGAAACGAGCTGAGACGCCGAGGCTAGATAGTTTGAAGTGTGGATGTACAATTAGGAAACTTTACGGGCTTCCATGTACTTGTCTGATTTCTAAAAAGGTGAAGCTAAATTTCCCCATACGTATGGACGAGGTCTACGATCATTGAAAAAGACTACAGTTTGATGACTACGGTGCGACGAAGGACGGTATGTCAAGTTTAACCATTGCAAATGAGTTGAAAGTGATCATGGATAGATTTTCTAAAGCGGGTGATACTGTGAGATTTCACATACAAGAATAGCTGAGGAAAATCTCCTATTCCCGGATTTCCCTAAATCGCAAACAATGGCTTTCAAGGGGGCTCGTATCTCTAAACCACCTTATACACCCCCTATTAAAAAAACCACATACACCTCCGATTTCTGAACCACCACTTCTACCTCCGATTAACTACATTGATGAAATGTCTTATTTTATGTTCAAACACATTGAAAGAATCATAGATGTGGGGAGTGATGTTAATTACGGGTTTTGTGTCGTGTCCAGTTTACTTGATAAAGGAGAAGAGAATCACACTCTTGTGCGCCAAACACTTATTTCAGAGTTGACGATGCATGGAGAAATTTACAAACAACTATATGTGACTAAGAAGTATTCTATGAAGTTCACAATTCTTTTGTTCCAAGTGTCAGTGTTCGCGCACCAGTTGAAAAATGGATGAGCTTCTTGAAATTGGTCATCTTATAGAAAGTGCATGTGAGAGAGCGTGTATTTTTTTGATGAGATATGGTTTTTCGGAAACATTTTTTCCACTTCGGAGTCTCCCACCAAAAGACCCTTCTGACCACATCATGTGTATTAAGTACGTTATATCATACTATATTTTTTAAGCTTATTTGAAATCGGGGTGTCCTATTCTGGTTGCATCAGTGGAATGGACAACACCTTCTGCAAAAAAAGTGGAAAATTGGTCGGATCACTTTTTGGAAAGGATGACAAAGTTCACCAATTTAATGGAGCTTGAGAGAGAATCAAATTGGGAGAAGTAGAAGAAAGAACCGGTTTTAAATTTAAACTGTGACAATTCGTTTGGTGCATTTTAGAATATAATCGAGATTTTTTTTTAATGTATTATCATGCACGATGTAAAATCTATATGATTCAATACATATTAATATGTCATTCAACATTTTACCGATGATTACTTTTACCGATTAAATTTTGTCCATATTTCTATGGTACGGGTTCAGATAAAACTGATCATGCCACTGATTTTGCATATTTAGAATATGCATATCCGAAACAAATGACTTCTTTTTTTAAAAAAAATAGACCAAGGGTATTTCAGATATTCTTATCCGAATAAACCTTGAATAAAAAAAACAAAATAAGGGTTATTTGGGATATGCTTATCCGAAACCCCTTAATGACGTTAAAAATAGGTTAACTCAGATGTTTGTATCCGAAATATGCATTGGTAGGATAAGAATTCTTTGGTCTAAATTACTTCATCTCTTCTATAAATAGGTTCTCCAAACTATTTCTTCAACATCACAAACCATAAACAAAGATGAGCTAAACATATCCTCACCTTGCTTTTGTGTACTTCAATGGTAACATGTCGCATCTATAGTTTCAGGTCTCCAAAGATACGCCTTTCGCCGACCTCATTGCCCCACTGAATTCTCTCTTGCAATATCCAAAAAATCGAAATATGGTCAAGGTCGAGTACCATTCACCCTCACTTGACATTGAAGGTAAGATAAAGTCCTCCAAGTTTGAGCTGAAGACAGATGATGATTTAAAGGTTATGTGGAATACATTTTAACTGTACTCTACTAAGGGTCTGATTGAAGTGGATGCAAAGCTTCAAAGATCGGGAGAAGATGTTATCAAAATGTTGTGACGTCCTCATCTACCCGTTTATAACAATATGCAATGTTAAATTTATGTTTAACTTTCTATGTAATTTCGACTACTTATGTTAAATCTATGTTAAGTTGGGTTGATTTCAAGGGGTTTAATTCATTCACTACTTCTGCATATTTTGGATATGCATATTCGAAATTAAGCATGGTGTCTTCAGATATGCATATCCAAATTTATTTGGTAAAATAGTGGAATTTGATTTGTTCGGATATGTATATCTGAATTCATGGGATATTATGGGAATTTTGC
The DNA here is from genome assembly GCA_021764765.1 of Vicia sativa. Classification (NCBI taxonomy): domain Eukaryota; kingdom Viridiplantae; phylum Streptophyta; class Magnoliopsida; order Fabales; family Fabaceae; genus Vicia; species Vicia sativa. The sequence goes on from CM038797.1 coordinate 126,993,546, forward strand.
TAGGGGTCTATAAGAAGGTACAAGGGTGGATAAAGAAACCCCCTACAAATAATCACACTTACATATCTCCGTATCTCATACATCTTGGTGTTAACCCAATTTATTGGCTCTAAAAAAGCAATACATTATTGTCAGGTCCCCAGATGAAAGTGAATATTATGGTTGGACAATCAATCAGTTTGGGTTGATATTGGGCCCAAAGGTTAAATTTGGAAAATTTTACCCTATACCCCTACAGTTATCCCCATACCCCTACGCATTTTTCAATATTCCAATTTTACCCTTTTTATTTTTTTTTATTTTTATATGGATTTTATATTTATTTTTATTTTTTTTGAGAGCGTACGGAAAAGCCAAAGGAGGAGAAATTTAACAAACCGGATAACCCAGAATGGCCACATCCGGTATGTATTTTTACACGAACCGGATAACATGTGCTAGCTACATCCGAACGATTTCAAACCGAAAACCCAGCCGAGTAATCCGGTTCCCAAAATAACAAACCGAAAACCTTGTTAGTGGGTAATCCGAGTGTTACAACCTGATAACTTGTGGTTCAGCTTATCCGGTTCGCTTTGTTTTTTCTATTTTTTTTAATTTTTAATTTTTTTTTTAATTTTTTAAAAAAAAAATTTTTAAAATTTTTTTAACAGTGTTATTCCTCGTATACGCGAGATACCACCGATCCGCTTACTGCAACGCTTTGCCACAAGAGAAGAGGTAATAAGATGGGTTAAGGAGATTGAATCAGAATAAAGTGACCGTTATAATAACACGTCGTATACCAAAACAAAAGAGAGGAGAAGTGATAAAGTAATATTTGGTTGTGATAAAGGTGGAAAATACAAAGAAGGAGAAAGTGAAACACAGAGTGCTAGTAAGAAATGTGGTTGTCCGTTCAAAATTAGATCCACACCGTCAAAAGATAGTTCCGGATGGAAGATTGATGTAAAATGTGGAGTTCACAATCATGGGTTACCTGATACATTTGCAGGGCATCCGTTTGTAAGTCGACTTAATGCAGAACAACAACAACATATTGTTGATTTGACAAAACGTCATGTTCCACCAAGACACATACTTTTGTCATTGAAGGAGCAAGATCCAGAAAATGTCACTCGGATCACGCAAATATACAAGCACAAGAGTAAAATAGAAAGATATAAGGGGCCTAGAAAAATGCAACATTTGTTTAAGCCGGTAGAAGAATCGATTATGTATACCGGAGCGTAAAAAGATGATTCAAGTTGTGAGGATATTTTCCGGCTCATCCGTAATCGTGAAGTTGTTGAATATGTTTCGTTGTGTTGATTATGGATAGCACATACAAGACAAATAAGTATAGACAACCTCTGCTTGAAATAGTTGGTGTGACATCCATCGAGTTGACATTTGTTTGCATTTGCATATATGGAATCGAGCAGATCGAAAATTTTTGTTGGGTTTTGATAAGTTGAAACAGCTTATTTACTAAGGACGATTTTGGCCACAAGTGGTGTTGATCGATAGAGATCTTGCCTTGATGAAAGCAATTGAAACAAGATTTCCCAAAACAACCAATTTGCTTTGTCGATTTCACATCAACAAAATGTGAAAGCGAAGTGTAAGGAATATGTTGTGGATGACATGCGGAGTCGATAGAAAAATGTATGAACTTGTAAGGGCTAGTGATGAGGTGGAGTATCAACAACGGTTGCAACAACTTGAGCATGCATGTGTCGACTTTACAACATTTATTGATTATGTGAAAGATACATGGTTGTCTCCGATAGACATAGATTCGTCAAGCATGGACTAATCAAGTGTTGCATTTGGGAAACACCACGACCAATAGGTATGCATATGTTAATATATCTTGATTTTAGTCAATGTTTTTTATATTAATTTTATTGTCGACTTACTTGTTTTTAATTTATTTAAAGGGTTGAATCCGCATTGGAAATTGAAGCAAATGTTGGAGAATAGTTTAGGTGATATGTGCAAATGGGAGGCTATGAATGGCAATCTTAAGATACAATTGGGAAACATTAGAGCTTCATTTCGTAAGAGTTTTTATGAAGTTGAACATGCACACACTAGCCCATTTTATGGAAATTTGCGTGATCTGTATTCAGTCGCTTTGAGGCATATTGTCAAGAGTGGGTGAGGGTTGATATTGTTGGTAGACACCCAAAAATGCGGGTGTACTCATAGAAAAGTGTATGGGTTACCTTGTGCTTGTGAGTTAGGGAGATATACACCGAGTGGTGATCCAATACCAATTGAGGCTATTCACATTCATTGAGAAAGCTAAGTATGGAAGGCAAACAAGAGGTGGATGCGGATGATGGATCGAGTTGGACATGACCCATGCAATTGAGGAAATTTGGAAAAGTAAGCAGCGATGTTGTCGGAAAAGAGCATTAAAGAGTAGAAATTGCTTATCCCACTACATCAAAAATGTTGGCACCACCGAAAAATAAAACCAAGGGAGGAGTGAAGAAGAATGGGAAGAGACCATGGATATGATGTTTATCGTGATCCTTCATATCACGAGTATGTTGATCGAGCGCACTCGAACTCCCAAAAGTCTTCAAAGAGGTATGTTCACAGTATCCCAAACCTCGAGAAAAACCATGTAGTAATACATTACACAATTTCCGATATATCGGACCATTTATTGATGACATTGTTGATGTGATGAAGGATGGAAATTGTGGATTTAGAGTCATTGCATTGTTTCATGGTTATGGATCGGATGGATGGTCAATTGTTCGTCGTGATTTGGATAATGAACTTAAAGGTCCTAGAAGAGAGCTGTATGAAAAGTTATTTGGACCTCGCTTTTCGATAGTGAGAGATTCGTTGATGATATCAAAGTTAGGTCCTCAACCACTAGAGAAATGGATGACATTACGAAATGGCTTATGTAATAGCTAATCGGTATAATGTCATTGTTGTCTCTTTGGCTTTTCCTTCTCTAACGTTCTTTCCTATGACGACTTCACATTCACCTAATGTGTCCATTTACGCATTGGATTTGTAGATGGAAATCATTGGGTGTAATTATTTTTAAATTACGCTTATACTTATTTTTAAGTTACATATATACTTATTTTACTTATTTGTTATATTACGATAAACTTATTTGTTCAATTACTTATAACTGTGTAAACATGAACGAAGGATTTCGTTACCACCACATCGGCTTGGAAACAATTCCGCAATGAGGCGACTTCTTGGATGATAGGATTTGGCGGACGACTACAACATTGGCAGCGTCTTACACCTGTAGTAGGGCCACGTATTATTAAACTATAATTGTTATGTTTAGTTTTATTTTGTATTCATTTGACATTTTTATTTCACGCTAGATTTTGGATTCAGATGTCATTGTTTTGTTTTATATTCATTTGACATATGACTTTCATGCTAGATTTTGGATTCAGTTGACATATATCTTTCATGTTATTTTTTAGATTTTATTTTAATTTTTATATTTAGGATTGTGGAAAGTAGAAATATTAAAAGAGTGCACAAAGCAATATAGATAAGTCAATGTAAATACGTAAATCGAGGATAATACATGTCACAAAATACAAAATAGGTCTAAAATCATGGAGATGGGTAAGGTATCGGCCTCGAGGTAGTGGTCCGCCCAGCTACATAGGATCTCAATGAACTCATCGTCCTCCTCGTGACGCCGCTCAAAGATACTATGATCTCTCTCTCTCATTTTCCATGGTGCTACCAATCGAGGATGTGACACCATATAATACCAACCCATATACTCATCAACTACATCATAGGGTCGAACAAAGAAAACAAGATCCCGAATGACATCCAAAACCCCGACCATAGCTTAGCCACCTATGTCCACATCAAGAGACTCAATAGGAGGATGGTGGGTATGTATTGTTTGTACCCAAACCGACGCAAACATCCGTCGGGTAGATATAGCATTATCGTACCATACCATTTGAGACCACCCTTGTATAGACATATATCATCAAATGGACATATGTGTTGATCGTCAAAGGACGCCAAATGACATCATCCGTGTCAATGCATCTAATCGCTCCCTATCGGCTCGACCTTTGTAGTCGATTGCCTATAACACCACTTCATCGCCCAAGTGGACCACACCGCAATACCAGATAGACCTCTTTTCCCAATAGAGGGAAAATACTGTGGATCCAAAGATCATATAAATATAATATTATAAATAATTAAAGATAAAAATAATATATATATATATATATATATATATATATATATATATATATATATATATATATAACTAAAGATAAAAAATATATATATATTTTATACCTGTAATAGAGAGGCATATCCACCCAACTGTTTGCAGGAATAGAAGGAAGCATCACCTAAATAGCGGTAAAGATTAACCAAGGCGCCCCAACAATATCTACCACATCCCTCCAAATCCCTAAATAGTGATAGATATTTTGCCTCTACCAAAGTAAAGGTCTTATCAGTCCGAATGGTGCAACCCAATAACACCATCATGTATGCTCCGCAAAGACAATCAAACTTCACTACCGACGCTCAAATATAACCTTTAACCAATCCAATCAGTAAGGACCTCTACAATTGACCTCCTCAAGAATCTCCTCCAATGAAACTCCCATAAGATCGATCGCTAATCTAATGGCGCCATTATCAAGAAACCCTTCCGCAGGTCAACCAACTCACCCCTAATAGGCACGTGAAGAAGACATGAAACATCATCCAGTAATAGTCATTTCACCAAATGGCATGTGAAATGACGATGTTTCAGATGCCATCGCTCAACAAATGCCGATACCGATGTTGATCAATCCTCGACAAACCGGTTCTTTGAAGAGATGATACTGAATTCCTCAACCAATGCTCTATAATAGAGGTAGCATATGCGAACCCAACCTATCAATTTGCCATAAAGAACCTTTAACTTCTTCGATGTCTCTCCGAAAATTATTTATACCAAACATGTTATAAAATATATAAATTTTAACAAATAACAATTATTCAAAATAAAATGATAAATATAAACTTACCTCGCCAAACCAAAGATGACGAGCAACGTGACCATCATATCTCGATAAGAAGAGAAGTATCGGTGGGTCCTCCCGAAAAGGTGGATACACTCGATCCTCGCAGTGCCCGATGTCCTCTCGCATATTCTCGCTCACGGACACGCCGCCGCCATCTACTCTTCACAGAAAATATTGCCATCCTCGCCTCGTCTGAACCACCGAAAAAAAGAAGTCAAAAACGGAAAAATTTTACAAAATATGCAAACAATCCGGATAACCATGGAGGTGAACCGAGCCATTTTCAAACCGGATAACCCACTACCCAGTTATCCGGTGTAAACTTCCAAATTTCAAACCGATAACCCACTACCCAAAGTTATCCGGTAAACTTCCAAATTTCAAACCGGATAACCCACTACCAAAGTTATCCGGTGTAAAAGTTCCAAATTTCAAACCGGATAACCCACTACCAAAGTTATCCGGAGTGTTAAAATTTCAAAATTCAAACCGGATGACTTACTGGGTCTTCCGAGTGCAAAGGAACCGGATTTAGGTCTGGTTCTCGGTTTGTCAAAATTTATCTTTCTCTAACTTTTCCAAGTTAAAATGGTAAAAGTGAAAAAAAATTTGGTAACTAATATTTATACAGGGGCAATTTCGTCCAAGTGTCAAAATTGTGGGGGTATCGGAATAAAGGTAGGGGTATATGGTAAAATTTTCTTAAATTTGATGTAAATTGCAGTTTTATTCTAAGGGCCCAATTTCGATTGATAAAATTTTGATTTTCGACAGATTAGGTTAGATTCGTTAGATCGATTTGTCGGATAAATTGAGTGGGTTTATTTAGTTTAATATTTATTAGGCTAAATTAATAAAAAAATTATAAAATTCAAAAACATTTAGCTTTTAATTTAAAAGAAAAAACAATCAAAATTTTATAAAAATATAAAGTAAAAATATTAATACATGATAATATTTCCAATATTAATTTGATCATTATCATACTTTAAACTTCAAACTAAATAACACTAAAAATTGTGTATCGTATGTTCTTGTATTCTTGTGAATAAACAATCTCACCATTAGATTATAAAAATGATAATATCATGACAACATTATTAATCTCATTTTTACTTTGGATCAATCTGTACTTATAAAAATAAAAATATTAATTGAATTCGGTTAGATTTGATTTTTGACGGATCTAAATTTATCATTTGAATCCGACCGAATCAACTATATATCACACAAATTATGCAACTGAATCAACAGTACACATATCCCTATCCGAATCATTTACAAAAAAAATACAATAGATCGATTGATTTCAATTGGACGGTTGAAATTTATCCATCCCTAATAAATGTAGAGCAATATCCACTACAAGAATTGAATTACGTGGATCTCAAATCTATTGTTAGAGCTACATATTCCAATATGAAAACCACCTATACTTTGTAATTACGCAGGTGCCACGTATCTAATGTGATTAACACTGTATTTATTTATTTATAGAATCATGTTAATAAGTGATTTAAGGATAAAGATACTTAATAAAGAAAATATTTTTTATAAAAGCCATTTTCAATGCATTGATTATATATATTTCTAAAAAGATATTACTAAGCGTCTCAAAGACACTAGTTATCATTTCCCTTATTTATAATATAATATAATCATGTATTTAATACTATGTATTTATGTAGGTTTATTTCTGTCTTTATTAGTACCAATGTCAATGTGCACTCAATGTTCATCATTGTATTCTGATTTGAACAGTAAAAGAATAAAGACAGTAAAAACATCTCTCTCATACAGTTTGGATCAAAATACACAATATGCCTCAATGCGTAAGACTTTTTCTGAGGACGTTTTTCTCGATCACATTAGGTATACGAACTTCCCACTTTTTTAATGAAGTTGAGAATTAAAGGATAAAAACTGTGTTGATTTATGTAACCAGAAATAGACACTTGCCAAAGAAACATAGCAAAGTTTAGATATGATCAATATAAACTATACTTCAATAAAAATAAAAGTATATCAAATATAAATTTAGGATGTGTTTGGATTTGCAGTGAATAAAATTGATTATACATAATTGAATTTGATAAAATTGATTTTATTAGAATTGAGTTTAACAAAATTAATTTATATTTGGATACAATTGAACAATAAATTTTTATATAAAAATCATCCCGAATCAATTCTAAAAGTAGAAGTTACAAATTCTAACTTCAGGTAAAATCAATTTTAAAAACAGAATCAAATTTACTTTTGCCTAACCAAATATCTCAAAATCATCTAAAATTAATTTTACATCTTTAAAATTATTTTTGACCATTTGATCCAAAGCCAGACCGCACTTATGGTTTATGACATAATCTATGTTATGTGTTATATTTATAACATATTTAAATAATATGTTTATAACACATAATCTATGTTATGTGTGATATTTATAACATATTTAAATAATGTTTACAACATTTTCCAATTATATGTTTATCATTGCCTTGCCTCACATTTACGATGAATGCCGTGCAACATGTGTTGTAACACGGTTCTCTGCTGATTACACCATTCAAACATTATAGCCAGTGTGAATTAGAAATAACTAATAAATAATTTAATAAAAATAATAAGATTAATATGTTGTATATGTTTAAATAACATAAAAAAAAATAGAAATGAACGGTTATTAGAAAACAACTAGAGAAGAAGTAATTTTGTTGTTTCAGATGTACTTTCACATATTTACAAATTTTAAGTACTATGGGGGTGCAATTTCGGCCTATCTGAACATCATGCAATCTTTTATAATATTTTTAGGGCCTGTTGATTCCTAACAAAACAACACAATGTTGGCACTTTTGTTGTCTCATATATTCAGAGAATTTTTCTTCCCGCCTCCTAATTTAAACTTGGCACTCCCCAATGTTTTTTATTCTAGTTTTATCTCTGATTTTTTACAAAGGCATTTCCGGAAGAAATTTACGACAGAACTCCAAATTTTTGTTATACACCAAATTTTTGGAAGTGTATTTAAAAAATTCGGTATATCAAAAATTTAAAATATCCGGTATACACCAAATTTATAGAAGCATATTTAAAAAATATGATATATCGGAAATTACAAAATATCCGGTATTTGCCCAAATATCCGTTAATGTTTTTTAAAATTTTGGTATACCGGAAATTTCGTTTATACCTGAAATTTCTGGTATGTATACATATTTTATTTTATTTCAACGGTTGAGATTTTGCCGACACTTTTGGAGGGCCCAGATTGCACCGATATTTATGTGTGGTCCAGAACGTATAACCATTTGTATAAATAGGGATTTTCATGTTATTGAGTAACACATCTCAACAACATGCCTCTTTCTCAATATATGATTATGGCAGAAGTGTACTACAACGGTCGCAGACCTGCCGTTGAATTCAAGCTCCCAGATGGATCTGAGTCCTTTGTCGCCTTGAAGGAAACGTTGAACGGTTTGCTGCCTGATTCCGAGAATAGAAGGGTGACAAAGATCGAGTTTCGGGAGGATTACATTGGTACAAATGGTTGGGTGAAATACAACCTAATTGAGCTAAAGAATGATGAAGATGTGAATGACATGTTGAAATCATTTCGTCGTAGGATAACCAAAGGTCCGATCGAGTTGGAGGCGGAGATCCAAAGATCTTTTGACAACATAATGAAGTGTCTAAAGCGTCCAGATGAATTTGAATATGGTAGTTCTTAGGTTTTCATGTATCAGAGTACTGTTTATGTTTGTTGTTTCTTATATGATGTTTATTAACTTATTCGAGTTTCTTATTTGTATTATTTTGTTTTCTTTATGTATTCGAAAGAAAAGGTATTAGCCAAAAAATATTATGCAATGAAGTAAAGTCTGTTTGTCACAACATATACATAATAATACAATAATAAAATTAAAAATCTAGATACGCCCTCCATAGGCAATGTCGGCCAACCTAGCTAGCCCCTGATAAACCTCATCATCGGGGTTCACCAACTCCATGATGTTATCTAATATAACTGCGATGAGTTGTAGGTGGGTGTCCTGGTCAGCTGCGGGAGGTGGTGGTGGATCGGAAGAATCTCTGATACCTGAAGGCCCTGAGACGTCAAATGCTGGAGCCGGTGGTATGACCCGAGGGTGTGTCACACTAAGGAACCACTCAAGGTATCCATCCTCGCACAGCCCGAGCTCTTGAACCCTGACGACTGCATCTATGATCTCACATGGGAGGTGATGATGTGACTATGAAACACATCATCAATGCCCATTTGGGGCGTGTGGGACCAGCCGTGGGATGCCATGTACATAACCATACTGGCGTAGACACCGCTCAGGCAAGTGTCTAGCCATATAGCTCTCCCATCTGACATGCAATGAATATAAAGTAGATACCTCAAAAGGATGATGAGTTCGGTGATCCGTATACGGTGTCCGAATGACATCATCCAAGGTCAGAGCATCCAGCCTCCTCCTGTACTCCATCAACCCTCCAGGATGGGTCTATTTGGCGTTCCACCTCTTCGCACGTGGATTTGTATCCTCCACTCGATGGATCTTTCTGTCACAGATGTGAGGGAAGTGCTCGTATATCCAACACTGAATAAATAAAGATAAATAAATTATTATATGAAAACATAATAATTATTAAAAAACATCTAATAATTATAATATACCTGCAACAAGCTCAGGTAACCAGCAAGCTGTATGGTCTTAGGACGGGAAGCAACATCAAATGTCGTGTACAACATCGTCAAAGCCGCCTCTCCCCAACCCCAACATGGAGTGTCAAGGGCGCTAAATAGAGACAACTAACAAACATCAATGGAAACTCCAGACTTGTCCGTAAAGAGAGTACATGCCACTAGATGTAGCATGTACGCCCTAGCGGCAGCCTTATACCTCTCTTCTGCCTCCACAAGCGCCTTATAAGTAGTCCTCAATCAAGACATGCAAAGGTGAAATCCACGAGTATCACCAAACTCACGTAGGACATCCACCTCATATACCTCCAAAGCATCCACAACCATGCGCACCGTTGTCGCCTAGCCCGTATACACTGATGTGAAAAACGTACCAGCAATCAGAAGGTGAAAGAGGGCATCCACATCATCTAAAGTTACCGTCATCTCCCCAAATGGAAGATGGAAGGATGATGTCACCGAGTGCTGCAACCCCCCATCTAATTCCCCACATAATTATTGCACAATTAGAGTAAATAAAATGCATAACGAGAGGGCGTCACATGATTTACTTTACAATTAAAACAATACATGCACATTGGTCATAATCATAACACATTTGAATCTCATGATTTAAAACAAATCACGCATTTCACAGCAGATTAATTCTTATTCACAGATACTATCAATGATTACATCCCATACTATAATTGTTGGATGAAAAAGCGATGAATCCATAACATACTCAAGTCATCGGAATTCATACATCGGCACCAAGGCCACATCAACATAATATCTCAATCATACATATCAAAATAGATGAATATACGTAACAAATATCTCATCAAAGTAGAAATCCAGATAAATATCGTGTTACATGACCAGAGCAATGACTATACTACCTAGTAACGAATAAACTATCTAGACTCTTAACTAGTCTCGTGCGAAGCACCGCTATCCTCGGAACCTGCACGTTACCCATGTAGAGGCAACATCATGACATAAGGGTGAGAATTAACATCATTATTCAAAAGTATATAAATGGAAATAATGAAGAAACCGCATCTATTCACGAATTTCACACACTTCAAGTGATATTCCAAGATAACATGATCATACAAACATTACAAGTATAATATGTTCATACATAGCATAATTATCATCCATTCAAAAAATCCAATTAATCCATATGATTAGACATCACAAATTCATTTCACACATTGTATATTAAATAATGACTCATGTGACAACAATGAAATGTGACTCAATATGCATGTGGTAAGAAGTGTTTGGGAACATTTCGTTAACCCTGCTTCCGATTCATTCATAGAATCCAAGCCCTTACTTCTGATCCAGATAAGAGCAAAAGTCTCCGCTACTTATTCCAAATGGAATCGAGCCAAATGTGAACCCAACGTTTCACCACTACTTATCCATCATGGATCGAACCAATTTGTGAACCCAAAATTTCACCGCTAATTATCCATACAAGGATCGAGCCAAATGTATGCATGTACAACTCATCAAGACAACATATGCAAATTAAGATTATTCACAAAACCTCAATTATCCAAGCATATCTTCACCATTCAACTCATGTGAATTTTCCATCAATTGTATAACATCATATTGCAACCACATCGATCATTACATGTAGCATATACATATCACCACACATAACAATTAGCATATGGCATATAATTCCACCAATAATATTCAAAACATTCCATCCAATAAGATTAGCACATACTCAAGTAATCAAACATACATTGAAATAGTATTCAAAACCAATCCAAAACACATTCAATCACAAATGGATCAATTAATCACATATATGAAAATACTACAATAAATATAATCATATAAGATTCCATGTCAAAAGATCCTAAAAGTAACATTTTTCATTCCAGGTCACACTAAGCCTGGCCTATCGCGCTAAGCGCACCTTCCTGAACAAACAACCCCAAAAGTCAGAACATTTCGCGCTAAGCGTGCCTTTTCTCGCGCTAAGCGCAGTTTGCGATACTGCACTTTTTCTGCTACGAGCAGCTTCCTTCTCCCATGAAATTACCATATAAAACCCATTCCAATCAATCTAATAACATCATTAAAGGGTATCCTAACATGTTTCTAATCATGGGTCATCATTTCTAAGTTGAAAAACACAATTTCCATTCAAACTCTAACATTCAAAGACTTTAGAAATTGAAATTGAACAACCTAGCATGTTCCTAATCGTTACCCACAACATACAATCAAACAATAACATGGATTCTCCACCCTTACCTCTTGAAGATTCCTCTTCTAGGGTTTCCTCTTCACTTTTATTCTTAGAGGAGGAATCATATTCAAGTGTACCGGGGGAGAATAAGAATTTTGGAAAAGGGATTTCTAGAGATTGTGATAATCAGGGACAGGAATATATTTTTATGTGTAATGTATATTTAAAATGAAGATTGGATTTTGGTTTTATTTAGATAAAATCAAAAGTCTTATGGAATGGTGACTGAATGAGAGAAACTTCTGAAATGATGATCAAAAGAGAAGAATGGGGTATGTCGCGGAAGAGAAGTAGAGAAAAATTAGGGTTTTGAAACAAAATATTATAATACCATATAACAACGTAACCATTATTTTACTATTCATTTTCTATTTGAATGATATTTTCTCACTTCTCAATAACGGGTTATTTGACCTATTTATTGATGAGAATTTATTTTTCCACTTAGTGGGCTTCTTCTAGACCCCTGATGGAAAACCCAAAATACCCTCAGGTTTTGCAAGTGCACTTGCGAAATCACCTCGTAGGTGGACTTTGCAGGTGCACTTACGAATTCACCCATAATTTGTTAAAAATAGGGTGCCTTCGCAAGTGCACTTACGAATTCACCTGATTTTGTGTAATTCGTAAGTGCACTTGCAAAATCAGCGTTTTGTTTTAACAAAACGTACATAATAACCCCCAATCCATTTTATATCAAAATACCCCATTTTCAAACTCTCTACTCCAAACCCTAACATTTCTACTACTTCAAGTTCACTAATATCAAGTTCATCTCTCCATTTCAACTCATTTTAAGTCCTCCCAAATCAACTCCAAACTCAAATTTGTGTAAGTTTTCTACAAAAAATTTTGATTTAAAATGCAAACTTTTAAAATATTATTAGGTTAGGTTGTAAAAATTACATTTATATGAAGTTAGAATAGGGAAATGTAGTTGTATAAGTGACAAAAAATGGAGTTTTGGGTGTTTAGGGCAAGATTGTTTTGGTTTTGGAAGTTATTGTACGCAGGGGTTTTGCAAGTGCATTTGCGAATTGACCCTGGAGGGGTTTCGTAAGCGCACTTGCGATTTTTTGCCTGACTTGTATTAAATTTAAAACCTAACAATTATAATAGTTTATTTCAGAAACGTGGCAGACAACCAAGATCAAGTTATGCATTTGAGATAAGGCAGCCCAAGCCAGATTGCCTCGGCTCGTCGAGAACGACATGAGAAACACGTTAACCAGCCTTGTGGACGGGGTCGGCTACAAAGGGAGCAACTGAAAATAGTTTCTCCTTCTGCACCGTCACGGAGGATTCGTCTACATGAGGCGTCTACCTCTTGTGCACATGAGCAAGTACTTGAAGAGTCTGAGGAGGCCGATGATGCTCAGGTCCCTACGGATTTCGAGGCTGAGGAGGCCGAGAATGTTGAGGTACAAGACGACAATGTTGAGGAATATGTAGAGGCGGAGTAGGGCTATCTAGAAGGGCCATGTGACACATCTCTCCTAATTTATTATCATGATCATGTCGCTCGCTATGTTTGGGATGAACATGTATTTTTTTGGTTCCACTTTTTCATTTTATAATTTTTACTAAAAAATACGGTTCCTCTTTTGTTTCAGGAACAGAAGTCTTTAAAGCATGTGAACCACTCTCGGAAGATTTTTTATCTGTTCATGCCAAATGCTCAATGGTTCCACAGGGTTGTAATTGGATCCGGTCTTTCTGGATTATGTTGTATAGGTTATAATACTATAAGCATCGACATGTAGGGGGCTTTTGCTGAGAGGTGGCACAAAGAGGCCTCATCTTTCCATTTTCCCGTTGGGGAGTTGACCATCACCATTGATAAAGTAGCATGCTTGCTCTAACTACCTATAAGAGGTAGGCTAATAAACCATAACAGGATAACAAGAGCTGAGGCGGTTGATAGGATGATTGAGTATCTTGAAGCTAATAAGGTGAGGGCTGCATCGAACTTTGATTCCAAAAATGGGGGCTATATGAGGAGCAACTCGTTGTAGCAGCAGCTGCACAAAGAACTGCACGTTTAGTTAGGAAGCCAGTGCATGATGATGTTTTTGTTCAGTTTCACCGATCTTGTGTTGTCCGGAGTTACTTGATATACTTGATCGGCACGTCTATCTTTGTGGACACGAGTGGCCACTACACCGATGTTACATATCTCCGATATTTTATGGACTTGACTGCAGTTCATAAGTGGAACTGGGGGGCTGCTATTTGGGTATACCTCTACCAGAAGCTTAATGAAGCTTCAAATTGGAGGGCGAGGGCGCTCACTGGCTCGTGCACACTCCTCACGATACCTTTTTTTAACTATTAATTTTAATTTTAATTAATTTGTAGTTATATATTATGTTATTGTTGATACAAAGCTGGATAATATCTTATTTTCACCGCATTCATGGTTTCAAGGAAGATTCCGCCTATGCTGACAATATGCCAAGGGCTGCCAAGTTTACTCTCAACAGAGGGAACCAACATGTGTTGCCTTACCGGGTGTATTTTGATCGTACTTCTCGTGATGACATCAACTGGACGCCGTTTGAGGACTATAGGGAGATTGTCTCATTCGATCCCATCTCATTATACTCGGGGTGGCTAGCTTGTGGAACGAATATGATGGTCAAGTATCTTCTGGAGCGGTGTATCCGCTAGTTTGTCTATGTGAAAATGATGCCTGGATATTCTTTTCATGTTGCTCCCAACACCGGCGTGATCTCGATAACGCCTTCCAGGATTGGGAGAATCATATGGTGCCACAAGAGTATTGAATGATGCATGCATCCCAGATGTGGCACTGTGTAGAGGGTTACGTGACATGGTTCTTTAACGTGTCACATCCTATCATGACACCAGATGGTCCTGGACGTCCATCGAGACCAACACATTAGGAGCTCTTGGAGAACGAGCAGGCCCAAGGTGACCATAAGATTGATCTAGTGCACATTTGTCAGTGTATCCGCCAACTTGGACAGGAGGCATTGGATACATAGATTGTTGATATGGGCGATCCTGAGGCAGTTGTCGAGATGGAGATAATTGTCAATGAGGCATCTGGTGTATCGTAGTACCGCAGGCAAAGGAGGGTGCAGGGGGTTAGGATTAAGCATACCCAGTGATGTTATGTTTTGTTCTTTATTATTTTTGTAATAATTTGATCATACTTAATTTCCGAACAATTTATGTTTTTTGATATATATGACCATTTTTTTCCATCACATCGTAATATATTTATTCGTTTGTGAAAATAGAATGTGAAATAATTGAATTTGTGAAAACAAATATAGTGACAACTATGTAGTTTTAAACATCTTTTAGCATATTTAGAGGAAGTTTCGCAAGTGCACTTGCAAATTCACCTGTTTTTTCTCAAATCCAACGTTTAAAATAATAAAACATACAAAATTAGGTGAATTCGCAAGTGCACTTGCGAAATACCCTGAAAGGTGAATTCGTAAATACACTTACGAATGGTGTTTTGGGGTTTTCAGTGGTGTAACTCACTACCACTAGGTGTGAAAAGAAATTCTCTTTATTGATTAATGAATAACAAACACCACCAAAATAACAAACACTCATTTGAGCCTAAAATACTTAAGCTATAAAATATGACTACTATAACTAAAAGTGTTAATATCTTAATAACAATCACGCAAACTTCTAAATATCATAACACCGTCATGATTTTTCTCTTTCAACCAAGCTCTATCATCATCATATTCTCTATTTCAAACAAAGTTACACTCTCTTATAATCTGGACACTATATTTATCATCTTTGTTCACTTCAATATTAATCGTCTTTATTTAAATATGACTTTCGTCATTATTCAACTTAATATATATCGTCATCGTTCAAAAATATTCCTAAAAATCAAAAATATATTTTTGGTGCGCATCATGTTTTATGAGATTTACCAAAAATGCACTTCCGATTTTCAAAAGTAAAAAAAAGAGAGAAAATGATATTCTGTAACATGAATGAGAAAAATGGGTAATTTCTTTAAACTATGGCCAATCCGCATTTGGCATGTAGCCTTAAATGATATAATTTAAAACAAAAAGAGAAAGAAGCATGAAAACAAAGAGGAAGGATATTATAAGCAATAACTCAAATGATATAATTTAAAACAACAAGAGAAAGAAGCATGCAAGAAAGAGGAAAGATATTATAAGCACTAACTCAAACATAACGTGACCATACTTGTTTTTCCATGCAAATTGTTTTTTTTCTTTCTAAAAGCGATTATTCTCCGATGCCAACTTTCAAAAACCTGTCACTAACAATCAAATAAATTTCTATAACAAATGAAAGCAAATAATGATATGAAGCTAATTATATCACAGTCCCATAATGTTTATCTAGGTCAATGCTCAAATTAAATTAGGAGATTTTAGTTTGGTGTTAAGTTTTTTTGATAAATGAAAAATGATATCTATGGCTAGCACAATAAAAAATCGGAAGTATATTTTCGACTTCTATTGGAATTGCATTTCTAAAAAAAAAAAATTGTTGTAAAATACAGTGAATCTTAAAAAACAAATGAATTGTATGTGTGAGGGTGCGAATCAAAAAATATTTTTAATTTTTTAAAAAATATTTACGAAATTGCATAGAATATTTTTCAACCCAAATAAAATGGAACAAGAAATCCCTCCTTCGTGTTTATGTTCATGTTTTATTTCAAGATAACTATTTAGATATTTTAACTATTTGTTTCAAGATTCGATCATTGATCAGTGGATATGGAGGAAAAAAAAATGATTGAAAACATGTATTAGGAGAGACAAACCCTTAAAATCGCAATAATCTTAAAATTAATCTTTATAGTTCCAAACCAAAATACCTTAATTTAAAAAGAAAACACACAAAACATAGTTGACTTTCATGGGAATCAATTGAATGGTTGGACTTTTGGGGATGCCAAACTGCATAAGGCTCTATCGTCAATGTACATCACATGAGCCTGTAACTAGTAAGAGGAATCTCCGATAAAACAATAAACCAGTGTGACAAAAATGTTGAGACAGAATATTTTAATGGATTTCGAGGAAACCTAAGTTGAAATATGCACTCCATCCAAAAATATACTAAGTTACTTCTATATCATCCAAACATATTTATAAGTAATAAAAAAATTTAAATTTATTGAATCATTAATATATTAAATATAAAATAAGGACTAAATATATTAACGATTCGATAAATTAAAAAAATATATTATTTATAAATGTATCTAGAGAATGTGCATAATATATTTTTTTTCTGTCTAATTATATATTCATGACCATACATATTCTCATGTTTCCAAGTTCCAACATGTTCTTACAATGTTGACTTGGATTTTCTATTAAATATTTATTTATTTATTTATTTATTTTCTTCTTTTGAAACATTATATATACATGTAATTTCAAGCAGTTAAATATAAGCTATTTTTAATATTTTTTTATAAGAATTATTTTTTAAATATATTTTTGAAAAGTTATATGATTTTAATTATATTTTAATTTTTAATAATGTATAATTATGTTATTGAATGTTAAATTTAATTTTTTAAAGAGATTAATTACTATGCACTGTCAGTGTAAAACTTTTTACACGGTCACTGCATCACAACCATCCACTAATGCTATTTAATAAATAATTAAATTAAAAATAAAATATAATTTATAATTTAGTGGTCATGATTAACTGACGGTGTAAAACTTCTTTACACTCTGCCGGTGTATTCTAATTAAATTCTTTTTTAAATTATAAAATTGAGTTCAATTTTTTAAAACTATTTTGAAAAGATTTTTATAAAAAGATTTTTTAAATAATCTGATAAAACATATCAGTCAAATATGTGCTCATGTGTTTGTGCTATGGTGCACAGAATTACATAAAGAATATCAGTCAAATATGTGTATGCTATACAGCATACAATAATCTTTCTGAAATTATGCGTAGTAAAATAAAAATAACCCCACTACTAACTTTATATTTTATGATAATTGACTTTGCCATTTATTTATTGTGACAATGCATATACCCCCACTTTGGGAACCGTGTTAGTACTTCACAAGGGGTAGAAAATGACAAGGAAATTTGTGTCTTTGTAAGCAAGTAAAATTTGGAAATTGTAACTTTCTCTAAACAATAATTTATGTAATGTAACTATCAAGAAGGAAATCCTTAGTTTGATTCGGATGTGTCCCAATGAAATGCAGAGTTCCCAGATTTCTGTTGCAGTTAGTCAGTAACTGCTACAAAACCATTGAATATACAGTATTGTTGACATGCTCAATTTTTCTTTATTAGTAAAACTAGATTCTTTTTCATAATAAGTAAGAATATATTCTTGATCTCTTGAAAAGGAACGCTTTTATTCTTGTTGTTAAAAGTATTCACAAACAACAACAGTGTTTTTGGAGAGAATAAACTGGATATTGCGGATTAGAAATGCATCCCTGCATTGTCTGCCTCTAAATATAGGGGTGGCAACCGGGCATCCTGTCGCTTAGGTAGTTTCGCAAAAGTATATAAAAAAAATGGAATAGGACGGAATAGATTTTGTTGAGTTGTGGATCTAAAATTTTGTCTCGCCACGTAAAACTAATTGGCGTGGGATGAAATGAGTATTGTACTTTTTTAAATTTATGGAAAAACCTACAAGAAAATAATAAATTATCGGTTTAAAATCTTAATCTATTTTTAAAAAAATATAAATAACACAGACACATACATGTCCGATGAATCAGATTCGAATCCATTTTATTGAGTAAAGATTGATTAAAAAAAATACAAGAGTGTGAGTAACTTTATGTTGCAAGGTGCATAAAGAAAAGAGGAAGGTAGAAGCATAGCAGTGTAAATAGACACATCAGTCAAAACGGTCTGCATTTGAATAGTTGTTACATGAAATAAACAAACTACATGTAGCTATGTGTCTGGCTCAGTCAGCTCCCCACAACACACATTACACATACACAGAGTCCCATAAGAATATAGAAAAGTGAAATTTGAGAATATCAGCAGCGACAAGCTAGTTAATGCTACTATCACTTTAAAGTTACCTTTGGATATGATTCAAAACAAAGGTGCCGAAAGCAGATTAGTCATGTCCATTCTTGTCTCAACTCAAATATCAATGTCTTCTTCATTGGAGACTTCAAAAATGTCCTAGTAGTAGTACATTCATTCACTACAACACTTTCGATTTTGTCTCTGCGGTAAGGTACCGATTCCTAATGTGTGAGAGGAGGTGAGAGGTGAGGTAATCTATGTTACATTGTGTTTAGCTTTTTGGTTAGGTGCTTACAATCAAAATCGATCAATTTGATAATTTTGAGAAATATTTGATTTAACTTTCAAGACAAAAAAAGTTTCTGTCATTCATTAACGAGTTCTTAGAACATTTCTTAGCAAGATCATTTTATTAAATTTGAATTATACAAATGGTCAATGTTTTATATTAAAATTTCGCATCATATAATATTTAGAGTGATTATTAGGTATTGGAATGATCTATTATTTATCACGAGCATTGATAGAATTAATTATATTTTAATTTGTTGGTAAAATTTAAAACTTTTAAATTTAAATATGATCGTGATTCTTATCATATTAATTATTTGGAAATTTTGACACATGAAAAATGTTATATGACTTCAAAATGGTAAAATAAATTTTGATATAGACATTAAGCATGTTAAAGAATTCTTCTATGACATTTATTTCTTTCACACGTGATATCACGTGAGTATAAAAATTTGTTGTGACGTGATAACCACGTCACAAAATATTTTAATAATAAAAAAAAGAAGACACAAGGAAGTCAGAAGGTGATTTAAAAAAAAACACTGCGACGTGATAGTCACGTCGCTACACATAAAAAAATATATATAATAAAGTCTGACACGTTATGTTGAAGGGAGATTAATTTTTTTTTGAAATTTGGTAGTGACGTGATAACCACGTCGCTACCTTTAAGGGGAAAAAATATAATTAAGTTGGAGTTGATTGATGACAGGGTGGCAGACTGCGCAATTAAAAGTTTGTGTCGTTGAGTGTGTAGCAACGTGAGTCTCACATGGCAAGGTTGCGACGTGACAGTCACGTCGCTACTTGGCATTTAAATTTCCAAGTTAACACACACCCGTTACACACACAGGATTTACAGTTTGTTAAGTATCTTCGTCTTCTTCCAGCTTTCCCTCTGCCTCCTCCAACCCAACTCCATTCTTAAAATAAAAAAATCTTGCATCCCAAATTATATTCAAGCAGGCAATTCGTTGAAGAAGAAAGGTAATTATATGTTGTTTGATTTTAATTTTACTTGTTTGGTGTTTATTATTGTGGTAAAAAATTGAAGAAAATTTGTTTTGTTTATGTTGTAGAAGTTTGAAGAAGAAGATCAAGGAAGAAGAAGAAGAAGAAGAAAATTAAGATCAAGCAATTTATAGAGGTATTTATGCATTTTTTTATTTATTTTATATGTATTATAGGTTAATATATATTCTATGTATTATGTTTATTTGAATTAAAAATACATTTTAGTTAATTTTAGTTTTAGGTTAGTATTATAGGTTAATAGTTAAAATGAATTTAAAATTATAAGTTAGTATTATAGGTTAATTTTTGTTTTAGTTTTAGTAAAATAAGATTTTTTTTAAAAACAGAAATTACAATTATAAAAAAATTTGTTAATATTATTGTTATATGCATATAGAAAATTCTGTTAATATTATTAATATTGTTATATACATATAAGATTTTTTTAATATTATTGTTATATACATATAAAAAAAATTTGTTAGTATATACATATAAAATAACAAAAATTTGAATATATATTAAAATAAAAAATTTTAGAAAACAGAAAATTAAAAATTTTAATTTTTATAGATGTATATATATGTTAACACATAAATTTAAAAACAAAAGTTTATATTATATTTATTATAGTAGTTTTAGTTTTTATTTATATGATAAAATATGGAAAAAATTATATATTAAAATAATAATTTATAAAATACATAATTTAAAAAGAGTATATATAATAAAAAGTATATATGTTATATTATTGTTTTTAATATTATTATTGTATATATAATAAAAAGTAAATATGTTATATTATTGTTTTTGATATTATTGTTATATAATAAAAATTATATATTTTACATTTGAATATTTATTTATATGTTAGTATATATATAAAAAGCAAAATTTATATTTATTTATAGTAGTTAAAGTTAAAGTTAATAGTTAATTAAACAAAATTAATATTTTTAAGAATAGTAATTAAATAGTATACGTTTAAGAATAATATTATTAAGTTGATTAATATCTCTAATGAAAAAGACAATGATTGTATAAATGTGCAGTATGGAATATTACCGGTATTATCGTAGTTGGATGTACGATAGAACATATCCAGAAGAAGTGGACTTAAACCCAATTTTATAGTAGGAGTTGATGGGTTTATTAAGTGGGCGCTTGCTCGGAGTGTTGTCGGCGAAGGAGGGTTACGTGTCCCCGCCTTAAATGTGAATGTAGACCAATAATTAGTGACCCGAGGAAGTAACACGTCATCCGATAGAAGGGATTCATTGAAAATTATTGGGTTTGACGATAATGGTGGAGAACTATCTGCAATGTACCGAGACTAGCAACACGCATGCTTCAAGTAGTCGATCGATTATGGAGTATGAGGAGAATTTTAATTTGATTGGTGACATGGTTGAGGATGCTTTGGTGTGAACGTGACATATAATGAACCCGGAGATTTTGACGGGAAGAGTTGCCGAACGAGGAAGCGCAAAGATTTTATCAATTGTGAATGAATACGCCGTTGTTCGAGGGTCGCCGACTCAAAGCTATCAATGTGTGAGATTATTACCGCCAAGTCAAATTGGAATGTTTCGATCAATGTCCGAACATTTTACAAAATGATGTTGGACTCCACCACACGAAAGACAACTTGCCTACAAGTTATTATGATGCAAAAGTGGTGTCAAGTTGGGTTTAAAAGTAAGAAAGATTGACTGTTGCATTAACGGTTGCATGTTGTTTTATGACAATGAGTTTGGTACTCAAGATGAATCGTAAGAGGAGTGTAAGTTTTGTAATAGTCCAAGATGTCATGTTCGCAGTAGAGCCGTTAACAACAAGCAAAGCAGTAGTAGAAATCCATGTTTTATCTTCCTATAATACCAAGGTTAAAAAGAATGTTTGCTTCAATGCACAGTGCAAGTCAAATGACATGGCATCATACAAACCAAACAAGTTCTGGCACTATGCGACATCCATCTGATGGTGAGGCATGGAAGCACTTTGATCGGACACATCCAGATTTTGCTGCAGAACCTAGAAATGTCGGGCTTGGATTATGCTCTGATGGTTTTGCCTCATACGCAAGCGCCGGAAGTGCGATTCTTGTTGGCCGCTATTGTAACCCCACAACCTCCCTCCTGAGATGTGCATGACAAAACCATACATGTTTTTGACGTGTGTTATTCCAGGCCCGCACAATCCAAAAGTCGGAATTGATGTGTACTTACAACCTTTAATTGATGATTTGAAGAAGATGTGGATTGGAGAATGGACTTATGATATATCCCGTAAATAGAACTTTACATTGCGAGCTGCCTTGATGTGGATCGTTAATGACTTTCCAAAGATATGGCATGTTGTCCGTCAGTACGCATGGAAAAATGGGTTGTCCGGATTGCATGGGATACACCAAAGCATTTACGTTGGATAAAGGTGGGAAAAGCTCGTGGTTTGACTGTCACCGCAGATTCCTACCAGCAAATCATTCATATAGAAGAAACAAGACAAATTTTAAAAAAGATGTACGAGAGAAAGATTTTCCTCTGCCTCGATTGCCATCAGGGGTTATATGGAACCAAGTTTCTGATACACAGCCGGATAATGACGAAATTGATGACTTTGATCTTGATAATTATCCGGGTGAAGATGCCCCGTGAAAACATTTTATTTATTTTGTTTTTAAATTTGCATTTATGTAAGATATTTATTTTTATCATTTTAAATTATTAAATTATATAAAATTTTATTATTCGAATATATAATAAAATAATATTATTATAATAACTTTAATATATAAATTTTATTATATAAATTTTATTATATAAATTTTATTATATAAATTTTATTATATAAATTTTATTATATAAATTTTATTATATAAATTTTATTATATAAATTTTATTATATAAATTTTATTATTTAAATTTTATTATATAAATTTTATTATATAAATTTTATTATATAAATTTTATTATATAATTTTTATTATATAATTTTTATTATATAATTTTTATTATATAATTTTTATTATTTAAATTTGATTATATAAATTAATTAATATAAAAAAATAATTATTAAATAATTTTTTAAAAAACAAAAATGTCACCTTTAGCGACGTGAGAATCATGTCACAAATTTGTGACATGTAATTCACGTCGCTAATAAAGCTGCTATTTATCTTTCCCTATGCAAAGCATTAGCGACGTGAATACCAGGTCACAACTTTGTGACATGGAAAACACGTCGCTACAAGGTTGCCACTTGTTCCCCAGCGACGTATTTCATCACGTCGCTGTATTTTTTTTTGTGACGTGTTTTTTAACTTTGCCACGTTATTTTCACGTGGCAAATGAGGTTCTTTTTTATAGTGTCAATAAGCACATGTACTTTATAATTTAAAAATTTATAATTTAAAAATTTATAGTTATTAAATGTTTTAATATCAAATGTTGACCTTCTCCTTCACCTACAATCAAACAAGTTAATTGATATTTTTTAGTCATAATTAAATTAAATGCGACACGGATGAAACTTAAAAAAAACCTATAATATCAACTTGTGGTGGAATAAATAGAAATAATTTATGAACATTCTCATAAACTTTCTCAACAAAGATTGAAGTTTGCACTTGATATAAATTGCATGAAATTATGCTTGCTAGCGAATATTCTAACAAGAGTAATTGGAAAAATCTTTGACTTAAAATTGATAAATCCAATATTGATCATTCATGCATTTTTATAGAAAAATATTTTACACAATATAGGTTCCTTTAGATTAATGACATCTAACATTTTCATAATGAGAAATGTGTGTGCAGATAAATCAGACAATCCGATTTTTATTGTTGATTATGTCACTTGGTGAAATTTACTTTCTATTTTTTTCTTTAAAAGTTTATTTTGAGAAAGGTTGGATATTTTCTGGTATTGTTTTTGCTATCTATTTGACGTGTTAGTTTTTATGTCCTCGTCCTTTTAGTTTTTTCTATTTTTAATTAATAGTATTCTTGTATTAAAAAAAGTTAAACAATCATTAAATTATAACATGGTTTTGTGGAAATAGGACAGGTCGAATTCAAAAAATCTAGCATGGTATTTGAAATTATCGATCAAGTCATCCACCATTTATTTCATGCATCAAACTCAATAATGTTAGGCATGAATGGGTGTATTGGAAAAATGCAATGTCATATATTGGTTAAAAATATAGCCCAAAATAGTTTATAACGGGTGATACTCCTCGCCTTATAAGTCGAATTTGTAAGAGTCAAATTCAATATTTGTTTGGCATTAGATTTTCTCTATTGATTCATATATAATCTACATTCATGCACCAAGGCTAATAGTATTTGGCGAGAGGAGGTGCTAAGAGTGTGAAGAAGAGCCTCACCTTGATTTTGTCTAGGATTTTGATAAATACAAATACATCAACAAAAGAAGTTAAATTTAAAGTCAACAATGATGAATAAAGAAGAAGAAAATAAAGACAATGAGCGATAAAGATGAAAATACCAATGGGATCAATGCTCCAGGACCACAAGAGAATGAGACATCACATCTAAACCCAAAACCTTAAAGTGTGAGTTAAATGGGTCATCTCTCTTATAAATTCAACATTTCACCCATTCATAGGCAATGTGGGACTTTAGCCACTCACACTTGAACCCAATATTATCCACCACAAGTATGAGTCTTCACATCCTATAACAGGATCCAACACCGGATCCAGCTCCCGCTATCCACCAAGTTGGTCGAACCATGACTCTGATATCACTTGTGGGGAGTCCGAGAGAGTCAGGAGCACCAATGAGATCAATGCTCCAGAACCACAAGAGATGGAGACACCACATCTCAATCCAAAATCTTAAGGTATTAGGTGAATGAGTCATCTCTCTTATAAATCCAACATCAACATTCCACTCATTCGTAGGAGATATGAGACTCTAACCACTCACACTTGCACCCAACAAAAATAACAAAGATCATCATTGAACAGAATTAAAATTATATATATATATATATATATATATATATATATATATATATATATATATATATATATATATCAGTATTCATTTTATATGTCATTTAAAAGCTCAAAAAATATTATTCAAACTTAAGATGAAATATTTTCAAAGTTAATAGAAAAAAACTAATTGAAGTTTTGCCTTAAAATGTTGTTTTCAAAATGTAAAAAGATATTTCTAGTGTTGCTAGAAAAGTGCTATTTGGCTACCAGAATACGATATTTGAATACCAATGTGATTGTTTTGAAAAATTGTAACATTCGAAAATGGTAGGCGGCTACCAAAATGTGGTAGCCGACTATCAGCTGAATGAGTGTATCATTTCATCAAACAAAATCACTTTTTTGATTGGTGATGCTTCATGAAACCTTTTAAAAAAATACAATCATTGAAAAGGTTCCGTGAATAAAATCTCAATCTTCTCTTTCAAAATAAAACCCCAAATGTATGCAGCAATTTCATCTTCTTCAAACTTATGAGTACCTTCAAGTTCGTTTTCACCAAATTTACCCATCAATGTCATTTATGTTTCAAACTCTTTTTATCTATTATTGTTTAGGTTTAAATAGATTATTTCACAATATTGTGACTTGTTTATGTTTATGATTCTGCTTGTTTTGACTTGTTTATGTTTATGTTTATGATTCTGCTTGTTTTGACTTATAGTTATGGATGGATGAATGATAAAAATTAACGAGGATAAAGCTAAAGTGAGCGCATCAAACTTGTGTTAATGCTGCAAACTTATTGATTAACTCGTGTTTGTTGCCTCACTTTAGCTTCATCCTCTTTTCCTTTCATTTGTAGATTCCATTATAGGACATGTACGTTTCTGACACATTTTATGAGTTGATATTGATTTTGTTACATATAAGTTCTATTTTGTTTAAGATTTGTTGTTGATGAATGTTGTTGCTAAAATTTGTTTTAGATGAGTTTATTATATCTTATGTGGTTTTAGTGTTTTTCCAACATCTTACCGAATATATAACTTTCCGAATTGCATTAGAAAACTATAATAGGATGGATAAAGTTATATTTAAAAACAAATTACACGTCCAATTCTAGAAAAGTTCAGTCCGCTATCTGCATTGCACTTTTTAACCGTTAGAACTTGGTTTAACGCTTCTTATTTTTTAACCGCTCTTTCCTTCACCTCTAATTTAGTTTGCAATGTATGTATTATATTGAAATATGCACTAGAGGTGAAGGAATGAGGCGTTGAAGAACTAGGAGCATTAAAACAAGCTCTAATAATTAAAGAGCAAAATACAAATAAGGAGTTGAAAAATTCTTGTTTAGTAGAGAACGTGTAACTTGTTATTCTAATATAACTTAATTTGTCATATTATAATCTGTTAGTGTTTTAAGTTGGCATTAATTTTGGTAAAACTAGGCTATAGCAATGTCTTGATAAATGTCATGACATTCAGAGATTGAAGATAAATCCTACTTGACAAGGATGTTAAAGGACAACTCAGAACTGGAAGCTAAAAGTTGTGCTGGAAATTCTACAGAAAATAGTCTAATGTCATAATGTATGTTATGACATTCAAGCAGACATTCTGCTCAGAACTGCTTTTCCTGAGACTTTTCAGGAAGTTTGTTGAGCTGCTAAATTATGTTTTTCTATTATTAGAAAGCATGCTCACGTGGCTACTAGGTTAATCTTAGTTAAACCTAAATTGGTTGTTGAACAAACCATGTTTTTAGGATTAAATTAAGTGAACCCTAGCTATCTTTATGGAAGCCCAAAACCAAGTTTCGGATCGCTTCTATAAAAGGAATTCAACCCTTACAACCGCCGCCACGCCCGTAATGTATTGAAGATTTAGCAGTTGTTATTTGTGTAATTCTAGTTTCTCTTGTGAGCCAAGCAACTATCAATTGATAAGTGCATTGGACTAGGATTTGTTTGTAAGGGTAGTTTATCACTCAAAGCTTTGAAGCACGAGTGTTTATCTCTTGATTGAAAGCCTTGAAGCCAGATCAAGATAGTTTATTGAAGCGTGTCTTCACAATTCAATTAATCAATAGGTTGATATCACTGCTGTGATTGAGGGGGAGTGAGTAGAAACTCAGATCTAAGTAGGACTTAGGTTGAAGTTGCATTGGGTAGGTTTTAAGTGAAGGAGATAAACCGTTGGTTTATTCCCAATTAATTCTACTAATAGTGAATTTCCTCCCTGGCTTGGTAGCCCCCAGATGTAGGTGTAGTTAGACACTGAACTGGGTAAACAATTTATTGTGTTCTTTACTACTGTTTGAATTTAGTTGTGTATTGTTAACAGAGTGTCAGATATTGTGTCATAACATTCTCTGTGACATTAAGTATCCGCGCCAGAATTTCAATTGACATCGAGTAGGCACCGCCTGTTATTTCTGGGTGAGATCTAGGGATAATAGTTTCGCGTAATGGATAAAGAAGGAGGATTTGGAGGTAGACCACCTATTCGGATGGGTCTAATTATGATTACCGGAAGCCTCGTATGGTTGCCTTCTTAAGATCAGGATATTAAAGCTTGGAGAGTCACGACAAAGGATGGAAACATCCCACCAAGCTTGAGAAAGATGGGACTGTCTTGAAACCCGAGGAGGAATGGAGCAAAGAGGAAGAGGAGCTAGCTCGAAACTCTAAAGCATTGAATGCCCTATTCAATGGTATTGACAAAATATCTTCAGACCGGTCCATCAATGTGAGTGGCCAAGGATGTTTGGGACACTCTCAAACTACTCATGAGGGACATCCAAGGTGAAGATGTCAAGACTTCAGATGCTCACTACCAAATTTGAGAATTTGAAGATGAAAGAAGATGAGACTATTCATGAATTTCACATGAATATTTTGGAGATTGCCAACGCCTCAGGAGCACTTGGTGAAAAGATGTCAGAAGAAAAGATGGTGAGAAAGATTCTCAGATCCTTGCCTAAAAGGTTTGCAATGAAAGTAATCGCAATAGAGGAGGCTCAAAGACATCAAGACCTTGAAGGTTGAAGAACTTATAGGATCTCTTATGACTTTTGAGATGGGAATCAGTGAAACTGTTGACAAAAAGAACAAGAGCATAGCACTTGTATCTAATACTGAAGAAGGATGCAAGGTGGAAGATGAAGAGAAGATATCTGAAGCTATAGCTATGCTTGGAAGACAGTTCAACAAGCTCATCAAGAGGATTGATCTAAAGTCAAAGTCAAATGTCAAGGACATTTCATCTGACATCAGCAGATCTTATGACTCCAGCAGAAGATCCAAGTCAGAGGAAAAAGAAAGTCAAGGCAGTGGAATCCAATGCCATGGTTGTGAGGGATATGGGCATATTAGAGCTGAATGTCCCACCTTTCTAAAGAAACAAAAAAAAGGAATGGTTGTCACTTGGGCTAAGGGTGATTCAGGAAGTGAATTTGAGGAAGAAGGTGCCAAACTTGTCACTGCTCTCTCTTGAGTGTACAATTCTGACATGGATTCTAGTGATGAGGAAGTGACATTTGAAGAGCTTATCAAACCTACAGAAGTCGTGGTTTAAAAATGGTGAAGTATGTCAGCAAAATGAGAAACAGAAAAAGCTGATTGAGAAGTTGGAAGCTGAGAATGTGAAGCTGGAGGCTGAGAAAAAGGAAAACACATCCACTATAAATCATCTTAATAGTGATATTGTAATGTTGAACTCCAAACTTGATCAGATGTCTAAATCTGTCAAAATGTTGACATCTGGTACTGATAAGTTGGAAGAAATTCTTCAGCTTGGGCAAAATGCAGGAAATAAGCATGGTCTAGGATATGTGGCTGAAAAGAAACCTGTTGGTGACATTAAGAAGAAGAGACATGGGAAAACAATGTCAAAACAGTTGTCACAACATAAAACAAGGAATGTGTCTGGGTCAGGATATCTGAAGGCTAAGAAATTTGTTAATAACAAAAGGAAGAGCAGATCTAATGAACCAATGTCAAAACAGATGTCACAACATTGGGTTCAACATCAAAACCATAGAAACTTGGACAAAAAGTTTCAAAGATGGAGATGTCATTACTGTGGAAGGATTGGTCACATAAAGTCCTTCTGCTATAGGCTACATGGATACCCTAATCAGACTCCCTATGTTAAGCCTAAGAACATCAAGGTACCCTACACTCAAAAGTGGAAGAAGAGGACTGCAGCTCTGGTAGCTCACACTTCTCTTAGAGTGTCTGCTAAGGAAGATTGGTACTTTGACAGTGGGTGTTCTAAGCATATGACTGGAGACAGAAATCTTCTTAAAAATGTTAAACCTCATTCTCGGCTCATATTTTGGAGATGGAGCTAAAGGAGAAATCAAAGGTATTGAAACTCAAACCGTCCGAGTTCCAAACCTAAATGGAGTGTCATTGGTAAAAGGTTTGATCGCAAATCTCATTAGCATAAGTCACCTATGTGATATGGGATTCACAACAACTTCACTAAGTCTCGAATGTCTTGTAATAAATGATGAACAAGTAGTGATTATGAGAGGAGTCGACCAAAGGACAATCACATTTGGGAATCGAGAACACCACTGCTCCTCGTGTGTTCTATGCACAAAGATGCAGAGGAAGTAAAGTTGTGGCAGCAAAATGGTCATCCACATCTCGAGGAATGAAAAGGATCGGCCCATAGAGGAGTCAAGGATACCAAGATTTCACATGGATAAAGGGAGAATCTGTAAGTATAAGGACAGAAATCGAATGTCACACTCAATGTCTAGACATCTGACCACCCTAAAGTATCAAGCAAAGTACTAGGATCCGCATGAAAGGCTAACCAAGCATCTTATCACAAAGGATACAGGAGAGGAGTCTTGGATGAAACCCTCTTTGTCAAAGGAGGAAAGATCATGGTGCTTCAAATTTATGTTAATAACATAGTTTTTGGAAGAATACCTGACACAATTGTGAGACATGTTGACAACCAAATGCAAGTCAACTGGACGAGCCTCATTGAGAGTTGATTCATTTTCTTGACCGCAAGTGTCACAGATGGAAGACTCAACACTCCTTCCACTGAGCAAGTATGCAAGGAATTTTGTCCAGAAATTTGGGATGAAGAATGGGTGCTTTAAAAGGACTCCTGCTCTCACACATTTGAAGTTGTCCAAGAAAACAAGTGGAGAGAGTGTTGATCAAAGCTTGTGTAAAAGGTCTTTTGATGGATGTGTCTTCTTGAGAAACAATCTTATTCCTTGGATCAGCAAGAAGCAAAAGTGTGTGTTCCTATACAATGTTGAAGCTGAACACATAGCAGCTGATAGCAATTGCTCTAAGATGATCTGGATGAAGCAGATACTGATTGAGTACAGTGTCATACAGGACGTCATGACATGGTACTGTGACATTGTTACTAAAGCTCCTGAGGCTAGTCAATTTAAGACTTTAAGGGACAAATTGGGTATTTGTCAATATGAGGAGTTGTAGCAATTAACTGTGTCTACAACAAGGGATGAAAGGGACTTTTTATTTCAATTATTTATAAGTGGGTTATTTAAGTATTTTCATCCTTATTTTAAAAGGTCCGAGAATAGGAAAAGACACCCACATATAATAGTTTCTTCATTTGAAAGTAGTATCACTCTTTCTTCACCCAAAAGAAACTCTGAAACCCTCTGCCATTTTCGCTCTCATTCTCTCAAAAAACCATCAGCGAAAAATGTCTTCATCATCCTCATCATCTCAAGAATCAGGATCTTCATCTCCATCCATGGCTGAAGTTAGGGCAAATGCTGAAGCCATGCAAACTGAAGCACTAATGGTTACTCCACTGCGTGCAATGGCCACTGACCCAGAAAGAGTCAAGAAATTACGCACTAGGAATGCAAGAAAGTCTCAAGCATCTCCTTCTGGTAAGACTTCTGTACCATCCTCTTCAATTCCCCCAGAAATAGCGAACAGAGAGGGGTCTAGGTCTGTGCATATAGCCATTGCTAGATAAGTAACCAGGATCCTAAAAGAAGACCAATTTGTACCTGGAGTTTCAGTTCCCCTAAACTATAAGTCTGCTAGCCCTAGTTTAGCAGTTGATCCAGATGTCACTGAGAATGTCGAGACATCTGGTGATCATGATGCTTCCCCTGTCAAGAATAATGTGGATCCTTCAGTTAAAGATTCTGAAGTATGCATTAATGATGTTTGTAATGAAACCCCTGCTGATAAGGAAGATGTGATTTCTGATAGTATTCTTGAGGAATCCCCAGCAAAATGTGCCTCTGATAAAGCCCCTGCTGACTATATTTCTGATAGTATTCTTGAGGAATCACCAGCAAAGTGTGCCCCTGATAAAACCTCTGCTGACTACATTTCTGACAGTATCTTAGAAGAGTCTCTAGTTCAAGGGTCTGATCATTTAACTGAACCTCCAGTCATTGACTTGGATGAAGTGTTCTCAGACAATGACCTCATTGAAAATGTCAATCCAAGCATTGCAAAGAGGATGATGAAAAGGAAGGGAAAACAGGCTGTCTCACAGAGCCCTGCTAAAGAAAAGGGTTTTGAAGATGTGTGCAAGGGTGAGAAGTATTCCAAGGTTGGACCCTCTACTAAGAGATGTAGAGTAAAAACTGTTGGTGGTGGCTCTAGACCAAAGAGAACACCAATTGTGAAAAAGAGGAAAGAACCTGAATCCTCAGAGTTAGATCAAGACTCTGATTTTGATGCTAAGGAGAATGTCACAGACATTCATCCCAGAAAGAAGCAAACTCTTGGGAATCGCTCAAGGTGCCCAGCGCCATTGATAATATTTCTTTCCATCATCCTGAGAATGCTGGAAGATGGAAGTATATTTGCTTAAAGAGGGTGGCTCTGGAAAGAGAGTTAAATAAAAGTGCTCTTGAATGCAAGGAAATTATTGACTTGATTAAAGAGGCTGGTCCGATGAAAACAGCAGAATTTCTCAAATCATATGAAGTTTTGGTAAAAGAGTTCATAGTCAATCTGTCAAGTGGATGTGGGGATAGGAGCTCACGACTACCGATCAGAGTATGTGAGGGGGAGGAAAGTCAA
This sequence comes from Vicia sativa, assembly GCA_021764765.1. Classification (NCBI taxonomy): domain Eukaryota; kingdom Viridiplantae; phylum Streptophyta; class Magnoliopsida; order Fabales; family Fabaceae; genus Vicia; species Vicia sativa. The sequence goes on from CM038797.1 coordinate 127,025,922, forward strand.
GTTTTCTCCAAATGTGATCAACAGATTCCTGGGTAGATCCGATAATGCTCACCAGAGTGGAGGAAACCAACAAGATCCGCAAACCATCATCGCTAAACAAGTAGGCAATGGCCTCAAGGGAAAACTCTCGAAGCAAGTCGAGTGTCAAATTTGCCATCCCGCATAAGATTGGTGTTTCTAATCGGTTCCAACCAATCACAAATCCACCATCTCTAATGGATCGAAGATTCATATACGCAGAGGCACTCAGGCTACATTTGACTATGGATCCTATATATTTGAGCAGACCCACAAGCATGCTGAAAGCTATGCTATCAAAGGACCCATAGCCTTTCCCTCCCTCCTGTGTGGAATTATAGTTGATCAGTATCCAGACATTCTTGGTGACAGAGATTTAATATGCAAAAGAACTCCTGCTCTTGGATTTCATTACAAGCTCTTCCAAGGCAAACATGTCCCAGATATTGTCATGACATCTGCTGAGACATCAACTGTCAAAGAAAATTCTCAGAAGGCAAATGTCATTGCTGTGCTAAAAGCAACATGCAAGGAGCTTGAAGCAAGAAAGCAAAGTCTAGAAGACCTGGTCTCTACACTTGAAAAGGAGAAAGACACAGAGGTTGAGGAAGAAGGGCTTGTTGGTGATGATTCTGCTGCTAATATGGATGAAGATGTCGAGGTCGATCAAGCAATCGTGAAGAAGGTTCTGAAGATGCTTCCTTCCACAGTGCTTCTTCTGGAGAGGAAAGCACTTAAGCAGTACTTCTGTGCCCTGTTGCTTCTGTTTGATTGTTCTGTCAATTGTTTCTTGTTTCTTGTCCTGTATTTTTTCCCAATTTTGTTTGGATGATTGTAATTTACTGTTGACAGCATTGTACTCTTAACAATTGTTGGTACCTTCTTTAATTATATGCTTGAATGCTTGGGGTACTTGTATTGTTTCCTTTGGCCCTTTATGGCTAAAAAGGGGGAGAAGAAATACTGTGGGAAGTATTGAAAATTTGGGAAACTGTATATTGGGAAACTGTATGGAAATTTAAATTTGTATGTGGGCAACTGTGGGAATTGTGGAAGTTCTGTATGGGTAGAATTTATCTTATCTCTAGGTTCTAGTTTCTTTAAGCTTAGAACTAGTTTGTCTTCTGCTGTATAGGTACTCTGATAACTTTAGTAGTTTTAGCCAAAAATGTGCCAAAGGGGGAGTTTGTTAGTGTTTTAAGTTGGCATTAATTTTGGTAAAACTAGGCTATAGCAATGTCTTGATAAATGTCATGACATTCGAGATCAAGATAAATCCTACTTGACAAGGATGTTAAAGGACAACTCGTAACTGAAGCTAAAGTCAGGCCGGAAATTCGCAGAATAGTCTGATGTCATAACAGTATGTTATGACATTCAAGCAGACATTCTCGCTCGTAACTGCTTTTCCCGAGACTTTTCGTGAAGTTTGTTGAGTGCTAAATTATGTTTTTCTCGTTATTAGAAAGCATGCTCACGTGGTTGCTAGGTTAATCTTAGTTAAACCTAAATTGGTTGTTGAACAAACCATGTTTTTAGGATTAAATTAAGTGAACCCTAGCTATCTTTATGGAAGCCCAAACCAAGTTTCGTGGATCGCTTATAAAAGGAATTCAACCTCACAACCGCCGCCACGCCCGTAATGTATTGAAGATTTAGCAGTTGTTATTTGTAATTTAGTTTCTTCGTGAGCCAAGCAACTATCAATTGATAAGTGCATTGACTAGGATTTGTTTGTAAGGGTAGTTTATCACTCAAAGCTTTGAAGCACGAGTGTTTGTCTCTTGATTGAAAGCCTGCCGATCAAGATAGTTTATTGAAGTGTGTCTTCACAATTCAATTAATCAATAGGTTGATATCACCGTGATCGAGGGGAGTGAGTAGAACTCGATCTAAGTAGGACTTAGGTTGAAGTTGCATTGGGTAGGTTTTAAGTGAAGGAGATAAACCGTTGGTTTATTCCCAATTAATTCTACTAATAGTGAATTTCCTCCCGGCTTGGTAGCCCTCGATGTAGGTGTAGTTAGACACCGAACTGGTAAACAATTTATTGTGTTCTTTACTACCGCTTAAATTTAGTTGTGTATTGTTAATGAGTGTCGATATCGTGTCATAACATTCTCTCGTGATATTAAGTATCCGCCAGAATTTCAATTGGCATCGAGCAGCACCCGCCTGTTATTTCGGGTGAGATCTAGGATAATAGTTTCCGCGAATGGATAAAGAAGGAGGATTTGGAGGTAGACCACCATTCTGATGGGTCTAATTATGATTACTAGAAGCCTCGTATGGTTGCCTTCTTAAGATCGGATATTAAAGCTTGAGAGTCACGACAAAGGATGGAAACATCCCACCAAGCTTGAGAAAGATGGGACCTGTCTTGAAACCCGAGGAGGAATGGAGCAAAGAGGAAGAGGAGCTAGCTCTGGGAACTCTAAAGCATTGAATGCCCTATTCAATGGTATTGACAAAAATATCTTCAGATCGGTCCATCAATGTGAGCTGCCAAGGATGTTTGGGACACCTCAAAACTACTCATGAGGGACATCCAAGGTGAAGATGTCAAGACTTCAGATGCTCACTACCAAATTTGAGAATTTGAAGATGAAAGAAGATGAGACTATTCATGAATTTCACATGAATATTTTGAGATTGCCAACGCCGTGAGCACTTGGTGAAAAGATGTCAAGAAAAGATGGTGAGAAAGATTCGATCCTTGCCTAAAAGGTTTACAATGAAAGTAATCGCAATGAGGAGGCTCGTGACATCAAGACCTTGAAGGTTGAAGAACTTATAGGATCTCTTATGACTTTTGAGATGGGAATCTGAAACGTTGATAAAAAGAACAAGAGCATAGCACTTGTATCTAATAATCAAGAAGGATGAAAGGTGGAAGATGAAGAGAAGATATCCAAGCTATAGCTATGCTTAAAGACAGCTCAACAAGCTCATCAAGAGGATTGATCTAAAGTCAAAGTCAAATGTCAAGGACATTTCATCTGACATCAGCAGATCTTATGACTCCAACAGAAGATCTGAATGTCCCACCTTTCTAAAGAAACAAAAGAAAGGAATGGTTGTCACTTGTCCGAGGGTGATTCAGAAATGAATCGAGGAAGAAGGTGCCAAACTTGTCAACGCTTCTCCGGAGTGTACAATCGACATGGATTCTAGTGATGAGGAAGTGACATTTGAAGAGCTTATAAACCTACAGTGAAGTCGTGTTTAAAAATGGTGAAGTATGTCAAGAAATGAGAAATGTAAAAGTCGATTGAGAAGTGGAAGTCGATAATGTGAAGTCGAGGTCGAGAAAAGGAAAACACCCACTATAAATCATCTCAATAGTGATATTGTAATGTTGAACTCCAAACTTGATCGATGTTCAAATCACAAAATGTTGACATCCGTATCGATAAGTTGGAAGAAATTCTTCACTTGGACAAAATGCGTGAAATAAGCATGGTCTAGGATATGGCTAAAAAGAAACCCGCTATGACATTAAGAAGAAGAGACATGGGAAAACAATGTCAAAACAGTTTGTCACAACATAAAACAGTGTGTCCGGGTCGATATCCAAGGCTAAGAAATTTGTTAATAACAAAAGGAAGAGCAGATCTAATGAACCAATGTCAAAACAGATGTCACAACATCGTTCAACATCAAAATCATATAAACTTAGACAAAAGTTTCAAAGATGGAGATGTCATTATCAGGAAGGATTGGTCACATAAAGTCCCACCGCTATAGGCTACATGGATACCCTAATCGACTCCCTATGTTAAGCCTAAGAACATCAAGGTACCCTACACTCAAAAGTGGAAGAAGAGGACTGCAGCTCTGGTAGCTCACACTTCTCTTAGAGTGTCTGCCAAGGAAGATTGGTACTTTGGCAGTGGGTGTTCTAAGCATATGACTGGAGACAGAAATCTTCTTAAAAATGTTAAACCTCATTCTGTCAGTTCTGTTACTTTTGGAGATGGAGCTAAAGGAGAAATCAAAGGTATTGGAAACTCAAACTGGTCTAGAATTACAAGGGGAAGAAGTATAGAAATAAATAAAAAAATGGTTTATGAATTCCAAGTTTACTTGTTAATGGTGTAAGTCAACCAAAGTCTAAGGATACATGGAATGATGATGATAACAAGAAAATTATGAATGATATGCAAACCAAAAACATATTAGCACGTTCCATAGGAACAAATGAATTCTTTAGAGTGCGAAATTTCAAAATGCTAACAAAATATGGGAAACCTTTGAAGTCACACACGATACAGAGGAAGTAAAATGATCTAAACTAAATATTCTCTCTCAATATTATGAGATGTTTATAATGCAACCAGGAGAAAAGATTGTGAGTGCAACTTCATCATTAGATGCTTTGTATGATGTGAAACCTAGGAAAACTTAGCATTTATGTATATTGGACGGTATTGCTATTTTGTTTGGTGAACCCATGCATTACAGGTCTTAGGAAGCATTCAAGACAAGTTTAAATTTGGCCAAAAGCATAAAAAATCATTTTGTGTACAAAAATTAATAGCAAGTGTCGAAACCTCATCTTATTCAGACCGACACATGTACTGCAGTTTTAAAGGTTGTAGCTTTTGTATTGCATAGGTCGGCACATAGTCCATTTTTACTCGGCACATGATGAAAAATAAAAGTATGTGCTGACACATACGAATTTTCAATCTGACACATATGCTGCATTATCAAAACTTGTAGCTTTTGTTTCTTATGTGTTAACACATGGCTTGTTCCAGGTCGGCACATGCATCAATTTTTGACATCATGTGTCGGTACATAACTTGAACGTGCCGAACATCTGAATTTTTTTGTCAAATTTTTAACCATTTTTTAAATCCGTAGTTACCCTATTTGACACCATATTTCCTCAACTTTAAATACACACCACACATGTATCATTTCACCTTGATGAAACTATAAACACTTACCACTATTGATGTTCATCTTCAACCTATATTCTATGCATACACACTAACAACTACACATAATCATATTTTTTTGGGTCGAATATAGACAAGGTTTGATAACGTCCAATTAGGTTTATGTAACTAAGTATATTGGATTGAGAATTGTGGAGGTTTCATCTGGAAAAACCTAAGGTTTTTCTTCTAAGATCTTTGGTATATTTGTGGTTTTATTCAAGACTTTGCAATAGGGTATTCGATTGAGTGAAAGCTTTGAAGATTGGAGATCTTGCAAAGGAGTAGCGCGAGATCGAGAATCATATTGGAAGTTCTTGAGGTCAATAGTCGCAATCAGATTTGCTCGAGTGGAGGCTTTGAATATTTGGAATGTTGCAAAGAAGTATCTTAAGTGGTGAATAAATTGGATCTATTGTGTCTTAGTCTTGCTCTAAACCAAAACAAGATAAGGGGTTGGATCAAAATCAAATGGTTAGGGTTTGTAGGGTTGCACTTGAACACTTCTCTTGTAACCAACTTCTTGCAAAGTAAGAAATTTATCTCAATTCAAAAATGGAATTAGGGGGAGACTTAGACATAGAGAGGACGGTTTGTGAACTTCTTAAACAAATCTTTGTGTCATTCTCTCTCTCTCTCTCTCTCTCTCTCTCTCTCTCTCTTTATATATATATATATATATATATATATATATATATATATATATATGTATATATCTTACTCTCATTTATTTTCTATATGAAATCTGTTGAACTTGGTGTTCGATCTATCAATTAGTATAGAGTTTTCTTTGATTGTTGAAGTTTAAATTGTTGTGTTTATTTACTTATAAACACTTTTATTGTAAGTGTTTCTGTTCTGGACTTCCCGAATGCTCAACGGGCAGCCTCATCTCCTCGAGACTCGAGTCTCCGATCGAGGTCCTCAGACTCGCTGAGCGCGTTGAACCACAGGATCGCCCATTACGCGGGGTCCCATTCCTGACATCCGTCGGGTGGAATCAACACTTACAATGTCTTGAGTTATGCCTGTTACGTCCCTTCTGCTCGACATAACGGCTAGTTATTGGCATAGTTGCTCAATTTTGACCTAGTTAGCTCGAATGGCTATATTTGCGGAGCTGCATATCTCGGCCCAAATATAGAAACCAATGAGAATCCTTTTATGTCCATTATATAAACCCTCATATCTTTGAGTACAAGGTATCACATTCTTACTCTAACAACCCTAATATTCTCCCCCTCCTCAACATCAACTTGCTCGAAGGATCATCTGTCATTCCGGCCATCTCCGATTCTGATCACTTGCCAAGATCAGTTTCTTTCAAATAAAAAAATCTCAAAGAAAAATATGAAAAATTGATTGCGTGACAAGTGTTGATAAATTCATGAGTTCTATTTTTAATACAGATTGCATTGGAAATAAGTTGCTGAAATGATTTGTTGGTAACGATTAATTCTGGAACTTTTGAGTTAATTTTTTGTATCATTGTGATTCCATTTGGCTCAAGCATATTCGGGTTTCCAATAACTAGGTTCGTCGAGACGACTCTTCGATCTAGGCAAAAAACCATATGTGAAAAATAAAGCTTTAATTACCTATATTTGAAAGGTAATTTTACTTGGATATCTATTCACCCTCTAAATAAGTCTTCATAGTATAACAAGTGGTATAACAAGATTCAGTTAATTTCGTTCTTCGAAACTCTTATTAGAAAATAGCTAACGAACCCAAAAGGGGCATATAACAGAGTGCCAATTTTTACAGGATAAAACTATGGTTAGTGGAAAAATTATATGTGTATCCATATCAAGTCATATGACAAAGGTGTGTGGGAAACTATTTTAAATGGTCTAACACTTGTTACTCAAAATGATGAAAATGGTGTTTCCACATCAAAGCCGAAAGCAAAATGGAATGATGATGATAAAAAGAAGTGGGGACATGATTGGAAAGCGCAAAATATTCTCATATTCACTCTTGGTGTTTATGAGTTTTACTGCATTTCCCATTGTGAAATTGTTAAGTCTATGTGGGACACATTTCAAGTTGCCCATAAGGGAACCAATGCGGTCAAACAAGCTAGAATTAACACACTTAATCAAGAATTTGAACTCTTTCGCATGAAGCATGGTGAAACCATTTATCAAATACAAAAGAGGTTTGCTCATCTCATTAATCGTTTATACGTACTAGGTAATCCTATTTCCAATTATATTTATACCAATAAAAATTTTAGATGTCTTACTAGGAATTGGAAATCAAAGGTCACAACTATCAAGGAAGCTAATGATCTTACGACACTTGATCTCACTACTTTGTTTAGAAAGCTGGAAGAACATGAGTAAGAACTCCCTTACTTATAGAAGCATGGAAAGAAACATGAGAAGATGATGAAAAAGGAGAAAGACATGGATAAGAAGGAAAGAAAGAATTCTAAATCAGAGATTATTGTTCAAGGTCATCAAAAGAATGATGTCAAGCACTCCGACCAAAATCTTGAAAATTTTAGAAGACACGCCACATCCTCTAAAGAATAAGAAAACAAAAAGGGTAGATCAAGGAGTTTATGTTATGAGTGTGGAAAATAGGGTCACTATAGACCAGAATATACATCTCGTGACAAAGAGGAAGGAAAAAGCCAACACAACAAATCTAGAAAATCTAGAAGAGCTTATGTTGCTTGGGATAGCGATAGTGATGCCTCAAGTAAAGAAAACTCAAGTAATAGTGAAGAAGAGGAAAACTTGTTTCTCATGGCCAATAAACGTAAACGCATGAAAAAGAATGTAAATTATTCTAAATATGATAACGTTGATAAGTTGTATTTTGTTGAATTGATTTTTTTTTTGAAAATCTACATAGAGACATCTCTAATGATTTTAAAAGATATGAAGCTCTGCATAAAAATAAAAAAAAATCATCAAATCTAATCCACCCTTATCTCATCTTAGACCGCTTCTCATACTTATAAAGAGTCTCACATCATACAATTTATGGTATGTACATGTGTTTAAAAATGGGGGGAATCGTCATCTTATAAGTCATTTTGTAAGTTTGAGTTAGACATAGCCACAATTCAAAAATAGGAGGTATCATTATATATAAATTGTTATAGGGAGAAGCATTAAAATAGGAGGTATCATTATATAGGAGAAGAAAATTTGAAGTATAAAGGCTAAAAAATGATGCAAAAATCACTAAGTATGAATAAATAAGGCCTTGGTGAAAATTGCTTGAAAAAAGGAGCAAAAAGAGCAAAGTTACTGGAATAATCTCGTTGGCCATTATGCACTATCGTATGCGTGATAAAGCCAGCAGTATCACAATGATGCAATCTATGACGTGCGTGATGGTCCCTTTTTATTTGCTTTTCTAACACATTCTGACTGATTTTGATTGCTTTAAAAGGGGATGTTTGACATCTTTTCAAGGGTGTTGCAAATTTTGGCAGAAAAGGATGATAAAGAGTAATGAGAGTGTGATTTCAAGAGCATTGGAGGCCAGTTATTCAAGGATTTTATCATGCAATATTCATCTTATAACTTGGTATTTGTTTGTATCAATATGAGTAGCTAAACACTTTTATGTTAGGTTTTGCTTGGTGAACTTATTTTGAACCTATTCAGACATACATTTAATTTGTCAGTGCATGAATAATTGAAGTTATATTTTTATTTAATTTCCTCTTGTGTGTAATTATTTTTTATTTGAGATACTCTATTAATCTGATTATTGGCGCACTTGGATTAGTTACCATTAGTATATGTGTTAGAACTAGGGTAATTATTGTAGTGACGCTGGTTTAATAGGGATATAAGACCTCTAGTAGTGGCATTTCAGTTAACGTCATGTTGCACGACTAATTTCACTTATATCGGTTGAATAGGGATAGAAGACCTCTAATAGAAATTAGTGAGCTATACATCAAGGGATTTGGTATAATGGCTTTGTTAATTTGTCGTGAAAATATAATGATTTTATCATTCATGTAGTGCATTAAACATCAACAAATGATAAGTAAAGGATTTTAAGCAAAACCTGACCGCTTTCGCATTATTTTCAGAACAACTTTTAATTTTTAAAATCAAACTTGAGCCCCCCTCCCCCTAATTGTTGCGTTTTAAACTTGCACAACTATTATTTTGTTAAATAGCAATTCCTCTTGATACTATCTTATTTTATTACTTAGATATTATCATTGCACTTGCCGAGAAGTCATCATATGACTTGTCATTTTTTAATTCAGTTGTGTTTTTTAGACTGAATTTTGTTATTCAAATCGCTTGTATGTAAATGAATTCAAATATAAATCATTTTAAATTTAACTCATTTTTAAACATAATAATTTTATAAAATCAATACACTAAAAATAATTTTTTTTGTCTGCACAACTTAAAATACACATAGCAAACTATGAAAGATAAGTGTAAATTTGGTTGATAGTTGTATTTTTTAAGACACTGCTACACTAAAGAGGGGAAGGAGATTGTCTCTTAATTCTGGATTCTGAACTATTTCAAAGAGCATTAAGTATGAACGTAAATATTGAACTACTAATTTAACAAATGCATATAAATAAAGGAATGTAAGAAAATATAAAGGGCCTAAAGTATATATTTTGAATGAAAATGTGTCGTGAATAACTTGCAAAAGTGTGGTATTTATAAAGAAAAACATCTTTGATTAGGTGTACTATATAAAGAATTCAAGGTTAACCACATTCAACATTGATACCTTGGTAGGCATTTGGTTGTCGTCTTCAATAGAGAATGGTGTCGTGGACACCATGTTGATGTTTAGGATTTGTACTTTCTAAAAGTATGATGAGTGACAATCCCTAATTGTGTAGGATTTCCTGAGGGTTTTAAGGTTATTCTTGGTGTTAGAGCAAGCTCACGCATGGATATTGTTCATGCATAAATTTCCCAGCCGAGAAGTAAGACCGGAGGGGGGTTTGCAGACATCCGGGATGGATCTCAGACTGAGATGTGAGACCCTTATCCGGCATGATCCTCGGAATTACGATAGGAGAACGGGTCAGCCCGGAAGGATCCTATAGTCGGAATCGGTGAGCTCCGGCGAAACCCCGAGGTCGGATCAGCTACGCTACTTATGGAACATACGGACGTTACGAATCATTAAGTAGCGGTTTCAAGTATTAAATGGACGGTTACGTCATCATGATCATTAGTGGCAGCTATGCTATAAAAGAGGCCTCAGGGCTGTGGGAAGAAGATCATCCTCTCATTACCTCTCTTAGCCACATGCTCGAGAGGGGTCAAATACTTTATCTTTAAGGGCTCCCAACTGCAGGGTAAGCTAGACCCATAGCTTGGAGGCCATTCATCCTTGTATGAGCCTCCGAATCCCTTAAGATCTTACATGAGGTTTTTACTGCAAGAACAGATATGGATGGATAAAATCTATGCATCTATGTGGTTTCAAAGTGAATTAAATGTCTCCTTTCACCCAATGGTTGTCGTATTTATAGAAGTTTAGTATGTTTAGATTCTTAGATCTAAGAGGTGGTGATTTCGTTTCTTTCAAGAACATGGACTAGTTATTTCTCATATTCTTATAGGAATGTGGATTTCTCTTTGAGTAAGCTTTCATATTTTTAGTATTTAATTACTCATTAAATTCCATGTTTCGAAAGTGACAGATGGGAAGTTTAACCCAAGCCCAACATGGGGAAGTTTAGGTCCCAGGACGCATGGCCGGGATATATACCCAGACCATACCCTGACTCCTTTCCTTTCACCCGGGATCCACCTCCAACTCCGCCCATATACCCCTGTCCGGGCTTATTCTCGACCCCATACAAGGCCACTTCCGACTTCACATCTCGGCTCGGACTATATGTATGATCATAAGCCCCTTGAACATATGATTTCATGTCTTGAAATCGTATGATCAAACAACTGAAAACCATAGTCCGAAGGCGAGATATACATCGGCTAGCCGACCTCCAGGCGCGTGAACACACTCTCCCATTCCACTGAACAGTCACCCGTATAGGTGTAATAATTACCCTCTAGCAGGTTATAACCTCCTACACGTTTCCTCCTCATTTTTTCCTTTTATAACGCGCCCGTTCCTCTTCAAAACCCTACTTCCTTATTTAATCTTCTCTGCCCACTTGCCGTTGTTTCACTTTCTTCAGATCTTCACAAGTCCTTCGATCACCCACTCAGGTATTCCCCTTTCTATTCTTCTTCTTTATTTTTCCACATAGAATGGTGATCATTAGGGAATGCGATGAACTAGGGCATAGAAAACACCTAAGTAGCGAGGAACGTAGAATCTTATGGGAAGATTGCATGCAAGAAATGAGAGACGCTCTAGGGGTAGAGGAACTAGAGGGGTTATGAACAACATTAACTCTGAAGTTCTAACCTCTGATAGCGATTCTAACCCTGACTCTTCAGGTTCTGTGGAGCTCATAATGGAAACCAACCAACTGCTCAAAGGAGAAGCCTTAGGCTTCAAGCAAAGTTTTATTAAAGATATGGAGATTGCAACCCTACGATCTCTCTGGAACATCTCCTCCACGGGGAATGAAGACGACGTAATCTTGGAACCCTGCGAGATCGGAGAGAACGCCAGATGTCCCGCCCAAAGCGGGTAAACTCGAATGGTTTTATTTCTACGCTGGAGTCGTAGAAGAGTTGAACATCCAATTTCCCTTCTCTGACTTTGAAACCGACATATTACGAACAATGAATGTCGCCCCCTCTCAACTCCATCCCAAAATTTGGGGATTTATAAGAGCATTCAAACTAATTTGCAAAGCTCTAATGATAACCCCGACCGTTGGACTGTTCTTCTCATTCTTGAAAATAAAAAGTGTTGACCCCGGAAGCTGGGCTACCATCAGCGGCATCCCTAAGAGGAGCTTCCTTCAGGCCTGCACATCCAATTTCAAAGGCTATAAAGAATGCTTCCTCCGGGTTAGGTGTAGACCCCGGTGTCCTCAGATCATCTATGGTGTCGATGGGCACCACAAGTTTCCCCTTTACTGGACCAATAACCCATTACCTATTTTTGGCTTTGACTATGACAGCTTGAGCGAATCCAAGACCCTATCACGGGGAGTTTTGGACTCCTTCTGGCCAATCATGGTTAAGGATTTATTAACATTACCCCAGAAAGAAGTTCTCGACTTCCTAGGTAAGCATCTTTTACTAAACTCCTTTCATTAGATTTCATCTTATTTGACTGATTCCTTTCTTTACTCATTTGATTGCAGACAAAATGACTGACATGTCTGTGAAAGAGAAGAAGAAGTTAATGGCGGCGGCCCGTGCTGCCCGGGTGAATGCTGGAGGCCCTTCCGAGACCAAATCCAACCTGCCCGACTTAGAAATCTGGGCCCAAAAGAAGAAGAAAAATACAGCATCCTTTAAGATGTGATGTGCAGTGCTAACTCGAGGTCTCCTCGAATCTGGTGACGATGCAGAAAAGAAGAATTCTGATTTGGAGAAGGAAATCACAAGGATGGCCGAGAATGAGAAATCTCAACGAGGCGAATTCATTCTTTAAGACCAAAGCTTCGGAATCTGATGAAAAGATCAAAGCTTTGGAGGAAAAAACCTCAGAATCTGATAACAAGATCAAAGCCTTGGAGGAGGATTTTGCCTTAATGAAGACCTCGGCAGACGAGCTGTCCAACAAACTTCAAGTCTCGGAGGAAATCCGTTCTAACCTACAAGAAGCTTTGGATAAGTCTCGGATGGACGTGTTAAACGTCGGAGATATGGCCTTCGACTGAGCAAAGACTCAAGTTTCTTGCCTATATCCAGATCTTGACATCTCGGAGGTTGATTTCTTCAAGTCTGTTGTTGATGGGAAGCTAGTGGAAGTTGATGATGGTGATAGTGATGCCACACTGAGCGAAGAAACTGCTGTCGTGGACACCCGTCACCCCAACGCCTAATTCCCTTTTTTACTTTAATCTATAGTTAGTGATCCCCTTCGAAGGATGCATTTTGTAAAATTTCTTAACATTTACCCTCTGGGTTTTTATTTAATGTTGCATGTTTAACATTTTCAAAAAATGCTTGTATGTATGTTTAACCTCGTGAACAGATTTATGCTATATTGTTAGCCCCTCAAGCCAAATGGTTCCTTACGCAAACCATGAAGGCTGTAAAGTACATAACCCGTTGTTCACGTAGAAGAAGCCCCCGAACTTTTTTAGCCGATTTATGGCTTCATAAACAAGTTAAAGCAAAACATCCTTGATCTGAGTTTTTGGCACAGAGCCCCTAGCAGGTTGATCTGAGTCAGAGCAGAGCCTTGGCGAGGTTGAAACCCTTTATTTCTGGTACAGAGCCCCTAACGGGTTGATTCGAGTTGGAATAGAGCCTTGGCCAGGTTGAAACCTTTTGTTTGTATCCTAGTGTTGATAACAGCCTGGTGCGGTTGAAACATTTTGTTTTTGGTAAAGAGCCCCTAGCAGGTGTATCTGAGTCGGAACAGAGCCTTGGCGAGGTTGAAACCTTTGGTTGATCCCCAAGTTGATCCGAGTCGGAACAGAGCCTTGGCGAGGTTGAAACCTTTGGTACAGAGCCCTTAACAGGTTTATCGGAGTAGGAACCGAGCCTTGGCAAGGTGAAAACCTTTTATTTTTGGTACAGAGCCCCTAGCAGGTTGATCCGAGTTGAACAGCCTTGGCGAGGTTGAAATGAAATTTCGGCAGCAGACTGATGTTAGAGAATGTTATGACACACTATCTCGACACTGCTAATACACATAATTTTAAACAAGAGTAAAGAACAAATAAGTAAGTTGTTTAATACACTTACATCCTGGGGCTACCAAGCCGTGGAGGAAATTCACTATTAGTAGAATTAATTCAAGAATAAACCAACCAGTTTATCTCCTTCACTTAAAACCTACCCAATGCAACTTCAATCTAAGTCCTACTTAGACCGAGTTCCTACTACTCTCTCAATCACAATTGATATCAACTATTGAATAATTGAATTGTGAAGACACACTTCAATAAACTATCTTGATCTTGCTTCAAAGCTTCAATCAAGAGACAAACACTGTGCTTCAAAGCTTTGAGTGATAAACTACCCTTACAAACAAATCCTAGTCCAAGGCACTTATCAATTGATAATTGCTTTGGCTCACAAGAGAAACTAGAATTACACAAATACAACTGTTAAAACTCCTAACAAGACAAAAGTATGCAGAAAGAAGATAAGGGTTGAATTTTTTATGAAGCCCGAAACTGCTTTTTCCATAAAGATAGCTAGGGTTCACTTAATTTAATCCTAAAACATGGTCTTTTCAACAACCAATTTAGGTTTAACTAAGATTAACCTAGCAGCCACGTGAGCATGCATTCTAATAAAAAACATAATATAGCAGCAACAAACTTCCCGAAAAGTCTCAGAAAACAGATTCGTAATGTATCACATCAATGTCATAACATCCGTTATGACATCGACTATTTTCTTATTTCCAAGATGCTTTTAGCTTCCAGCTTGAAATGACAAACATCCTTGTCAAGTAGGATTTATCTTCAATCTCTGAATGTCATGACATTTATCAAGACATGTCATAACCTAGTTTTACCAAAAAGTAATGCCAACCTAAAACACTAACAAACTCCCCCTTTGGCACATTTTTGGCTAAAACTACTTAAAACATCAGAGTACCTATGCAGCAGAAGAATAAACTAGTTCTAAGCTATCCTAAGCTTAAAGAAACTAGAACCTAGAGAAGATAAATTCTACCCATACAAAAATCCCACAATTCCCACAATTGCCCACATACAAATTTAAATATGTCATACAGATTCCCAAAATTCCCAAATACAAGATCCCACACCTACCAACACTTTAATGTTACAAGAGTTCTCCTTTAGCCACATAGGGGCCAAAGGAAATAATACAAGTACCCCAAGTAGTGAAGCATATAATTAAAGAAATTACCAACAATTGTTAAGTGTACAATGCTGTCAACAGAGAATTACAATCATCCAAAAAAAGGGAAAATACCGAACAAGAAACAAGAAACAAACAGAACAAAAGCAACAAAAAAAATAAGAACCATCACAGAATGTATCAGCTTGTTTTTCTCGATGAAGCACTGGAGTATTGTCATTACCACAGAATATTATCGATTCATCAGCCTTAGTCTTGAAATTAAAATCTTGATCAGACTCTGCAGGTTCAGGGGCCTTCCTCTTCTTGGCAATTTGTGTCCTCTTGGGTCTTGAGGTACCAACAGATTTAGCTCTATACTTCTTTGAGACAGTTCCAACTTTGGTCATCTTCTCAACTTGAGAACCAGAGATACCACCCTTTGCTTTGACGGGGGAATCAGCAGGGGTAGCCATGTCAGAATCCATAGAAGTTTTCTGGACATGATCTTCAGATGTCATAACATTCTTTGTGACATCTTGATCAGCTGCTAAACTAGGGCTAACAGACTCTTGGTTAAGGGGAACAGAAACTCTAGGTACAGAGAAATTTTCGTTTAGGATCCTGGTGACTATCCTATCAATTGTTTCTTGCACATACATAGTACCTTATCTATTTGCTATCTCAGAGGGAACAGATGAGGATGATCCAGAGATCTTACCAGAGGACGAAACTGATGACCTTTGAGTATTCCGTGCATGCTGATTCTGGGACTTCTTAGAGTCAGTTGCCATGGAACGCTGAGGAGAGATCTTCACAGGTTCAACATTCAAGGCTGCATCGCTCGCCCTAATCTCAGCCATGGTAGGAGATGGACAGTCAGAGTCTTGGGATGAAGAGGATGAAGAAGACATATTTCGCTGAGATATGTTGAGAACCAAAACCAAGAATGACAGAGTTTGAGAGTATCTTTTGGATGAAGAGGATATGATACTTTCAAATGAAAAGGCTATTATATGGAGGAGTCTCTTCATATTCTTGAAACTTATAAAAATAAGAGGGAAATAATTAAATGACCCACTTATAATTAATAAAGGTCTCTTCCTCCTTGTAAGCAATCTTAATTGCTACAATTCCTCATATTGACAAATACCAGTTTGCTCCTTAAATTTTCAAATTGACTAGCATCAAGAGCTTTAGTAAAAATGTCACCATTGAAGTTCGACTACATGATCTAATTTAATCACGCTCTCTCCACAAGGTCTCGATGAAGTGATGTCTAATGTTAATGTGCTTAGTCCTACTGTGTTGTATAGGATTCTTTGAAATATTAATAGCACTCGATTGTCACAAGACAATGTCATGACATCCGTGTGACATTGTACTCGACAAAGATCCGCTTCATCCACCATTTGAGAACAATCTACCAAATGCTATGTATTCACTTCATCATGGACAAGGACACGTAGTTTTGCTTCTTTGAACCAAGAAACAAGATTGTTTCCAAGAAGAAGCATCCTCCGTAAGTACTTTTTCTATCATCAAGACTACCAAATTTCAACAAGATCATAATAACTGACAAAATTGGTTCACATCCATGGGAATACAGGATACCATAATTGTAAGTTCCACTCACATACTTCAGAATTCTTTTCACCTGGTTAATGTGACTTACTTTAGGTTCACTTGGTATCTTGCACATACCCCAACAAAGAAATGCAATGTCAGTCCGGTGTTAGGTACAACAAGCTTCCTATCATGCTTCTATATAAACTTTGATCAACCTTTTCACCACTTGTGTCCTTGGACAACTTCAAATGTGTGGGAGCAGGAGTCCTTTTATGGCTGACATTCTCCATTCCAAACTTCTTGACAATATTCCTTGCATACTTGCTCTGTGAAACTTGCAGTCCAAGAAAGTAAGTCAACTCTCCCATGAGACTCATTTCAAACTCTGCTTGCATTTGATTGGCAAAGTGTTTCACCATTGTCTCTAACATTCCTCCAAATACTATGTCATCAACATAAATTTGAGCCACCATTATCTTTCCTCCTTCATTCTTGACAAAGAGAGTTTTATCCAAGGCTCCTTTCCTGTATCCTTTGTCTGTAAGGAACTTGGTTAGCCTTTCATACTGTGCCCTAGGAGCTTGCTTTAGTCCATATAGGGCTTTCCTTAATTTGTAGACATGATCAGAAAACTTGGATCCACAAACTTTAGGTCTTTCTACATATACTTCCTCATTTAAGTAGCCATTTAGGAAGGCACTTTTCACATCCATCCGAAATAATTTGAATTTCGTAATGCAAGCAACCCTAGTAGTAGCCGATTGATTCCAGTAGCCACCGAGCAAAAGTCTCATCAAAGTCAATCCCTCAACCCGAGTGTAACCTCGAGCAACAAGTCTTGCTTTATTTCTCGTGACAACCCATTCGCATCGGACTTGTTCTTGTAGATCCACTTTGTGCCAATGATGTTTGTTCCTTCCGTCTAGGAACTAATTCCATGCTTCATGTTGCTTGAATCGTTCAATTCATCTTGCATTGCTCCAATCCATAATTCATCACTTAGAGCTTCTTTGACATTTTTGGCTCTACTTTTGACACGAAGCAAGAGTTTGAGAGCCTCGACCTTGTAACGACACCTTTGGTTGGATCTCCAATGATGAGTTCCTTTGGATGATCTTTCCAATTCGATGGAAGGATCTTTGTTGGCTTCCTCCGTTCGATTTTGGTGGAGTAGAGCAGTACATCTTCCTTATCGTACTTGAGGTGATGTCTCAAACCATGTCTCAACATCATATGGGACATTGTGTTCGATGATGATCATCAACAATGACATTAATAGACTCCATCATAACCCGGTTCTCGAGTTGAATACCCTATATGCTCTTGTTAGTGGAGTAACCAAAAATGCCTTCATCACTCTTAGAGTCCATTTTTCCTTTGATCACGATCCGAATATAGCACTTGCTACCAAACACATGGAAATATTTCATGTTGGTTTTCTTCCTTCCATAGTTCATACAGGTAGAGGAGGTTCCTTTTCTTAAGGTGACCTGTAGAACATAGCAGTGTATTCATAGCTTCTGCCCAAAAATGAATAGGAAGTTTCTTAGCATGAATCATTGCTCTGGCAGATTCCTATATAGTCCTATTCTTTCTTTCCATAACCTCATTTTGTTGAGGTGTTATAGGAGAATAAAACTCATGATTGATTCCCTCTAAAGAGCAAAATTCATCAAACTTGCTGTTCTCAAATTCCTTTCCATGATCACTTCTTATTCTGACAATACAGCTTTCCTTCTCTGTTTGAAGTCTTTTGCATAACTTTTTAAAGACATCAAACACATCGATTTTTCTTTGATGAAGTTTATCCGTAACTGAGAAGTCATCCACAACAACATAGGCATATCTTTTCCACCAAGGCTTTCAACCCGTGCATAGGCCCCATCAAATCCATGTGTGACTCCAAGACTTTAGGAGTGGTCGATGTCTAGACATTGGGTGTGACATTCGGTTTGCTTTCCAACCCGACACTCACCACAGACCTCCTTCATCAATATGGAGTCTTAGTATTCCTCCGACACCTCCATAGAGATGATCTTTTCATTCCTCCGAGATGATGTCCAAGTTTTTGATGCCACATTTTACCTCCTTTTCATCTTTGTTGTAGAGCATGTAAGAAAGGTTGGTGTTCTCGATTCCACATGTAGCGTTGTCCTTTGATCGACTCCTCTCATAACTACTTCTTGTTTATCATTGATTACAAGACATTCGCATTGTAAGTGATTGACTTTGAATCCCATAGCGACTTATGCTTATGAGGTTAGCAATCAAGCCTTTACAAGACACTTCATTTAGGTTTGGAACTCAGCAAGTTTCCAACACCTTTGATTTCTCCTTTAGCTCCATCTCCAAAAGTAACAAAGTGGTAGAATGAGGTTTAACATTATTCAAGAGGTTTTTATTCCACCATATGCTTGGAACACCCACTCCAAAGTACCAATCTTCCGGAAGTGTGAGCTATCAAGTTGAGTCCTCTTCCAGTCCTTTGAGTGTAGGGGTACCTTGATGTTCTTAGGCTTAACATAGGGAGTCTTATTAGGTATCCATGTAGCCTATAGCGGGGTTTTATGTGTCCAAACCTTCCACAATGGTGACATCTCCATCTTTGAAACTTCTTATTCATGTTTCTCGATCGATGTTGACCCCAATGTTGTGACATCTTATGACATTGGCTTATTAGGTGTTGTTATCAAGAAATTTCTTTGCACACATGCCCCGAGCGTTTCTGTTTTATGTTGTGACATGGACCTTGGTTTCCCATGCCTTTTTTTCTTGTCACTAACGTTCCTTTTTATGTGATGCTTATTTCCAAGCGGAAGATTTTCTTCCAACTTATCAGTCCTAGTGGTCAGATCTTGGCAGAGTCATATGATCATGCTTGGAATTCAACACTATAATCTCACCGTTGAGATGACTTATAGTGATTGTATTTTCCTTCTTCTTTCCGCAACTTTTCAATCGTTTTTTTTTTCATTTTACATACTTCACCACTATACACAACTTGTAAGTATCGCAAGTTCTTCAAAAGTCACTTCCTCATCACTAGAGTCATTATCGAATACCACTTTCGGTGCAGTGACAAGTTTGGTGATTCCTCTTGAGTCACTACTTGATTCACCATCGACCAAGTAATGGATTCCTCTCTTTTGTTTCTTAAGAAAGGTAGGACATTCAGCTCTAATATGTCCAAATCCTTCACATCCATGACATTGGATTCCACTTCCTTGACTTCTTTTTCTTCGACTTGGATCTTCCGAGTCATAAGATCTGGCGATGTTAGATGAATGTTTGACATTTGACCTTGACTTTGGATCAATCCTCTTGATGAGCTTGTTGAATTGTCTTCCAAGCATAGCTATAGCTTCAGATATCTTCTCTTCATCTTCCACCTTGCATCCTTCTCTAGTATTGGATACAAGTGATATGCTCTTGTTCTTTTTGTCAACAGCTTCATTGATTCCCATCTAAAAAGTCATAAGAGATCCAATAAGTTCTTCAACCTTCAAGGTGCGATGTCCGAGCCTCTCTTGCGTCCTTTCATTGCAAACCTTTAGGCAAGGATCCGAGAATCTTTCTCACCAACTTTTCTTCTGACATCTTTTCACCAAGTGCTCCTGAGGTGTTGGCAATCTCCAAAATATTCATGTGAAACTCATGAATAGTCTCATCTTCTTTCATTTTCAAATTCTCAAATTTGGTAGTGAGCATCTGAAGTCTTGACATCTTCACCTTGGATGTCCCCTCATGAGTAGTTTTGAGAGTGTCCCAAACATCCTTGGCCATCTCACATTGATGAACCATCAAGATATTTCACAATACCATTGAATAGGAATTCAATGCTTTAGAGTTCCCAGCTAGCTCCTCTTCCTCTCCATTCTTCCTCTGGTTTCAAGACAGAGTACCATCTTTCTCAAGCTTGGTGGGATGTTTCCATCCTTTGTTGCAGCTCTCCAAGCTTTAATATTCATCTTAAGAAGGCAACCATACGAGGTTTCCAGAATCATAATTAGCATAGGTGGTCTACCTCCCTCCTTCCTTATCCATTATGCGAAACTATTATCCCTAGATCTCACCTAAATAACGGCAAGGTACCGCGATGCCAATTGAAATTTGGCATGTGATGTCACGGAGAATGTTATGACACACTATCTCGACACTCACAGCCACAATAAATTTAAACAAAGCGGAAGAACAAAATAAGTTGTTTACCCAATTCAGTGTCTAACTACACCTACATCTGGGGGCTACCAAGCCAGGGAGGAAATTCACTATTAGTAGAATTAATTCAAGAATAAACCAACCAGTTTATCTCCTTCACTTAAAACCTACCCAATGCAACTTCAATCTAAGTCCTACTTACGAGTTCCTACTCCTCAAGAACAACGTGATATCAACCTATTGAATAATTGAATTGTGAAGACACACTTCAATAAACTATCTTGATCTTGCTTCAAAGCTTCAATCAAGAGACAAACACTCGTGCTTCAAAGCTTTGAGTGATAAACTACCCTTACAAACAAATCCTAGTCCAAGGCACTTATCAATTGATAATTGCTTTGGCTCACAAGAGAAACTAGAATTACACAAATACAAGCTAAAACTCCTAAAAAGACAAAGCAGCAGTATAAGGGTTGAATTCCTTTTATAGAAGCAGTCCTGAAACTTTAGTTTTGGGCTTCCATAAAGATAGATAGGGTTCACTTAATTTAATCCTAAAAACATGGTCTTTTCAACAACCAATTTAGGTTTAACTAAGATTAACCTAGCAGCCACGTGAGCATGCATTCTAATAACAGAAAAACAAAATATAGCAGCTCAACAAACTGGAAAAGGTTAGCAAAATGTCATCATAACATCTATTATGACATCGACTATTTTTATTTTTTTTAGCTTCCGGGCTTCAAACATCCTTGTCAAGTAGGATTTATCTTCAATCTCTGAATGTCATGACATTTATCCAGACATGTCATAACCTAGTTTTACCAAAAAGTAATGCCAACCTAAAACACTAACAGAAACCATTGGTACAGAGCTCCTAGCAGGTTGATCCGAGTTGGAACAGAGCCTTGGCGAGGTTGAAACCTTTTGTTTTTGGTACAGAGCCTCTAGCAGGTTGATCCGAGTTGGAACAGAGTCTTGGCGAGGTTGAAACCATTGGTACAGAGCCCCTAGCAGGTTGATCCGAGTCGGAACAGAGCCTTGGCGAGTTTGAAACCTTTTGACGAGGTTTAGTACCCCATAAATATTTATCCTTCTTGACATTTTACAAACTAGATAATACTTTTAAGGTGCCTCATTAAAAACCCCGGCCCTTGCCTAGGGGAAAAGAGTACACCATTATTCTTACATAACATATAGTTTAACTAAAATACAACTTAAGACTAGCTACATTCCAAGTCCTAGGTATCTCTGTGCCCTCCAATGTCTATATCTTGTAAGCTCCATTGCGTAACTTCTCCAACACCCTAAACGGGCCTTCCCAATTAGATGCCAACATCCCCTTCCTGGTCGGATCTGTTATCTTCTTAAGTACCAGATCTCCGACTTCGAATCCACGATGCTTCACCTTCAAATTGAAGCGATGCTCCATCCTCTATTTAGCAGCAATTTCTCTCACATGTGTTACGTTCCTCACTTCTTCCACTAGATCGGCTTCAATATCCAACCCCTGATTGTTGATCTCTTCCTCAAAATGTTCCCGCCTCTACGATGGTAAAACGACCTCCACCGGAATCATGGCATGAGTACCAAAAACCATTCTAAAGGGTGTCTCTTGAGTTGTTGAGTGGACATTGGTGTGATATGCCCATAGAACCTCATGAAGGTACTGCGCCTATAATCCCTTAGCATCATCCAACTTTTTCTTTATTGCATTCAAAATTACCTTATTAGCTGACTCCTCTTGTCCATTAGCTTGGGGATGTTCCACATAAATGAATTTATTTGCTACTCCGAGTTCCTTGCAAAACTCCACAACTGAGGCACTTGCAAACTGTGTCCCATTGTCAGAAACGATGACCCGAGGAAGCCCAAAACGGCAGATGGCATTTCTCCAATAAAAACGACATACTCGTTCTGCTGATATCCGAGATACTGCCTCGGCCTCCACCCATTTGGTAAAATAATCCACAGCTACAATGAGAAACTTCAACTGCCCCGACGCCACTGGGAACGGCCCAAGGATGTCAGCCCCCCATTGATAGAAAGGCCATGGGATCAACACAGCATGTAACAACTCAGTCGGGGTATGAATACCAGGCCCGAACGTTTGACACTTCACACAACGGGCAATAAATTGAATACATTCCTTCATCCGCGTAGGCCAATAATACCCGACGCGTAGTATTCTGCTAGTCAAGGACCGACCTCCTCCATGATTCCCACAGACCCCTTCGTGGACCTCTTTTAACACCAAAATGACATCCTTCTCCGACACACAACACAGCATCGGAGCTGGTCGCCCCATCCTATACAACTTGCCCGACTCCATCACAAACCTGGCCGAGATCTTCTTAATTTTCCTGGCTCTTTCCCAATCCTCTGGCAACATATTTTGTTGAAGATACCGTATGATTGGTGTCATCCATCCATCCTCCTCCTCGACCACTAGCGACTCTTCCCTCTCGATACTGGGTAAAGACAATGTTTCCTGTATCACTAACTTATTCACACCGGATCTTTTAGTACTAGCCAGACGAGCTAGGAGGTCGGCCCAGGTATTCTCTTCCCTCGGAACATGACAAATCTCGAAAGCCTCGAACCTCTTACACAACGATATTTCCTGCTGCACATAGTTCATCAAAATGAGATCCTTTGTCTGAAAAGTTCCACCCACCTGTCCGACAACAAGCTGAGAATCTGTCTGGACAAACAAATGGGTCACTCCGATCTCCAAAGCCAACCTCAAACCAGCTAAAAGAGCCTCATACTCGGCCTGATTATTACTCGTTTGAAAACCAAATCGCAATGAATACAGCAAAACTATTTTGCCGGGTCCTTCCAGAATTATTCCCGCGCCACTCCCCTTAAAATTTGATGATCCATCAACAGAGAGGATCCACCTCGGAGACGAATCTTCCATCGGCGGGGAACTGAACTCGACCATGAAATCTGCCAAAACTTGGGATTTTACACTGGTGCGCGGACTGAAGTCGATATCGTATTCTAACAACTCCACAACCCAAGACACTATTCTTCCTGCCAGATCCGACTTCTTGAATACTTGTTTCAAAGGAAAATTGGTTTTCACCGAGACTGGATGCCTGTGGAAGTAATGCCTTAACTTCCGAGCAGTTGTCACAAGAGCCAATGCCAACCTCTCAATCTTACGAGTTACGCTTTTAGCACCTTGCGACAAAATACGTTTTCTGCCTCTTGAACCAAAAGCGGCTTTGACAATTTGAAGGTATAATACTAACTATGAATTCTCCTTTGGCCTAGTCAAAACTGGAGGTGTTTATAAGAGTTGCTTTACCTCCAAGAATGCTTTCTCGCACGCTGTTTCCCCATATACGCCTCGTTCCATTCAAACTCTGCTCTCTTTTTGATAGTCGAGAAGAAATGGATTGATTTGTCACCTGCACAAGACAAAAAACGAGACAAAGCGACCAACGGCACATTAGTTGTTGCACCTCGGATGGTCGCTTCTCATATCACGACTACGACACTTATCCATTAGCCTCGATTCCCGACTTGTCAACATGAAGCCAAGGAACTTTCTGGCTTGTACCCCAAAACTACATTTATCCGGGTTCAAAGCATAACTTAGAATAGCGTGGAGGTTTCTTCTATCATCCACTGCCCCAATCTTCACCATAATATCATCCACATAGACCTCAATATTCCGCCCAATCTGAGTGGCAAAAACCATATCCATGAGCCTCTGGTAAGTGGCTTCAGCATTCTTCAGCCCAAAAGGCATAACTCTATAATAGAAATTCTTGTGATCCGTCATGAAAGTCGTCTTTGAAGCATCAGTCGGGTTCATCCTGATTTGATTGTACCCGAAATAAGAATCCAGGAAACTCAGAAGACGAAACCCAGAAGCTCCATCAATCAAACAATCTATGTGAGGAAGGGGATAAGGGTCCTTTGGACACACCTTATTAACATTGGTGAAATCTACGCACATCCTCCATTTTCCAGTCTTCTTCTTCACCATAACTACATTAGACAGCCTCGTCGGATACTGAACTTCGTTAATAAAACCATCCTTGATCAATTTTTCAACCTCATCTGAAACAGGCTTTCTCTTTTCTTCACCCATTTTTCGCTTCCGTTGAGATATCGATTTTACCTCTAGGTCCAGAGCCAAATGATGACACATAACATCCGGATTTATTCCGGGCATGTCCGCGGGTTTCTAGGCGAAGAGATCTAGATTCCGTCTTAGAACCTGAACTATCTCGGCCTCCTCCTCGGCAGAAACTTGTGTCTCCAGATGTGTGACCTCTAAAGGCAAGGATCCGATCTGAACCTCCTTGGTCTCCTCCTGAGGAGTCAAACTATCTTCTCTGGAATCCTCCCTTGGGTCAATATCAACCATGTTAACTTCATGGTCTGCTGGATCTTCTGCTGGAACCAATTTCTCTTTAATATTCATGATGTCCTTGTAACATTTCCGAGCTAACCCCTGATCACCCCGGATGACCCCAACGCGACCATTCCCCAGGGGATACTTTATTGTTAGGTACAAAGTTGACAAAACTGCCTCAAGCGCATTGAATGAAGGACGACCAATGATGATGTTATAAGGTGACGAAGCATTGACTACCAGATAACAAACTCGGACACCCTTAGCATTTTCATCGGTCCCAAAAGTAGTGAGAATAAGGAGATAACCCAACACCTGAACCTGTTAACCGGAGAAGCCGACCAGGGTTCCACTGAATGGCAAAAACTCCTTTAAATCAAAACTCATCCCCTTGAAAGCTTCCTAGTAAAGGACATCAAGAAACTTCATGATCAATCCCCGCTTTACCCCAATCTCTAATTTGTACTTCAATAACCATGGTGTCATTTTTATGAGGCAAGACCTCCTTGGCATCTTTCCGTGAAAAAGTTATCACCCCGGGCTCCTCATTAGTCGACTCAATCCGGGCCACATGACCGACCCCCCGTGCATACCTTTTACGGCCAGCACTAGTGGATCCGCCTCCAACAAACCCTAGATATTGAGCTGCTTTTCCTTAACTTCCTCCAGCCTTTCTTTTTAGATTGTGAGTCGGGACTGGAGATGGACCACACTTGTTGGCAGTCAGTCATCACATAGGATGAGCTTCTTGGATCGGTTTTTTTTCGTAGATGATCGCAGACTTCAGTCGTGTGTCCTCTTATGCGGTGGTACTCACACCAAGCTTCCAAATCCTTTCCCATTACAACATTGTCCATCTGAGGTCTCCACGGCCTTGGAAGCAAGTTCAAATGATTCACGTCACGAAGAATGTCCTCTCTCCTGGCGTTTAAAGGTGTGAAAGTTTCCCCGGGCTTTATGGTCGGATACCCCCGGGATTACCCCCGGGATTGAGGATGCTTTTCACGTGTGCGATCACCGAGGTCCGTGGCGAGACTTACTTTCGGCTCTATCATCTTCTTTCTCCTTGGACTCCGATGTTACTCTCTTCTCCTCATAACACTCCGGTGATGATCTAAATCCATACTCTTAGCCGGCTTCGCCAAAGATTCGTTGCCGGGTTTTTGAGTCCATTTGAAATGTCGCCACAAAGTTCTCCTGGTTAGGGTGTTAAACCTTTATGGTCTCCTCATTAAACCGGGCCATGAAATTCCGCAACGACTCCGCCAGACGCTGCCTAACATTGAAGAGAGAAGTATTGGTCACCTTACGATGGCAATTTTCCAAGAACTGTTGAACAATTTTCTTGTTGGAATCCTGATAACTAACCACGGAAAGTCGCGGTAACCCCATGTACCAACGTAAAGCGAATACCCTAAATGTGCCAGCCATCAACTTGCATTTAAGGGAATCTATTGCTCCAATTAACGCATCATATTATTAATCGAAATAATATGCTCCTGAGGGTCAGACTTCCCGTCGTAAGTGGCCAGGACGGGAGGCTTGAAATTCTTAGGAACCACATCCTCCTAGATAGCTTGGGACAAGGTTTGTGGCTCCAAGAGCTATGCTTCTTGGTCTTCTATTTAGTCCCCACTCCTCTGATGAAGAGCTTGGACACTATCTTGTAAAGTATCATTGTGTTGACGTAAGTCATCGATCATAGCCAACGACTGAGTCAGATTCGGTGGATCGGTTGGTGAAGTTGCTAACATCGTGTTCTAACGTCTATAATGTGGTGGCCTGAGATTAATTTCACGGAGGCCCCACGGTGGGCGCCAAATTTTCTTGCAATAAAAACCTTTATGATCGTATTTAGGGATTTGGAGGTTCAAGTATGATATCTTGTGCTCCAAGCTGTGATTGTCTCGCTTCTCCCGCTGGAGGGAGCGCTATATATACGAATGACTTCGTGAGTCTCCTTCTTCTCTATCAGTAACGGCCTCTAGCACATTAACTGTAACAAGAAGGGAAGCATCAGTCGTTTCAGACAATGATAACTTCTCAATGTAACGTACGTCGCTAGAATCAATGCATCAGTTTCCTCAACATAGTCGTAACGTCCGTACTTAATCCGAGTTGGGTCCCAGGACGCATGGTCGGGATATATACCCGGACCATACCCTGACTCCTTCCCTTTCACCCGGGATCCACCTCCAACTCCTCCCATATACCCCTATTCGGGCTTATTCTCGACCTCATACAAGGCCACTTCCAACTTCACATCTCAGCTCGGACTATATGTATGATCACAAACAATAGGAGAACTTTACAACCAATGGGCCATGTTGCGCTCTATTAGTGTTGGGGGTGGTGTGTTTACATGCCTATTTTCGGTGAGCTATGTACTGTCTTATCTTACCCCTTTTCTTCTAAGGTTGGTAACTTTATAGCCTTGTATAAGGCGATACACTTATACTAGTGCACAATCCCTTAAGCACAAGGACTTATAAAGGACGAAATTATTTCATTCAATCACCTTCTATTTTCACTTATGGGGAGATTCCCTCAAGTGTAACTTCGGGCGAGTCCCTCAAGCATAATTTGGGGTGAGTCCCTCAAGCGTAACTTGGGACGAGTCCCACAATCATAATTTGGGGTGATTCCCTTACGCATATTTTAGGAGCGAGTCCCTCAAGCATAATTTTGGTTCACTCTCCAAAGGTAAATCAAGGTTAATCCTTAAATATCATTTAAGGTGAAGGCACGCACAACATTAAATGTGATCAATTATGAATTTGTTTTAAGAAACAAAATCTACATGAATTCCTTACACGTGTTAGAGACGCGGGGAATATTTTGCAACTGTTGATGTTGGGAGGCTATTGATTTCCCTAATGATAATTTTTTAATCCTGATAAAAGAGGTTAAACCCTCACTATCTACCTTTTCACATATATTCTTCTTCAATTATTTTTTATAAATCCACCAAAACCCCTCAAGTGCAGAGCATACTTGCTTCCTCATTTTTCCAAGTTTAACTTTCAATCAACTACTTACAAGTATAGGTCTTCTATATATCCTTCCCCTTTTCTAATTTAATGGTGATTATTAGGGATTTAGATAAGAGAGGCAAGATGATAGAACCCTCATATATTATAGAATATTTTGAAATGTACTTGCACTATGCGAGGAATGTTGAACGGACGAATGACTCCATTAACTATATAGTCTATACTATTTAGGCGTATTTAGGAGTTATATGAACACTAGTAGTTCTGATAGTGACTGTCTTCCTGCATTTTCTTTACTAGGAAACTCCAACAACTGATGGTGGATACAAATGCTAAATACTCAAATGTAAAAGAAAATGTGACTATGTACACTAGTGGAAAGAGAGGCTTTGCCTTTCTACACAAAATTGGCTATTCCATCACTGGCCACAAGGAAGATGTTAATATGGACACATGTGTTGATGACAAAATGGTTAACACGGTCGCCCTAGCTGACTCACACAACACTTACTTCTACACATACCTCCCTACCATTGATAATTGAGGGGTTCTGATCCCTTTCACTCTATTTGAAGTGGAGGTCCTAGAAACTTCCAACATCACTCCCTCCCAGATTTTACCTAATATTTGGAGTGTGATTTTGACAACGTCATTCCCTAATAGTTACTTACGTCATTATTTTTCCTTATTTTACAAATAAAATGTATTTTATCCCACTAGCTGAAAGAAAGCATCATCCTACCAAGAATAAGTTAGAGTATTAGGAACAAGGGAAAAATAGTCTCAAGCATTTCCCATGTGGCCTTGTTTGGAAAGGAAGTAAGAGACGTGTTGAAGGAAACGGCCCCATCGAGACACACCTCTCTAAAATCAAGAAGTAAGCCATTAAGGATAATACAACTATAAACCATGAGAACGATAAAATAGGAATGCATTATTCTCTTGTTAGGGGTAACTCGCCCCCCAATCCTTAATATGGACTGATCCAACATTTGACGCTATAAATTTTTCTAATGGTCGTTTTCCTTTTCCTAAAGACTTCCCTTGAGATTATTATGCCATTTATAGCATTTCATATTATAATTTGTTTGCCTTTGTGGGAAATCAGTTACTAAGGGGCGGTTTGATGGAACAAGTCCACTGTGAGAACCACACTCGGGTCGTGGATAAGCTAAAATACAAAAAATCTGTAGCCATGGAAAATATCACTAGAAGGCAGGTGATTGTCAGGAAAGTGGTCAAAGATAATAAGGGGTTAAAATCCAAACTCAAAATAGAGGCTTTAAGGGCTCAAATCTTACTGTCTCAAATAATATAATGAAGGAGTCCCTCGAGGAAGCCCTCCAATATCAAAAGAAGCTGAATGAGGAGTTATCAAAACTTAAGGATGAATTAATGGTCAATTTTCAAGTATTTCGAGAAGGAAAGTGAAAAGATAACCTTCTTATATTATGAGTTGGACTCGAGTCAAATTGATCTATTCAAAGTGGTATGTAACGACCAATTTATGGAATATGAAGAGGTGTCACCTTCAAAGGAGTCTGGCATATCTTCTGATGGTAATGCACATGCTAAAAATAAGGGTGACAAGGCGGGGGAGGAGAAAAATCCTAAGAAAGATTCTACTCTCCAAAAGAGCATGAAAAGGAAAGCCAGACTCTAGTGGTAGGCATCATTTGCGCCTTCTCGCCTCAAACAAATGGAACAACTACTTTACTAGGTCCTAGTACCTGGTGATTGAGAGTTATGGTAGGCTCATGTACCACCTTAATTTTGCATCCATGATGTTTTAATAAGGAATCTTTTGTTTCATAGAGTTAGAGGCTCTAGGAATTTACATATATGTCTTGATGGAGGTGACACGGTCTTAGGGGTCTTTACATCCATTAAACTTGGCAAGGGATAACAACTTTAAATTATCTGGCACGGTAACTCTCTGTATTTTGTCAGAGATAAGTTAGGGTTTCTAGATATTAAGGATTTTGTCCCCCAAAGCTTGATTATGGCGACACAAATCACCCATAGAACCAAACATACCTACTATGATGTCTTGGTCGCTGCTGGGATTATTGCTGGCCAAAGTTTCTACATGCTTGTTCACCATATTTGATATAGGTTTTAAAGATGTGGATAGTAACCTAATCATATGATGCAGAGGTGGACTAGGTTAATTTTACCAGGGCCTCATGATGGACACCAATTTTACTTACTAAAAGTATAATAAGTGATAACCCCTAATTGGGTAGAGTTTTTTGAGAATTTTAGGGTTGTTTTTTATTTTAGATAAAGTAGTTGGCCAGAAGCTCTATATTTATGTGGTTTATGAGTGACTTTAATGTCTTCTTTTAACCCTATGTTTGAGGTATTTGTTGAAGTCTAGTTGTTGGTGTAAGCCCTAGAGGCCAATAATTTTGGTACTTGTATTGAATTATTTATTAATAATAAAAGGCATTTCTTTATTATGTTTGTTTTTCCAAAATAATAAAGTCCCTAGAATAGTTAGTCTATTTAATGAAATGTTAAGTGTGACTTAATCATGAGATCCCATTAAACATAAAGATACTATTATTAAAGTATCTGTAATCGAGCTTTATTGTGAAGTAGGATAACATTAAAGCATTGAGATTATTATGAAGATAGATTGATGATCGCATCTCATGGATCATGGATAAGGAGTTATCAAGTCTGGACATAGGTATGAATATTAGGGTAACATTTATACTGGATTGACCCGCTATGAGAATACTACATAGAATGTTATGCAAAGTGTCATAAATTATTCTCATGGTGATAAGTGGTGTATACCACCCTTCGACCTGAAACCACTATGGACCCTAGATGTAGAGTTAAGTTCTTTATTTCTGCTCAAACATTATATGTAACTGGATGACAATAAAGACAGTTGATGGGTACTTCAAAAAGCATGCTGAGGGACATGAGTGACCTAGATGGAATTTGCCCATCCTGCATAGCCGGATAAATGTCTAAGGGCCCAACATTGAACTGGACAAGGGTGACACGGTCTATGCCTTTTGTTCAATATAGACATGAGGGCAAAAGGGTAATTATACACACAAGAATTATCATGGAAAGATTTTGTCAGATCACATGACATTTTCGTGACTTGGGTAGCAGTGATGTGTTGCTAGATACCGTTCACTGTTTATTATGTTAAATGTGATTTAATATAATTTTTATGTTGCAGAAACCTACAGGATCATACACATAAGGATATATAAATGAGAGATAGAGTAAATGAGGAACACCGTAAGGTACAGTGCACTTAAGTGGAATATGGAATGTGGTAAGGTACCACATGATTAAGTGATATGTGGTACGTCATAAGGAATGATACTCGTATGCTTATTGGGCTTTTAACTTGCAGCCCACACTTGTGGTTCTATAAATAGGACCCTTGTACTGAAGCATTTCACTTGATGAAAATTCGGTCTTGTAACCCTGGCCATTTTTTGCTTACTCTCTCACTCAAAGCTTTCGTTCGTGATCAGCTAGCACCGTGACCGGGAGCGATCTGTTCGTGTGGACTGAGTAGAGATGTTATTCTTCATCAACGTTCGTGATCACACCATCAGAAACCGAAATTGCCACAAGAGGTATAATATTCTATCACATACCATGATCATTCGTAAGGATCACTAAAGGAAAATTGAATTTCGGTTGCGTTGTTATATCTCGATTTTCCTTCACTAGTGTGCTTGGATTGGACCCTAAGGGTGGTGATTTCCCTTATCTCAAGAGCACGAAATGGTTATTTCCCCTATTCTTATGGAGAATGTGACTTCCCCTTGACAGAGCTTCCATAACATTGGTATATAGGAGATGTGAAATACCATGTTTCATAAATGGGTGGTGGTTGGTTTAGCTCAAGCCCAAGTCTTGAGTAAGTAAGCTTTGTTAACTGTGTTGGACAAAATTCAAAATGGCCTTTCCCAATTAGGAGCAAGTTTATTGTCTCAGGCGTTTTATATTTGATTTATTCTCTTTGCAACACATGGTCACTGGTTAGAACTTCTAGGGTCTAACTTTATTGTTGTACAAGACAGATGATGCTTGCGCTCTGACGAATCTTGTAAGGGCGGAAAAACATATTTTTTTTAATACAAGATCTACCTCTTTTTGGATGGTTTGCATGTTGTCTTCCTTTAAAATAAGGTGCATTATTCTCCAACTAAGCTCCCATATTTTGACCTGGATGGCATCTTTAGTCATGTATGTAAGCATAAACGGGGTTTCGTCGCTCATTGAATGAGGTATGGTTTGATATTCCTAGATGACGTGTGGGAGTAATTATACTCAATTCTCCATGGAGATCTCGAGTATTATATCCATCCCTCTCAGTTGAACCTATTTGGTGGCATCTACTTGCTTATTTGTCTAAGGATGTTATGTGATGGAAAACGATTCTTATTTTTAAGTCTTCTAAGAGTTTCTTCAAAAATTTCCCATGAACTACATCCTAGTATCTGTAACAACGGTTTGTGGGATCCCGTATCTTATAAGGATTTTTTTGAATAAATTCTATATATTGTATAAAGTGATCTTTGTTAAGGCTTCCACTTCTACCCATTCAGTAAAGTAGTATACCGCGACAATTAGGAAGATCGATTGTTTAGGAGAAAAGGGAAAAGTATCAAGGATATCCATACCCCAGTACCAGAAAGTCCAAGTTTCATCAAAAGTTAAGCTCTGGCAGGGGGGAGGTTAGTATATTCCCATGCTATGATTCACATTTTTTACATATGCTTTGGAGTTTTGTACCATGGATAGCCTATAGTATCTTCTTTGATAACTTTCTTGGCTAAGACTTTTGCCCTAGGATGTTTCTTAAAAATACCTTGGTGTACCTCAACCAGAGCATATGTATCTTCACCCCCTTAAATAATTTCAACAAAAGGGTCAACAAGCCTCCTGTATTCAGAGTCCATCCTTAGATAAAGTATTAACTTGTTATCCTCTTCACAAGATTATCATCGACGGGATATGTGGGAAGTATATCATGCTCAATATACGCCATTATTGCTGATATCTAGAAAGATTTTGAGGTACCATTTGGGAGCCTCATCACCACTTGAAGAGTTTCAATGCTTCGCCAGCCCAATGTTTCTTGTATAAAAGAATTGTTAATTCTTTAAGTTATTGAACTTTCAAGCTTGGATAAGATGTATTCTCTGGTATTTTTCTCAATCGAGATACACGTGATCTCATGTGCCCTGAAGTTGGGCAGCTTTTCTCTAGATACAGAGACATATTTTTGCAGCAATGGATCTTTGATTTGCTCTTCGTCCTTGACTTGAGATACAACAAGTTGTAAGTTTGTTCACAACTAGGCTTCTTATGTCTCGTCTAAAATTCCAACATGGTTAAAGCGATGAAGACTTCATTTTCTATCTTCTGGTAGTGCGTTTTCTGACCTTCTGACACTTTGGATATGATTTATACTTAATTTTGAACAAATCTTGATTCTCGAATGAGGACAAAGCTAGTGGCTTTGGTGAACACTACTAGGTAGAGGAGTAAGGTCTCATTGATCGTTAGTTTAGACAAAACTAGTGTGGTAGAAATGATTGCTTTTAGTGCCTCTTTCTTCAATAATATGTAAAATGAAAAATCGTATTGGTCTAACCTCGAAATGAATTTATTTAGGATTGTGATCATCTCATATAATTTCATTATTCCATTCTTCATAGTCGTAACCTCCATTTTTATCACTACATCACACTTGTTTGGGTTAACTTTCATGCCTCTCACAATTAAATAAAAACCCAAGAATTTGCTGGCTATGACCACAAAGGTGAATTTCTCAAGGTTAAGCCTCACATTATATGGTCGGACTACTCTGAACATGTTCGTAAGGTATTCATCGAGCTGATATTCTTAGTTTGATTTTAAAATTATTTAGTCGATGTATATGTATAATGTTTCATCGATTTCCTCTTCAAAAATATTAATCATTATCCTATAATATGTTGCACATGCGTTTTTCAAGCCAAATGACATGATGTTGTATTAGTAATTATTATGTTCATTCATGATTGTGCTATTGTCTATGTTCGCTTCGTGCATGGGGATTTGGCTGTATGGGGAGTCTGCATCCATGAATGACAAAAAAAAATTGTTAGAGGAATTATCCATTAGCTTGTCGATGTTGGGAAGTGGGTACAAATATATGAGGAAGGGTCAGCTAATTAAGGTCGACATAGTCTACACACATCCTTCATATATCAAACACCTTTTTAACTATGACAACATTGGTAAGCATTTGGTGTATCTTACCTCGAAAATAAAGTTGGAATGAAATAGGCATCAATTAATTTTCATGGTGGCTTCATCTTTCTCGGGGGATTTTGTCTCATTCTCTAGCCAACATATCAGATAGAATGGTCAATATTCAGTTGGTGGCATGATACACTAGATAAATACTTTGTCAAGAAAGATCACAAAGAGGTCACAATTAGCCCTTAAACACTTAATTAGGCTTCTCCTCACAAGAGTCGGTAAGTTGGCTCCTATCTGGATTAACTTGGCAGGATTTTTATCGAGATGCACTATCTCAAACTTCGTGTCTAAAGTCGGCCTTAGGGTATTCACTTTGGTTTCTATTGGGGTATATTGATTGTTGCCCGAGGGCAATTGCATAAAGGTCATTTAGAAACATCTCATGAATTTACGGGCTTCGCGTAAGCCATCCAGAATGACAAGTAGTTCATCTAAAAGTTGCGGTATTTCATCTTTAGGTGGATAATGGAAGCTAGTGTTTCTAATGTTGTGATGAAAGATTTTCCTATGATACAACTTTAAACACTTACACGAGATATCACCAAGAAGCATACATGCGTCGCCCTCTTGTCTTTCCTTCTTCCAAAGGAAATATGTAATTTTGTAGTAGCACAGGGATAAATGACGACTTCATTAAACGCCTACAAACTCATACCTTCGTATGATAAATCCTTTTTTCCTAGCCTTAATCCCACAAAGATGACGACGTACATGATGTTGCACGAACTCTCATCGCTATTAAGGATTTTAGAGATTACATGGCTATCCACAACGATTATCACTACTAACTGAAGTGTTATCTTAGGGATCCCTTTGAATTTATTTCCTTATCTCGGAACCCTAAGACGAGTCTTTCTTTCTACAAATTTTTTTCTAATGTCTGTGATTTTGAGGAATTCCCAGCAAGAGGTTTCTGGTCTAGCGTACTCTTATTGGATGATCCTCATTTAATAGGCGAAACAACGAGCTTTGCTAGCGATCTTGAAAGGTGACTCTGGTAGATGGATCAAAGAGTATCATTGTTAATCGACCGAGTCCTTGGTGGTGAGATGTGACTTTTAGAATTAGATAAATTTGATACAAAAATATGTGCGAATCAAAAGTTGATTCATGCATACATTGTCAATGTTCCTAGGTGGAACAAGAAATATGTGGTGTTGAATGAGTGAGTTCTTCCGAAACATCGACGAAAGTTGTTGGTGCGAAGGAGCCTGATAATCAATAAAGTTAACGCTCATACGTTTAAGCAGTAAAGTTAAAGCAATGTAATTTTTAAGATAAGAGAGATAATACCTCAAATGACACGTTGTTGAATTTATATATGATAAACAATTAAAATAATTTTTGTGTAACCCAATATGAGATACACAAAGATATCCTATCAAATTTAATGAAAAATAATACATTAATGACTGAGATAAAGTGTCTAACTTTTAACGAGGTTTCAGCTAATTTTTTATTTAGTAAATAGATTATAAATATAAAACATTAATAGTAGAGCCTTCTTTATAATTTTTTGAAAAATAAACAATATTAAAGCGAACATTAATTTCAACAACGGTATTTTTCACTAAAGAAAAATCAAATTAAATTGACATGTAGTAGTAGTAGTATAATGTTGGTATCGGTTGGTAGTATACACACCCCTGATCCACATGTTGTCAGTCACATCATGAGGTTAGCAGTCACCAGCAGCAGACTCCAATAATTCAATTCCGCTATCTCCGGCCATCTCTCTCTAGTACTAGTAGTGTGCCCCCCTTCCCACCTTCATTCATTTCAATTCCTTCTCATAAATTCATTAAGCACTTTTCTTGTTCCCAAAATAAGTGTTTTTTTAGTCTTAATTTTTTTCTTCAAAATAAGTGTTATATTACTTTTTTAGTGTAACATTAATTAACTTTTATCAATTTTACTCCTAATTAATAATGTTTGCACTATACTTAAAGTATTAAATCTTACTTTATTATTATAACAATAATGTATAACTAATAAGAGTTAAAGACAATATTATAAAATAATTATATTTATTTCGTAATTCAATATTTTTCTTAATTCATATATATAACAATTTTAAAAGACTTTTATTTTGGACGGAGAGAATAACAAAGAATTGATTACCCAACAACCCCTATTGTACTAGCTGCCCTTCTTCTTAGGGTCCCCCTCTCCCCCATTTATTTGGTCAATTCACTAGCAAGTCTTTTTTTCCCTCCTAACTCCACATGTTCCTCTATTAGAGGTGCCTCATTCCTTTTGATATCGACGTGACTTCACTTTCTATGCCCACCACTCAACATTATTTATGTGAATTCCGCGCACTAACGACAAATAATCACTATAACATTATCAATATCTTAATTAAATACTACTAGTATAGTAGTACTGTAGCAGTGCATAAGTTTGGTCACGAGTGTTACCTCTTCAGTCTTTGACGATATTTTTATGTAAAATTTCTACTTCTTTCGTCTTATAATAAATGTCCATTTAAATAATGCGCGGTTTTTAAAAAAAATAATTGAATATTTTAAATTTAATAAAAAATAATATAGTTTATAAGAATACTCCTATTAATTATATTTGATAGAGAAGTTAAATAAATTAAAAATAGTTAATAAGAGTATAATAGTGAAAAAATAATAATAATTAATATATTAAAATTATAAATGAATAATTATTTTGAGACAAAACAAAAATACAAATATGAGACATTTATTATAAAATGGAGAGAGAAATATTATAATGTTGCGTGCCTTATTTGGCTACCCTCTTTGGGCTTGCCTCCAATAACACTTGAGACTGTACTATTTTCAATCAGCTACATTAATGTTAGTTACATGTATGCTATCACATGATATGTATGGTCATTGACTATACCAACCTAACATATATCTACCATGTCTTCAACTTCAACTCATAGAAAATCTAATATCCATTTAAAATTAAAATCATATCTTCAATAATTACTTTATGTTTTTATTCTTTGAACAAAAACTAAGACAGGTCTTTATCATATCAAATAATAGTAGTAACAAACAGTGGGTGATTTGCTTAAGGATACAACAAAACAAGGTGGTAAGTTACATAATGGATGTGTCATGCTCATGCAGAGAAGGGATATTTTCAAGATTGTGTAAGGTGTCTTCTCTCCGTGATTGTCATTAAAGAAAACCTTCATTTCTAGGAGTAATAATTGTCATGTATTTTAGGCATTTCTCAATTCTACTTTATACATTTTTTGATACTTGCATTGGTCAACTATGGAAAACAAAATGGAATTTACCCCCACCGTCCCACAATAAATGAAACATTTACCACAAAATTTGTTCCAAAATAAATTTACTTTCATTGTTTAATGGAGTAGTATATTCTAACCGTACATTCTACTACTCACAATATTAACTGTTTGAATTGATTTTTGAAATAACTAAAATAATATTAACAGCATGTTTGGACTGACTTTTAAAATATCTAAAATCAATTCTAAAGATATGAAATTGATTTTCGATGATTTTGAGATGTTTGTTTTATCTAAAATAGAATTGATTTTGTCTTTTGAATTGATTCTATTTGAAATTAGAATTTGTAGCTGCTATCTCCATAATTGTTTCTGAGTTATTTTTATACTGAAATTTATTGTTCAACTCATTTTTACATGAATGTAACCAAACATAAAACAATTTTACTAAACTCAAGGATTTGTTTATTTCAAGTATTTATAAATTATACCTTGGAATTTTTTATTCCTAGGAATTTCATTTACACTTGAATTTTTCAATTTTTATTCTCATGTAATAGGATAGGAATCTTTTATTCTCATGGGAATAAGATGGTAACCACCAATAACTTCTCACATTTATTTATTTATATTATTTAAATTTTAAAATAAAATATATTTTATAAATATTTCTTGGAACTTAAAATATTTACCAAACACAAGGTGAGAATAAAGTTTCTGATAATAATGTTTCTTGGAATAATATTTCCAAGATTATAATTTTAATCCTTGAAACAAGCACATCCCAAGTATGGTAAAATCAATTTTACAAAACTTAATTATGCTAGAATTAATTCTATTCACCGCCAATCCAAACACGCCCTAAATATTATTTGTGCGAATTTAAAAAATATATTGATTTTGAAAATAGTAAATAAATGTCATTTGTTCAATATTTGTGTCTCATTAAAGAACTAGAATATTAAATGGGGAAGTTTTTGGTGCGGCGAAAGCGGAGAAAGACTAATCTATAAAATTAATACATCAATATTCATGTCACTTAAAGAATAAAAAGTGGTGTAAAAGTCATAATAGATTAAAATATCGACGCACTTTACTTTTATATACTAAATGCGGTTTAAAATTGCTTGTGTGATGTAGCGTGTTGAGCAGATAATCGTCAAAATAGATCAGACAATTATATATGTGCTTGAAGGTGGAATCACCTACTTCTGACTAGAACAAATGTATATTGCTTTGTGTGTCCTTCACCCGAGATAGGCTCTTGAACATTTTTCTATAGGCTTTGTGAACGTCCCATAACAGTTGCCACCAAAGCATAATTCCAATGTGTAGAGTAAGGGCTTGCAAAGTGTAACTTTATGCTGAATAGCATCAGAAGTAAATGAAGAGTCTTGATGGGACGTCACTAACATTAAGAGCAGAGGCATTAAATGTTTATTTCTTAATCAACGATGTTTCATGAGGAAGTTATGATATGTGCTTCTATGCCTGATAGTAACGATGTTCCCTGATGTCCTAAGATACGTTAGTGCTCTGAATAGTCTTCGATGAGATATTAACTGTTGGTGGTGTTATTTGCACATTCTAATGTGGTATATTGTACTTTTCACTATTGTGAAAATGCATATAGAAAGCTCTTCGAATACAAATCCTCTATTTCTTTGCTATGTGAATTTTTGAAAAACTCTTACTCTTCTTCTTTATGTTATTACATATGATTGACAATATTTTATACTCTCCCTGTTCCTTTTTAAGTGTCGTTTTAGAAGAAAACTCTTCAACCAAGATAGTGGATTGTTAGAGTTAATTTTTCTATTATACCCTCATTTATTTTCTCTTTCATAATAAATTCACTCATACACTCACTCTAATTTATTAAGAAAGTAAGGGTATAATTGAAAAATTATGACATTAAATATAAAACGACACTTAAATAGAAACAAAAAAATTCTTCTAAAATGACACTTAAAAAGGAACGGAGGGAGTAGTCAACATATGAAGCAAGACGTTCTACCATATCAAGACACTTCAATAAGAAAGCAACATGTTAAGCATAAATTTTTAATGACGACAACTTACCTAGAGTAAGTGAATAGATCCCTAAAGTAAAAATTACTTTTTAAAATTCTATTTTGAAAACAAATCAAAAACTATGGCAAGTGGAAGTTTTAGTCTAGATCAAACAAGTCGTCTAAATTAAACCGACTATTGGAAACTCGGATATCCGTAAACCACATAATGAAATCTAAAATGATGATAACACTTAATACAATAATTTATGAATCAATCGTTTTATAACGATCACATTTATTAACCAATTTCCAATAAAGTTATTGATAAAAACAAAAACTAGCAAATTATCGAACACTTGATGTGCAATCAATTTTTTATATTTTCCTTTAAAATTGGTTTATATGAAATACCACTTACAATCTAATTGATTTTAATGTAATCAACAAAACAATTTCAAGTATAACAATCAAATGATTTTTCTATACGTATCGATTCACAATCAATAAAATTAACAATTTGCTATATATATATATATATATATATATATATATATATATATATATATATATATATATATATATATATATATAGAGAGAGAGAGAGAGAGAGAGAGAGAGGGAACGAGGGAGAGAGAGGGGGGAAGGATTTGTTTAGGAAGTTCACCAATTGTCCTCGTTATGACTACGTATGCCATCAATTCCAAATGAAATTAAGATAATAAATCTTACTTTTAAAAATATTGTTTACAAGAGAAATGTAGCAACTGAACCCTACAAAACTCAAGTTTGATGTTGATCCTAACACTTTCTCTTCCATTGATTTCATCTTGATCAAGTCGCCCAATAAACCACTTTGATCCACCGTCTTGTGCTACTCCTTTGATCGAACCATCGTTCTTCAAATCTTTCACTCGGCTGAATCCAAAATTTGAATTTTTGTCAACCAATAATTCAATTTTGATCCATCATCTCACGCTATTCTTTTTCAAGAACCATTGTTCTTCAAAGCTTTCACTCAGCCGAATCCAAATTGTGAACGTAAAGTATCCTAAGATT
This sequence comes from Vicia sativa, assembly GCA_021764765.1. Taxonomy (NCBI): domain Eukaryota; kingdom Viridiplantae; phylum Streptophyta; class Magnoliopsida; order Fabales; family Fabaceae; genus Vicia; species Vicia sativa. The sequence goes on from CM038797.1 coordinate 127,066,468, forward strand.
TACCAATTTAATCCACCTTATCACGTTACTCCTTTACAAGAACCATCGTTCTTTAAAGCTCTTCACTAGATCGAATCCAAATTGCATAATCTTGTATAAAACCTTCAAATTCCAATGATCTTAAAGAAAATCTCATTTTTGTTTTCTCATTTGAAAACCCCAAAAAATTTCAACCTAGTGTTAGGTTACACCAACCTAAATTGAATGTTATCAACAAAAGTCTAGATGGAACCCAAACAATGAATAATTATGTGTACTTTGTTTGTGTGTATACATAGATGAGAGGTTTTTGTATGTTTTAGTTTCTTCTTCTTGAAAATGATGCATGTTTGAAGTATTTATATGCGTGGAAGTTGGAGGCAAAAATGGAGGCTTAGAAATTGAAAAGAAATGCAATATTTTCTGAAAAACTATAGTATGTGTCAACACATATAAGTCATGTGTCGACATATATAATGACAGAGTCTACCTATTCAAGGTCATGTATCAACATATAGAAACAGACGCTACAGATTTTAAAACTGCGATATATGTGTCGACGCATAGACAACATGTGTCGACAGATAAATCGACACATAGACAACATGTGTCATCAAATGAGTTGGGTATAGAATCAGTGCCTATAGGCTTTAATATTGCAGTACATGTGTTGACTCATACATCATATATGTCGACACATAGACCTATTTTAAGTGTAGAAACTCATTTTTAATGCATGATTCCTTTTCCAAACATGTTCTAAATGCATCCTAAGTACCCAAATGCAAAGGTGCACATAAAGACTCAGAGATGTCATCCAATATACATAAATGATAAGGTTATCCTAGTTTTGACATCATTCAGAACATCTAATGGGAAAGTGCACTCACATACACCCATTTTTTATGATGGCAAAATTTGCGACATTGTATTTCATGTCTACATGAAGGCTCCCCTGAATATATGCATCCTAACTCCATCTCTGCATATGTTTCTCCCTCTTTGACAAATTCAAAAAGAGACAAATAAAATTATGAGAAGTATCATTTATCACACAAATACTAATATATCACACAGAGACGTTTTGCAAAATTAAGAACTTGTACTCGTATATACCGATATACAAGGAGTGGCGCAAAAAATTAAACATAAATAACAGGCAATACACATCACCATAATAACAAATACAAAGGCATAAAAGATAATGAATGCAATGCAATGGAAAACTCTTGAGTGTCTTCAAAAATGTCACGATTCTGAAACACTTCACAATGGTGCTCCCAATGCTGCACACGCATGTGCCTAGCATGATGAAAAATACATCACTACTAAAACCAAAACCAAAGATGCTATCTTAAAATGAGACATGATTTGATCAAGATTTTCATTGGCACTAAACATACTCAAATTACATGAATAACAAGAAATAGTAATAGAAAACATGTTTGTGTACAAAGAACATATACTTCAAATGATAAAGAATCAATAACATGAAGTCACTATAAGCATATAAATTGACACATATTATAGTTATCAACTGAAAGTTTTTGAACCGAATTGTTCTCGATAAATTAGTGCTTAATTTCATATGTAAATCACTATGGATATAAGAGTTGATTTGAATGTATAAAGGTTTAATCACTAAGGATTTAGGAGTAGACATTCTCGAGAACCGATTATAAATAGTTTAGAAGATGTTATTGTAAGGTCATGTTAGAATTATCAATGGATCTGATCATACACCTTCACTAGCATGTTTACTCACATATAATTAAATTTGTTCAACTGTCCTATTTACTTTTATTTCTTTTTTTATTTCTCAATAGAAAAAACTATAAACTAAAACCCAAAAGGATTTTGTTTAACTGAATTGAAACAATAACTCTATATCACCATGCAGTCCTTGAGATCGATACTTTGGGATTTACCGATCACACGGGCACTGTGAAACTAGTTATATAAAGCCCATAATCACTTTCCATAGTCGGTCTAGAGGTCATTGGTAGATTTTGTGATAATATCGACATGCTTTGGGAATTCAACGGATAGCAACAATGCTTGATGTAGACACAAATGTGTCATATGAATTTGCAACAATTGTGCTTCCCCCTGGGGGTTGTTTTCCATTTGATTTAGTGTTTCTAGGATCCACCATTTTCGTAATGTAATTTATTTTTGGCTGAGTCTCATTATGTTTGGCTATCCTCTCACTCCTTAATCTCATGCACACTCAATTTTACACAAGAGTCTGAAGAATCATACAAAATACTACTTTTGGAAACCTAAAAAACTTAGCATAAGTATCCCACCAGGTGTGCCAATTTCTTTACCTAGATTTCTGGAAAATAATCTCTAGCCTCTTATTAAAGTTAACTTACAAGATTAACTATAAAATCCTAGAACATAATCCTAAATCTTAGATGGTTTTAGTGTTTGGATTGAGTAAAAAATTGGACAATTGTTCATGCAATGTAAGTAAAAGATAGAAATGAAACTGGAAACATGCATACGTTTTAAATAAACGATATTTAAAAGAAAAGATAAATTTCTGTGAAATTAAACTGGAAACATGCATACATTTTCAGAAGTCACTCGTTTCTCTCTTTAACACGAGTACTTAGAGTTGTTCTTGCAATGTTACAAATGCGGACCTCTAAAACACACCATAAATTTTACTTATATATACATTCTAAAATAATTGTTGTCAATGTTCGTTTATTTACAACCTTCCACGTAGCATATTCATGCAAAACTATTCTCTAAAAATCCTCCATGCGTCAACAATATTTGTTCATAGAAACTGTCTGCGTCTTTGATAATTGCTCGCAGAAACTTCCTTCTACATTTTTGAATTAGTCTTAAGCAACCAAATAGACTTTGATTTTGCTAAGTCCTTAGACAATCCTCTATGGAAGACTTCGGCCGCATGGCCAACATTTTGCCTTCCAAGCTTTCAACAATAAAGCTAATTTACAATCATATCAACACCTTTTCCCTCTGCCATAACCTTTCCTTGCATCAATTTTCCCTTTATTCCCAACATGGTCAAAAAATCCTATTCAACAAATCTCTACTTAATTGAGGAGGAGTTTAGTTACTCCAAACAAAAAATGATATTTCTTTTACAAATTCCCTCAAAAATGTGTTGTTATCATCAAAAGGAGGAGAATGTAGAACCTTGTTTTGTATGTTATTGGTCAAGGTAGCTTTCTTAAAGAAGAACATACTTTTGATGATGAAAACTAGTCAAGTGATGATAACTAAAGTCAATTTAAAAATGCTTAAAGATTCAACTAGATCAATATACTTTTGATAATGACAACTAGTCAAGTGATCATAACTAAAGTTGAGTGAAAGGGGGTTAAATATGCAACCATATCAATATGTATTGATAAAATTGATTATTTGATGATGGTGAATAAAAGGAATATAATTAAAGTCTTGTCTCAAATTAAAGATCAAGCAAGTGTCTACAAGATTAGAAGTATCTGACGAGTCTTGAAGTATATGAATGCCTACCCCAATATGTCGGGGTGAATATACATTATAGGCAAAATATTTTTTTTGGTCTTGTATGTTAATGTCAAAGTTCATTTGGGTCCCTTAACTTAAAAGAGGTTCATATTTGCCCCTTAACTCTTCAAAACGCTTAATTTTAGTCTTTTTTTTGTCTAATTAGCGAAAAATTAAGCGACCGATTTCTGAGTTTTTCCGTTACTAATTAGACAAAAAGAACCAAAACGAAGCATTTTTAAGAGTTAAAGGACCAAGATGAACATTTTTTAAGTTAAGGGATCAAAATGAACTTTAACATTAACATACATGACCAAAAGGGTATTTTGCGTACATTGTAAAAGCTTAAGAGCTTTCTCATACAGTTATACGACTAATCACATACACACACAAAATTATTCTCTCTCAAAAAATATTTCTAAAATTGTCTTAAATTTGTGTCAAATAATTTGGGAAATGCTGGAAAAGCTATGGACAATTTTTTGTTCTTGACAATCGATTTACATTTGTACTCAATCGATTGGGTTAGTGAAAGAATGTGCCATAAGCAATTAGGACAACATCTTAATGATAGGAAGAGGCTATATATATTTTATTTCCTTTTAAAACTTATTAATTGAATTATTTTAAGGCCAACCAATCGATTGAAGCATTGTGCCATTTAGAGATTATTTCAGAGTAATCGATTATTTTTATCTTGGGTGAACAATTTGTTCATTTATATATTATTTTGGGATTCAAATCTAAATATGTTAAAATATTGGTTTTGGTGATTTAGTTATTAAGTCGTTGGCTTAGTTCGAAGACTCGGTACGTTCAAAAGTATTCATTCAGTTCAACCTTAGCTCGGTATCAAAAGCTTATTAAGGTTGGAGATCATCTTGGTATAAATATAATTGGTTTTGTGTTAGCCAGATATAAAACCACGGTTTGGGTTCGTGAGCTCAATCCAGATTCAAGATCATCCCGTGCATAATTTTGGTTTTAAAGCTTCAAGACTAATAGCTCCAATTTTTTGTTTGGAAGAAGATTAACCGCTTCAATCTATCGTTTGGAAGAAACACTCACAATGTATCTTCTTGTTTGTTGTTTGGTTGGAAGTTAGTCAAAAACTTCATTTTTCACGTATAAGGGGATTCAAGACTTCAACCTACGAAATCTCTTAAGTTTTATTAGATACTCTCAAGATCAAATCTTGAGGATATGACTAAGTGTTTTTTTGACTCAACATGTATAATTCCACGTGTTCTATATTTTCTCTTAACTTTTACATTTTGCATTTTAGTTTATGAACTTCCCTTTTCGATGCTTACTTTCAAAACTTTTATAAAATGCTTTATGAAACACATAATTCACCCTTTCCCTCTTGTGTGTGAAGCCACATGTCCAACAACTCGAAAGTTTAGGTTTGGATCACAAGATTCCATATCTAGAACTTCGGCATTTTTCTCGATAGCGTTTACGAGGAGAGCATGGTTTTTGTGAAAATGATAGGAACCAAAAGTGTTTTCCTACATACGGTACCATTGTTTCGTTCGGAACCTAGAAATAGTTTATATACCTCACAAAAGGAACCATAAATAAAGATAATCTGACACCTGGTGATCTTGAATGGTGGCTCCGATCTCCTTTACGGTGGCGTAGGGTGGACCTGCGTGGTTGGCACTTCAACGCCAAGTTAGTTCATGACTCAATGTGAGTATAATGAAAATGAAGATTAGTGATTGTAGATTTCTCTTTACATGTGAACATTTTTTATACTTTGGATCGAGTATAGTGGATTTGAGATGAATTAGACATTGATCCTTTGGGCCTTTGGCTGGTCTAGAACAAATACCATGAGTTGGTTGCTTCTTAATTCTTAGAGAAAGTTATATTCATCATAGGGGGTCTTTTATCTTTGATGATTGTGAAATTCTTGAGTGACATGTCAAGACTAGTATTGTGTTGTGTTGCTAGGAATTGACAAGCTAACAAGAGCAAAAAGAAAGGATTTCTTCTCCACTGAAGACTTCGGTAGTGCCAAGAGAATGTAGTTGCGGAACAAAGTTGGGAGTTTATGTCTCGTTAGATTTAATAAGAGTTCGTACAAGCGACCGATATGGTCAAGTAAAAATCATTGTGGAACAAATGCTTGGAGAGGATCTTGGATTTGAGTAAGAGGACATTCAATATTGAGTGAAGGTCTTGGGATTTCAGTTGCCTAGACCGTGTAGAACAAAAGAAGGAAAAATTCATATTAGAGTTGTTATTTTTACTTTTAATTTCATCATTTTCTTTTTTGATTATATAAATGCACGTTGTAAAATTGTTAAAATAGTGGAAGACTACAAATTTTTATTGGTTGCCATTGGAGATTGATTTAGACAAAAAACAAGGACGAACACATTGAACCAATATAAATCTTGGTGCAATCTTCTTTTTCTCATCTCTTTCAAATTTTATATATAGTTTAATGATTTAGGCTTTTACCGTTTTCTTGGAAATTGTTTGTTGTTAGGCATAAATTTATCCGTAATAGTTTGTTGTCTTAAGTTTAAGTCTGATAGTGATTAAGTCATTTGAATATTTTCTCTGACAATTATGATTGTATAAACTCTTGTTATTAGATTGATCATTCAATTAATCAAATTTAATCTGAGTTTTATTTAAAAATTAAATTATGATAATTATTGAATTGTTTGTTTAAATAATTTAGTTTTTCTCTCTTGTTGTGATTTACAATAATCTAAATTAATTGTGACATTGATTCAATCATATCTTTTATAAGACCTATGTTATCTTTCACTTCTGTTTGCTATATAAGTGCATTTGTTTGTGAAACACTTATTTTTGAGAAACAAAATTGTTTTGTGAGTCACTATAAAATTAGATAATCTTGAGATTATTAAGTTATGGACTCATAACAAAAAAAAATTAGAGTTTCATTCATATATTTTACTACTTCTAAAGATTATTAATCAGTTTGATTGATCACGCCCTAAATTTTGTCCCATCATATGTTTTGAAAATCGAATTCTTCTACTACATGGTCATCTCTCCCATCTATACTCTCTTAGATCATATGTATATGAAATGTTTTTAACCCTATTGTATCCATATCTCTTTTATGCTCTCCTTTATTTTTTTTGTTTTGAATTGAATTCACACAAACAAAAACCAAAGAAATCACAACCGTCCGTCATATTTGATGGCTAAAAATGAAAACCTTTCACTCTCACCATGTTATATTGCACATTATTAGAACACACACTGCTAAAGACAACTATGTTCAACCTTTATCAAATTAAATTCATACAAGTACACTTTATTCTCAAGTAAATTGTGTCTTTTGATCAAGTGTCCTAGCTTTTTTTATATCATAAAAAATTATTCGCTATCATAATCTTCTAAACACTACACTATTGAAAATATATATTAAGTTCAATCATTGGCCATCTAAAACATGAGCAAAATAAACAACTTAAAAGGGATGTGTATGTGTCCATATTAGTGGCAGCCGCCCTAATTAAAGGATTGATGAAGTGACAAATTCTACCCACCAAATTAGATAGCTTTTGATGTGTGAATCTCCTATTCCTTTCATACAATTTGTTCATGTTCAAACAATGAAAGGGATGTAAGAAAGACAAAGTAGAATTCATATAGTAATATATTTCTATATTTGATTTTGCTTACAGAAATAAGATTGATTAGCTTATACACTAGTTGAATAGTCAAGTAAAGGTCTGTTAGAAAAAGAAAGGAGAGCTGATAAAGTGAGAGAAAATTATATAAAATTATTAAAAGCATTTTTTATAAACTTTGGATTTTTATGAAATATGTCTCATATTGTAGTGGTGGGGTTCTTCTTTTGAAGATCATATATATCTTTTACGGAAGTTTCTTAAATTTTGAAAAAGACTAGAAAATGTATTTAATGATTATATTAGTTGATCAACAAAAAATTTAAAACTAAAATATTAATATTTTAAAAGTTATAGTACCAGTATATGAAAGTAATTAAACCTTAAATTAATAATATTTAAATTATTGACTAATGCTGGATTTAATAGAAAGAATTACCGTTTAATTTTTTTACGAATATGTTTGAAATGAAGTTGAAAATATTGAATGGGCTCAATATTAAAAGAAAAAAGAAAAATGTGTATAGTAATGTTTTAGAGTGTAGTGATTGGATGTATTATTTTGTCAGTAGCAGCATTGGGATGGGTTATTCAGAGGTCCTTGAGTGTTTCTTTACACATAAAACTAAGTTTCAGAGAAACTATTTAGCCCTTGACTGACAATGCTTCTGTTTCATGCTTTCTTGCTTCCTTTGTGAAATTCCAAGGCATGGTCTGTTTCTACAGTTCCATAACAGGACATTAATCGATACACTTGTAAACCCAAGGAATTTATATCCGTTGAAAATTTTAAGAAATGTAAATTAAGATTAAATATCAAGGTCAAATAAATATACTCTTCAAATATATTTATAAAAAACAAAAATAATTTTTATGATTATTTAAAAATTCAATAAAGTATAATTAATTTTAATAAAAATATTAATTAAATATATTATTATTTTCTTTTTATTAAATTTAATAGAATATTGAAAAATAAAATAAAAAATATATTAATAATTATAATATTATAAGATTTAATAATAATTGACTTTTATTTATAATAGTGTCAAGAATTAAAACATTTTTGTTGTATCGCTTTGAATAATATCACGATCTATTATAAAGACTTAAATAAATAGCTTTAAATATATAATAGAGAATTTCTCTTTACACCTAATAATAATGGTTTTTCCTACTGAAAACTCAAAAATACCTTTCGCAAATGCACATGCGAAGTCATCTCTCATCAGATTTCGCAAATGCACATGCAAAGAAATCATTTTTTAAACATATTTTGAGGTTGTTTCGCAAATGCACTTGTGAAACTTGTTGCGACGTGACTTCGCAAGTGCACTTGTGAAACTTCCTCAGTTTGTGTCATTTTTGTTTAAAACTACATTAGTTCCACTATTTCACAATCGCACAATTTTTTTACGAAATGATCGAAAATATAAAGTGAACATAACAATACGATCAAAATAGATGTTCATACATAATTTTAGACATAAATTGTTTAGAAAGAAAATACGGTCAAAATATTACAACAACAACAAAAAAAACCAAACATAACACAGTCTACTGTGTATGCCTAATCCTAACTCTCTGCGTCCTCCTCTGTCTGCGGCACTACGATGCACCGAATGTCTCACTGACCATCCTTTCAACTATGGAAACCACCTAAGGATCGCCCATCTCGATAATCTTTGTATCCAATGCCTCATGCCTAAGTAGGCGAATTTGTTGATAGATCGCCATCGACACCTCGTCGTACCGTGGTGTCGGGAGCAGCCTGAAAAAGGAGATCTAGGTATCATCTGTGTAACACTATAGGAGAACTGACTTGTTTGTTTTGCATTTTATCGTGAATGTTGCAAATAGCAAGAGTCGCCACCAACTTTTCTTTTATCTAATAAAGGAAAGGTGAAAAGAACAGGAAAGACCTTTTATCGATTCTGAGTAAGGGAGGTAATTATGAAAAGGGAAGGTATTAGCACCCTTTCCATCTGTAATTATCTACAGGCTCTTAACTACTTAGCTCACTTTTTGAAATCTTGTTTTTTGCGTGTGTGATTTGAAAAGTATTTCGCTTTGACTTCGTAATGGTTCTTCTATCAGTCCTCAAGAATGTATACGAAGTGTTCGGAAATATTTCGTTTGGAAAATGTTTAACTTTGTAATGATTCTTGTTGGAATGTATACAAAGTGTTTGTTTGAAATATTTTGAAAGGAGTGTGAGGTGTGAAAAGTATTTTGATTAGGATTGAGCAAGCAATTTAAAGTCTTTATTACCTACTCAGAATGGTCGTTTCTTATTATTTTCCTTCTCCTTTAGGACAGCGTTATACATACTATTAGTTGATAGGTAACCCTATCCGTTGGATGTGAAGGGACAACCGTAGGGTCATCGTATGGTTATAGAAGGAAACATGCAAGGATACCTTTAGCAATTCGAAGGGACGATCATCACTTATTCGTAGGCAACAACCGAGGGACGAGATCATATATTTGTAGGCAACATCGAGGGTCATCGAGGGACTATGATCTTTGTGATAATTTATTTGTAAGCGTCTTTGCTAATGGTACCGCTACGTTCGAGGGACATGACCGTGTTTATCCGAAAGGCAACAAGAGCGAATATCCTACGGGGTGCAAGTGTGAAAAAGTGTGTTAAGTTCATATATTTATCTTGATTATTAGAATGATCTAATGGTTGATTTTAGATCTTGTCATGCAAACCCTAATTAGCATGCAACTAAGCAGTTATATACAGTTTATAATAGTGCGGAAAGTAAAGGCAGAAAATAAACCTACGCTGCTACAAGGCTTTGGGGCAGTTACATAATAGAGGTGCGGAAAGTAAAGGCAGAAAGTAAATCTAGGCTATTACAAAAAATATTCTTGCGACCATACATCGATTTCTAATATTTAAATACGAAATAAGAGAAAATGTTAGTAATAAAAAGTTTTAAGATTAGTATAAATGTTTTTAGGGTTAGTGAACCTAATTAAAAGAAAGAAAATTATTTTTTTAAATTTTTGAGGTTGATTTTAATATAGAAAACTAATTAAAAGTTAATTTAATGGTTAATTAACAATTAATTAAATGTAAAGCAAAATAAAATATTTTTTATGCTAAAAATAAAATAAAGATTTTTCAAACCTAATTCTAAAAGAAATTTTTATTTTATTTTATTTTTTGTGGTTGGTTTTAATTGAGAAAACAAATTAAAAGTTAATTTCATGGTTAATTAAACAATTAATTTAAATAACGAGGAAAAAAAATTTAGTGTCAAAAATTAAATAAGGATTTTTTTAACCTAATTCTGAAAATAAAAATATTTTTGTGATTTTTGTAGCATTTTAAAAAATATTTTAAAAGAAATTAAAATAATTGAAGAAAATTGAAAAAAATAAGAAAATATGGAAAATAGGATTAGTAGACAAAGTGCAAAAAAATAGTTTGGGGCACCAGGGATCGAACCCAGGACGCCTCACTCACATGCGTTCCTCCCTTGCCGTTTGTGTTGGACATGCTAGTTGTTTAAACAATGAAACAATCAAGATATATATGCAAATATTTCCAAAAAATTATTTAAAAACCAAAAGCACGCGCAGGGGCTTCGTCCTCAATTCAAATTTTTTCTGGGAATTTACCCACGGCCTTTTCGTGGATAAAGGTTTTACCTACGGACATGACTGTAGCTATAACACCTGCATATTGGTAAAATTCAGTACAAGCATTACAAATTACTTGTGAGATCATGGTTATATTAGAAATTTGATTCTGAGCACGATGGTGTCCATGGTTTGGTCCAATTTTGTCTAAAACAAAAAACCCCAAATCAGAGCTTCAAACCCTAACCATGGTGGAATCGTGTACCTACACTCAAACTCAAATCAAGTTATACAGAAAGCATCGAAATCATGTCAGGAACACAAATATATGATCAATTCTTGTTAAAAAAATGCATGTATATATGCAATCGATTTTGAAAATATGAATGAAAAGTGAAACTGTGATTTTACGTTTCCATATGTTTTGCTTGCTTGCAGGGGTCTGGAACGATTCTGAGGACACCAATGAAGCTATTGGAATGCTTGGAATGGCTTGAATTGGTCTGGAATGTGGTATGCTATGTAGCTTGAAGAGCACAAATTTTTGAGTTTTGTTTAGGGTTTCTGGAAGTAAGGATTTGTATCCTTATGATCTGAATATCTTGTGCTTATGTAGAGGACTGAATTAGGTCAAGATTTATAGAGAAAATATATGGCATTCAATGAGAAAATATTTGATTTTCCAATCTTTCAAATTTACATTAAAAGCTTCCAATTTTGCTTTATTCTTGTTCAATCAAGCCTTGCACGATATTGGCCAACTATTTGTGCTTGCTTGGACCTCAAGAATGATAAATATCCAGCCTTTGTATTTATTAATTTAACTTTTGGCATTTTATTTTAATTAAAATTGGATTTAAGTGAATAAATTCTAAAATAAATGAAGGCATAGCTTGAAAATGGGCTTGAGAAGTTATTGACAATATTAGAAACAAGTTTAAACCATAAAAATTTAGGCCCATTTGGAACAAAAAATTGAATTTGCTTAGCATTTCTCTTCATGCACTTCTTCAAATTTCCCAAACTTGCACAAGTTGTATCTTGTTCAATTTTCAATATTTTGAAGTGTTCTTGGACTTTTTAGAAATCTCAAGATGTCCTCTAAACACTCCTTTTAGTTTCATCTTCCTTGAAATTTCCATGCTCATGTACACTTCTTTTGAAAAAGATGACTTTTTGTTGAATTTTAGAATGACCTATAATGTCTTGATCCATAACTCTCAAATGAAGCATTTTTGGCCAAAGCTTGTGATACACAAAGTTGTAGAGAATTGAATTCTCTTCAAAATGATATTTGGTGGAAAAAATTCTAATAAAGTATGTGAAAGTTATACCTAGTCAAATTTTTGTTGACTTTTTATCAACAAACTCTAATTTAGAAACTTTGACTTTTGATTAAATCTTGAGTTTTCTTGATGAATCATGATCAACCCTTGATAAAATGATGTATGTGACTTCAAAATCTTGACGTTGACAAAAAATGATGAAGTTTGACTGTATGTTGACCACAATTGACTTTTTGTCCAATACAGTTGATTTACAACCATCTGAGCAATGGATTGAGCAAACTTGAGCTGTGAGGCTTGAAATTGACATGATGATACCTTGAGACATATGTGGAGGTATGATGACCACTTGAGGCAATGGAACTCATCTTTGAGTTGAGAGAATCAAAACCCTAGTTGTGGGTTGATTTCTTAGGAGAGGGTTCATCTGGTCAACCCTTGAGAAATTCTTGAGTTTGGAGATGTGGATTGACTTGAAAAAATAGGAGGGAAAATTTTGGGGTATAACAACCTGCATACATCCGGTACAACGCCATTTTCAAAACCTAACAGCTTCTCGCCCTAAATACCCAAAACTTAAATTTTTGTCACCCAAAAAACTATATTTACCTATTCTAACACCAACACACACAATGTAATTTTAACAAACTAACCTAATAAACTATTACAAGATTGCATTGTAAATCAAAGAAAACTGTAGAAAATTTACACAAATTTGAAAGTTTTGAGATGATTTGGGATGACTTGAAATGAGTTGAAATGGAGAGATGAGAAAAAATTAATGAGTTTGGGTACTAGAAATGTTAGGATTTGGAGTAGAAAGTGAAATTTTTTGGTGTTTTGATAGAAATGGGATTGGGGGTATGTTCTGTTCGTTTTGGTAAAACAATTCGCAGACTTCGCAAGTGCACTTGCAAATTGAATAATTATGGGTTTCCTCGCAAGAGCACTTGCGAAATCTTCTCGGAAATGACTTCACAAGTACACTTGCAAATTCTGGGGATATTTTGGGTTTTTCACAAGAGGTTTAGAAGAACACCACTAAGTGAAATAAGAAATTCCCTTTAAAATATTATATCGATTTGAATAATTTAATATTTTCAAATGTTGCAACCTTTAAAAATATGAGTTTGGATCATCTACCTTATTTTTTAAAAAAAGTTAAATGACTTTTAAACAATATTTAAATAAAATAGAGGTGATGAGTATAATGAAGTATATTGCATTTTATGTGATATTGCATGATGATTGGTTATATATGATAATGATGATGTGATGATAATTGTGGTGCTTGATGACATTATTGAAACACAATTCTGTTTTAAATCTAACAAACTATTCTGATAAAGAATCTTCCGCAACATAACTCAAATCAAAAGAAGAATCAAGTTTCATTTATCATCAAGGATAAGAAGACTAGTTATACTCCTCAGTTTTTAACTAAATCCTTCTCCATGAGAACATCTAAAAGCGTTGTCTACAGTACTCATCCTCTAAAGTCTTTTCGCCATTTAAAAAGAAATTGAAGGACTGAAACATTTTTTGACTTATAAATATCTTTTTACTCTTGTATAAATATACATACTTGCTTCCTTGTAAAAACACACATCTTCCATAAAAAATAGCAAGAGCTAAGCAAATAACCTTTCTTCCTTCTCTTCCATTTTAATCACATCCATATTGTGATTACATATAATATAAGAACTATAGTAAACTACTTGTAATAGTCTGTAGGAGTTCTTTTCTTTTCACTGCCAAAAGGTGGTATACTTGAAAGTATAAGAAAAGGAACTATCATACACTCAAATACTAAATCATTTGTAAGCTTTATGGAGAGCTTTATTATTCAGAATTTGTAAGCCTGGTGAGGCTAAAGAATACTACATAGAAAGGAGGATAACTTTCAATAGAGGATAAACTCACCAAGGGTGAGGACTGATCTAATCAAGTTGGTGAACCAGGATAAGTTTCTTGTGCTCTTCCTATTTACCACTTTATTACTTTATACTATTTTATTTATTAACTGTCCTCTATCATACACTACATATTGTTTTCAGTATTAGTTTAAGCACTACTCACTATATCAAAATACTCTTGTCCTTAAATTAAAACTGATTTATAAACAAGAATAAACGAGAATTTAAAAAGAGTCACAATCCAACCCCCCTTGTTGTGACACTCCTTTTTCCATCAAACATGTGTTTATATGATGATGTAATGACGTACTTGGTGTGTGTGTGTGTGTGTGTGTGTGTGTGTGTGTGTGTAAGATGTTTGTGAAGGTGTGAGTGTAACATGAGGATTTAATGATGTGTGGTTTCTTGTTGTTGTATTATAACTACTATATTTACCCCTTATGTATTTTATAATGATTATGATTTAATTACTCTTTCTGCTTGGAAATATTGCCTCAAAACGTGGGTAACTTGCAGGTGATCATGATTAGTACAGTGAAGCTTAGGGGATAGCTCCAGAGTGCATTTATTTTCTTTTTGTCGAACAAAGGGAGTCTTGCTTTGATATGTAACATCAGGGTTGGGATCGATTGGTTGTGAACCATGCATGGTTTTATTATTATTGAGATTTTGTATTCCTTTCATGACTTTTGCCTATTTTGGATCATGATGTTATAAACATGAAGTGTGATGATTTTATTAACATTTGAACTACCTTTCATGGTATTGAGATTATTTTATGAAGAAGTTTAAGACTCCTTAATTTTGCTGCGAAGTTTGAAATGAATTAGTTGTGATACTAAAGATTATATTTAAGTGTCTGTTTGTAACCCGTGTTATGGAGCAGGATTATTTGTGAAATGATGCTTATGTGAAGATGTGATATCCTTGCTGTTGTTTTTCGTTTATTTATTTATTAAAAGTATTCGTGAAAATCATGGAATTTTAGAAGGGTGTTACAAAGCAATGTGCCTTACAACTGCAACATGTAGGGATAAATGGATATGGCATTATTGACTTTGCCATCTCAACTTTAAAGACATAAATTTTTTGAAAAGATGAAATATGGTTTCGGGATTTCCATAAATCAACATTCCGAATAAGGCGAGTGAGGAACATGTGCAGGCGAAGCAGCACAAGAATAATTTTAGCAAGGATGCAGGAAGCAAGTCGAAGGCTATTCTTGAAATCATATACTTTGATATATGTGGTCCTATCGACGTGAATTCGATTGGAGGTAACAAATACTTTGTTACATTCATAGATGATTTAAGTCGAAAATTATGGACTTACCTGATCAAGAAGAAAAGTGAAGGGATCAAGGTATTTGCCAAGTTTAAGTCTATGGTTGAAACATAAAGTGGTCAAAAGCTCAAGATTTTGAGAATTGATTTTGGTGGAGAATTAGTGTTGAAAGACTTCGATATGTTACATGAGAAACAAGGGATTCTTCATGAGGTGGTTCCACACCTACATTCCACATCATAATGGAATTGCATAAAGGAAAAAATTCGAACCATCATGAATATGGTGAGAAGTGTGTTGAAAGGAAAATATTTACCTAAAGAGTTTTTGAGTAAAGCTGTATCGATTGTAACATACATTTAGAATAGTTGTATGAAGGATAAGCTATAAAGAATTATGCCAAAAGAATTATGGTCTAGTGTAAAACCTAGCTTGAATCATTTGAAAGTGTTTGGATCTATATAACATAAACATGTTCCAGATTAGTTGAGAAGAAAATTTGATGACAAGTCAAGTCAAATGATCTCAGTAGGATATCATTTAAGTGAAGGTTACAAGTTATTTGACCCAGTGAACAAGAAAATAGTGATTAACAAGGATGTGATCATAGATGAGGTTAAGGAATAGAATTGGACAGAAAATGTCAAGCAGTATTCAGTGAGAATCTTAAGTGAAGAACCAACCACTGAAGTCGAAAGAGAAGAAGTTACACAAAAATAAGTGAGAGGTGATGCAAGCCCAAATAGACCTCAAATAACAAGACACGTGTCTTCAAGGTTGTTAGATTGTGTGATCGCATCAGATGATGAAGTTGATAACGAAGGTGAGTTGATACACTATGATTTCTATGCGTCGAACTAGCCAATGCAACTGAGGCATTGAAGGATTTAAAGTGGGTGAAAACAATGAATGAGGAATTGAAGTCCATCACAATCAATAACCAAAGTGGGTATACAAACTAAAGTTCAATCCTAAAGGATAAGTAACTCAACACAGAGCAAGAGTTGTGGTGAAAGGATTTATTCAAAAAGAAGTAATTGACTTCAATTAAGTTTTTGCACATATTACTAGAATCGAAACAATTAGGTTGGTTGTTGGTCTAGCATAAATAAGAAGTTGGAACATATGTGAGATGCATGGGAAATGTGAATTCCTAAATGACCTATAAGACGAAGAATTTTATGTTGCACAACCGGTTGGATTTGTGAAACATGACGAAGACAGAAAGGTGTACGAGTGACATAAATCCTTGTATGGGCTTAAACAAGCTCCAATAGATTGGAATAAGAAGATTGATAGTTTTCTAAGGGAGAAGAAATTTATGAAGTGCACAATTGATCATGGAGTATATGTAAGAAGAAGCAGTAGTGAATTACTTATACTATGTCTCTATGTCGATGACAAATTGATAACATGTAGCTACAAGAAAGAGATTGAAGACTTCAAAGGTGATCTCAGAAAGGAATTCAAAATGTTTGTTCTAGGTAACATTTCATACATCATTGGCATCGAATTCTACAAGATCTATAGAGATTTGATGATGCATCAAAGAATATATGCAAGTTAAAGTTTTAAGAGATTTGGGATGAAAGAATGCAATTCGACTTTGACACCTATTGTACCAAGACTGCAATTTTTGAAAGACTCAGATGAAGATAATGTCAGCCTAACGCAATATATAATACTAATTGGTTCATTAAGGTATCTTTGTCACACAAGACCTGACTTAACAAACAGTGTAGGTATGGTGATTATATTCATGTAAAAGCTAAAAATATCACATCTAGTAGCGACGGATATGATACTAAGGTATCTTAAAGGAAATCTCGACTATGGAATCTTATTTCCTATAGTCGATAAAGGAAATGAATACAAGTTAGTGAGATACACTAACTCAAGTTGGTGTAGTGATGTTGCGGATCAAAAATACACAATTGGTTATGTGTTTATGCTAGGTGGTGGACCAATTGCTTTAAGTTAAAGAAAAAAAATGTAGTGGCATTATCTTCGTGTGAAGAATAATACATAGTTGTTTTTCTTTGTGCATATCAGGCAACATGGATGGTGAACTTGGTCGAAGAGATAACAAAGAAGAACCATGAAGAAATTACCATGAAGATCAACAACACGTTAGCTATCAATCTAGCAAAGAATCTGATCTCACATGGTCGAAGCAAGCACATCGAGATGAGGTTCCATTAACTTCACGAGCATGTAGCATATGGAAAGATGAACTTTAAACACTACAAAACTGAGAATCAGATTGCAAACATTATGATGAAAGGTGTGCAGGTCGAAGTATTCATAAGACTAAGAGCTATGATGAATATATATAGCTTAAACACAATGAATTAGGTAGTGTGTTGAGATTGTAATTCCTTGTGTCGAAGCAGCATATTGCTCGACATAACAATGAGGTGTCGAACATAACCTAGTGTGTGTCTCGAGTTGTATGTCGACGTGTCAAAGCAATTTGCTTGACACGGGATTTCGACTTAGGTCTAAAATAATTATTTTGGACTTTATATTTTTAGGCTTTGGTTTAGGGAGCAAACAAACTCAATTATAAATAGAGGGAGTAACCACTGTTTTTGTAATAACTCATAACATGTATTCACAGAATTTTGCAATTGCAAAGTGAATAAGATTTTCCACAGTTTGTGGATAGAGAGTTACTCGGTAGAAATTGTCATCTTTTCTCATATTTTGTTAAACCTTAATTTTATTTCTTCCTCATTATTCTTTCTTTCTTTGTTGTATCGATGATAATCTTGTTCATCAAGATTGATATAAATTATTCGTTTTTGGTGAATTTTCAACAATTTTATAAAATTGATTGATTAAGTTGAATTTTGAATTGATTTTCAATACCAAACTGAATTGAACCGCTTGTATATATTTTTGAACTTTTCTATTTTTTTTGGTGATATTATCTTTTGATATTATTTAAGTTTGATCTATTTATATTTGTTATTTTATTTGTTTCAACCGTTTTTAATCATTATTATTTTTTAATATTAATTTTTGAATTTAATTAAAAAACACCAATGATGAAAAAAATTAGGCCGTCGATTAGTTTTAAATAATTGATTTTTATTTCAACTTCTTTTAAAATAATACAATTGAATTCAATGATCAATTAAACTCTTAATTTTTAATATATTATATATCATATTAACTTATTATTTGTTAGTAAATTTATAAACAATAAAAGATACAATTTATAATTTTAATTTCTAAACATTAATTCAAAATTAAATCAATATAATTAAATCAGATTGAATTAAATCTTTTAATCAATTCTAAAATTGAATCCCGGATAAATTTATTTTTCGAATAAATTATTTTCTCATAACCAATCTAAATTCTGAACAAACACTCATATCGAATAGAATTAAATTGTTATTTGCGAAATAGAAAAATATAAAACAATTTTTGAGAAACAAAGCAAGGCGGTTGTGAAGTATGATAAGTCACTGGCTCACATCTCAGGATTCATGTGAAAATTGAATGACAAAACAAAACAAATCAAAACGAAGCTCTTGAAGAATTGGATTGTTAACATGATAATTTATTTTATTCTTGTGTTGTTGAGTGGTCTTGCAAGAAATATTGAACATAAAACAACTCAAGTTATCACTTGCGAGAATTGTACTTCTCAAGTAGTTACTTGACTCACGTTCGAACTGTGCCCACACCAAACTAATAATGACCACCGTGGGTTGTGCTATGCTTCCAAGCAAGATTAATAAAAAACGCAAGTATAACAAAATTTTAGATTTTTTTACTGTCGTAGCATTCTTTTGGACAGAAAATACCAATATGTCACTTGTTTCAACCAAATATATTAAAGTACCATCTTTTCAAAAAATAATAATTGTTATTAAGACAATAGCACTGCCATTGAAATGGGTGGTTATGTATAAGTACTAAATAATAATAATAATAATTAATTTATATTATAATTAAATAATAATTGTTATTGTAATTTATTTTAATTTAATAATAATTAAATTAATTAATAATATATTGCAATTTATTTTAATAAATTTATTTTTTATAATGAAGTAGTAATTAAAATCAATAACAATAAAAAACAATTAAAAATAATAATATATTAAGTCATTATATTAATTCATTAAAATAACAAATAGAATAAAAGAGTACATGATAAATAATTTAATTCTAGTGAGGGTTTTGACCAGGTCGTGACAAGCGTTGGTGAGTTCTACAAAGAGAAGTTTGTCTGTTGATTTGTAGAAGCATAACCTGAAGTTCTTCTGCAGGTTGTGAAAAAGGCATCTGTTGTTGGGGTGTTTAGTAAGTGTGGTCTTGTGGGGTTTGTATAGTTAATGAAGTAGCTGGTAGGTTATAGGATGTAGACTGAAAAAAATTTAAAAATTGTTGTTGGGTTCCCCATTGGGATGGATTAGGTGAGTGTGTATGTTGATGGGACCACTGAGTTGGGGTAAAAGGTGCTTGTGTAGGGAAGAAAGGTAGTTGGGTGTTAGGAAATTGTTGTTGGTTGGTCATGAATGGGGGTTAGGCGTAACTGCTTGATGATGGTCTGGTGCGTTGGACTGGTCTGGTGTGTTGGACGTTTGAAGACGTTGGTTGGTTTCGAGGGTCAAATAAAAAGTTATGTGGTGACAAATACAAATATGAAATAGACTTATACCAATTCATCTCGGTTTACATTCATTTGGCATGATATCTCCTTGTAAAACATTATCTCTGCGGTTCCGCCATTGACGACGCTCTTCCTTCAAAAAAAATCCACGGACTATGAGACCATTGGTCGCTCATAGTAATTTTGTGATACTCGTCCATGCAGTTTGGAGCATCAGGTATGCCTTGAAGAATTCAAAATTGGAGTTTAACCATATCTGTATGATGCATTTTCCACAATCATAAAATAGATAAAAAATGTTTTTGAACTCCACACATGACTATCAGTTGGATCCAAATCTTCAAGTCCTAGGTAGGGTCTCCACGTAAACTATTATAAAATATAAACAAATATATTTATTTAACAAATTATATAAAGTAAAAGTAATTACTAATAATCTATGGTTGAGAAAATTACATTAGATTCTTCAAAATGATCGATGAAAGTGCGATAACACTGTGCACAGTGATGAGGAGGAGTCTTCTCATAATCCATCTCATAGGCAGACCATCTAAATAAATAATTAAATAAGTTTAAGAAGTAAATTAATTAAAGTAAAAAAGATTTAGAAAATATAAAAGTTTTAACTTACTTGGTTGCGTATGGAAAGTGAAATGGATTAGGATTTTTAGGCGCAAGATTCGGCATCCTTGACCACCCCCAAGCCTATAGTGTGCTGAACAACCAGCAAAATTATGAGCATCATTTAGCGCATCTACACAAATTTTTATATAGATGCGCTAAAACTGCATATCCCCAACTGTACTTATATATGCTATTAAAATCAGATAATAATGGTAAATACATGAGATGTATTGAATTACGAGGGAAGCAAATATTCGATCGACTATTTTGGGCATTTCAACCATGCATACGAGGTTTTACATAATGCAAGCCTATATTGCAGATTGATGGTACATGGTTATATGGTAAATACAAGGGTACGTTACTAATGGCGGTAGCACAAGATGGAAACAGTAATATTTTCCCAGTTGCCTTTGCCATTGTGAAAGGTAAGACGACAGATGGTCGGGGGTTCTTTCTAAAGAACTTGAGAATTCATGTAGATCCTCAACCTGATATGTGTTTAATTTCCGACATACACGCATCTATTGAAAGCGCATACAACAATCCTGAAAATGGTTGGCATAATCCTCCCTCTGTCCATGTTTATTGTATAATACATATTGCACATAATTTTGTTAAGGAAATCAAGGACCAAAACCTCTGGAGAACAATGATCAACATGGGTGAGTCTCTTTTATACACTTTTTAGGTATCATTAATAGTATACCATAATATTAACCCATTTTTTCTAATCACATATAGGGTATGCTTTAAACCAACCAACGTTTAGGTATTATCGTCAAAAGATTGACATGGCTAACCCAGATGCTTTGAGGTGGATGGACAATATTCCAGTTGAAAAATGGATGAGGGCGTTTGATAAGGGTCGTCACTGGGGGCACATGACAACGAACCTTGTTGAGTCATTCAATTATGTATTCAAAGGCACTCGTAATCTGCCCATCAAAATAATGGTACAAACAACATACTATAGGATGAGAACACTCTTTGCTGAAAGGGGTGCAATGTGGAGTGCAGTTTTGAATTTGACCAATCATTTAAAGAGTAATGCGTGAAGGTCATGAAACAAGAAACATCAAAATCCTCCATACATCGGGTTAACGTTTTTTACTACAATAATAACACTTTCAGTGTGAAGGAAACCATTAACCACAATGAGAAGAAACCTATGGAACGTTACAAGGTCAACTTTAGTGATTGTTGGTGTGACTGCGGAAAGTTTCTAGCATACCACCTCCCTTGTTCACATGTTATCGATGCATGTTCTGTGGTGCGTACTGACATATATCTTCTATTGGCTGACGTTTACAAGGTTCCTAACCTATTTGGGGTTTACAACACAAGTTTTCCAGTTCTACCGTTAGATGCGTATTGACCCACTTATGAGGGAGACCAGATTTGCCATAACTCAATCATGAGGCGCAATAAGAAAGGTCGTCCAGTAAGCACCCGTATTACAACATAAATGGACAACTTTGATAAATTGGAGAGAAAATGTGTATTGTGTCGTCTCTCGGGACACAACCGAATGCGGTGTCCCAATGTAGGAACTAGTAACAATTAGTTTTTTCATGCTTCTAAGTTTTATTACATAATGACATCAAGAAATTAAGTGTTTCATCCACTAGTACTTTTGTCTTTAATATAAATAACACCTTCATAAGACAACACATAAGTTAGATACTTGAACAAACGTTAATAAGTAACAACAACATTTAACCTAAACATCACCAACAAGTTCAAAATAGACACATAAATTAAATACTTAAACAAACATAAATCTTTGACAACAACAGTTAACCTAAACATCATCATCAACTTCAAACAAACATAAAAACATCTTTAGGATATTACAATCAACAACACAATCTCGACTGATCCCATCATCATCATAAGGACACATGCATCATTGTAAACAAGTCTCCAAGAACGAGTTGGTCCATTTAGGCAGGGTTCCATAACTAGCCTCTCAATCTTTTGGATCTTCTCCCCTTCAGTCATTCCTTCCCCCAACCATCTCGTCAAGTGCCTGTGCAACTGCTCCAATTTCTGCGTGTTAAGCAGCTTGATCTTCATCAGAGGCTTTATAGGAGAAAAAATCAATGTTGCATCTCTTTTCATGTATGGAAACTCTGGGAACTCGTTGTTAGTTGAAGACATTTTAAAGAGAGAACTGAAGAGTTGTGCGTAAGTGTGGTGAATATCATCCAATATCAATGATATTTATAGATCACGACAAAAATTATTAAATAATAAAATAATGAGAGTCTCCGCCCATTCCAGTGGTGGACCTGTACAAAAATAATAAAGTAATAAAAAGTTCTGCCCATTGCAGTAGTGGCGCACTTGTACAAAAATAATAAAATAATAAAAAGCTTCGCTCATTGCAGTAGCGGACCTGGACAAAAATAATAAAATAATAAAAAGTTCCGCTCATTGCAGTAGCGGACCTGTACAAAACTAATAAAATAATAAAAAGTTCAGCCCATTGCAGCCACAGACCTGTAATTAAATAATAAAAAGCTTAGTGCATTGCAGCCGCGGACTTGTACATAAATAATAAAATAATGGAAAATCTTCGCCGATTATAGTGGCGAATCTATAACTAAATAATAAAATATTGCAAGACTCTCTATTATTCTTTTATTATTTTATTAAATATTTATTTTAATTTTTATAAATTTTAAAACATTATTTATAAATACTTATTTTATATAATTTTTTAATATTTATTATATATGTATTAATTTTTATTAGATATATATAATTTTCTTGTAATTTTAAAATTTAAAATTGAAAAAACGAATTTTTAAAGGCACCGCCGTTTGAATAAGCGGTTGCTTTATCCAAATTAAAGGGTTCGTCCTTTCAATGAGCGGGTGTTCATGTTTTTAATTTTTTTTGTTTGAACGGGTGGTAGATTGGAATATATCTTTGAGAAAGATGATATTTTAATAATTTGTGTTTAAAAGAATGGTATAGTAGTAAAAAATTCAAAATTTTAAGCAAATACTATTATCTTATGTCATTAGAAAACATATTAAAACTCAAAATAAAATTATTAATTTTAAAAATAGTGTGTTTAACATTTTAAAAATTAAAATATTTCAACTTTAAGATTGTTGAAGATGTCTCATTGGCAAGTCAATAAAACTTCTTTTTTAATATTGATTTGGTTAAGAGTTCCACTTTAAATAAATAAAAGTGTTCTATATATATATATATATATATATATATATATATATATATATATATATATATATATATATATATATATATATATATATATATATATATATATATATATATATATATATATATATATATATATATATATATATATATATATATATATATATATATATATATATATATATATATATATTATTTTAGCTACAAGTAAGAGGTAGAAAAACAAAAACAACAATAAACTTTTCGTTGTAAAGAAAAACATTTCAACTAAATATAATGTTTATAAGATTTGGTAATATCTCAACAATAGTGTCAAAAATTTGATAATGATTTCAACCAATATATGGAAGTATTGTTTTAGTAAAGGTCATAAGAGGTGACATAAGTTCTTAGTCGTCTTTTTACTCGATTGATTATCTATTTATTAAATGGGTCATTTTCTTTCTAGGATAAGTTATCTATCGTAGGAATAGGTGACGTGTCATCATCTGATAACGACACTGAAGAAGTCATGAGAAAGGTGGATCACACTCTCCTAAATAGGATGAGATAAATTGTCTATTTCCTGAGTGATTGCTATTTTTAAGGAAGCATAAGATTCAAACCTGGTACGAATATAAATATCCCATCATGACCATTGAAAAGGAAGAATTTAACTACAACACATAAATATACACATACAGAGTTTCTCACCCCATATGAGGTAACTCTCGACCTTAGAAAAAACCTTAAAGCCTTTTACAATCCTTAATCACTAAGGGTTACATCAAGGGCGAGAAGAGAAATGCTAAAAAGAAGGCACTTGATGCAAAAGAAAGTACTTCTAATACATATAACTCACAAAGGAACCAATATATGTCGCACATAAGAGACATAATAACATTCAAACAAAGAGGAAAATCCATCAAAAGCTCCACCCATTTGAATGCCGGTCAAGAGAAAATATGGCTAAAAGTTTTAAATATGCATATCATCCCCCAACCGCAAACTCCCAAGACGGACGTTCAGGGGCTTGATCCTCACAATTGGTGCAAGTTTCATAAGGTTAAGGGACATCAAATAGAGGACTGCTGCCAGCTAAAAATAAGAGATAAAGTGTCCCATCCAAGAGGGGAACTTGAAGAAATACGTCAAGGGCCAAGTGATTCCAACTCGCAGGGGCGAGATTAATAAAAAAGTATAGGATCCAAAAAGGGGGGAAAATCCAGCCAACGGGTGCAAGGACAAATCCATTCACCATAGCCTAAACATAATTACAGGAGGATTCGCCAAAGGTGAATATACCAATTCTGCTAGAGAGATATATGCCCTCCAAATCCTAGTCGGTGATGGTTTTCCTATTTGATTCCGATGGAATAAAATCATAGGCTCCAAAGGCCATGATTACCTTTTCCGAGAAGGATGTTGTCGACATTCACTTGCACAATAATTATCCCATGGTTATCATTGTTCCATGTGACGATTGAGAAATCAAAATAGTTGTGATTAATCAATAGAGCTATGCGAACATCCTCTACTAGGATGCATTTGGGAGGATCCTCCTAGATTTAGACGACCTAAAACCTTTCCATGGATCATTGATGGGTTTTTCGGGCAAGCCAATACAAGTGAAAGGCTACATAACACTGAAGACCACCTTTGGAAAAGAAGAAAATGCCAAACATGTCAATGTAAGATATCTAGTCATTTATGACGCCTTACCGGGGCGGGCCACTTTTAAATCTATAAGGCAAACCTACCTCCCTATATACATTATAGATATGTATGAAGTACCCAATCCCAATTGGATGGACCAGGATATTTCCATAAAATGCTATGTAGAAAGCTTGAAGTTGAAGAATGTGAGAATAATATGCGTGAATGTCGTGGGCATAAAGTTGAGGGTAAAATCGTTAGTAGTGGTTCTCATAGACAAAGGCTTGACCATTCCCTAAAAGGCAAATGTGAAGTATGTAGAAGAAGGTCTTCTTCTAAGAGACTAATGCAAGAGCGATGGGCCTCATTTTGTTCAGATTGTTTGATGTTTATTTCGTTAAGGAGAATTATATTTTTGATCGTTTTTGTAAGAATAGTGATGTTCCCAAGGGGGGATTGGACCATTTTTTTTATGAGTGTATTTTCTTGATCATGAACCTTTGGCTACCATTTAACGATTTTGAGATGGGAATTCTTAAGCATCTAGTAATGGCTCCGACATAACTTCATCATGTGAGTTGGTGTACGTGGAAGTCTTTCAACATTGGTGTGAATATTTGAAATGAAAGCTTTTCTGACTCTTTTTATTTCAGCTATTCAGAGTACACCGGGACCTATGATCTAGTCACAGGGTCGAGGCTTAGGTTATTTGGTGTCAACCTTCAAAACCTTATAGCTTTCATTGAGGATCTGCAACATTTTGAAGACCAGTTCTTTTAGATAACCTCAATCAGTATAAAAGCTCCTACATCAGTCTGCATTGTAAGGAATGAAGTGGAGGACAAATATACTAAGTTGTTCCCCAAATACTTGACCGATACCATTTCCTCATGGGAAACAAGGTTTACGTATACAAAGAAGAAGATATTTCTGATGAGGATATGTACTAGAAGAAGTGATTAATTAGTTTGATCAAAGGCCTGAGTTATCTCAAGGGCATCATTCCCCAGGACGAGGCTGACCGAAAACACCTTAAATGCCTCATCGATACTCGCCTACTAGAGGAAGCCCATACCAAGGAAGAAAGGATAACTTTTTTGATAAACCCTTGAAGCTCTTAGATTTTTTGTTTTGGTCTACTTAGTCATGGAATATTAAATTTAGTACTGGTTACATGCATATTTAATGACAAATAAAGTAGTGCTTTGTCTTTCACGGTGGAGAATTCAGCTAGGAGGCATTGTATTAGGTTCTTCCTCTACTTCGAAACCCTTTGAGAGTGACATAACTTTACTTATCCCTCAGAGGCTATAAGTGTTTCAAGTCATCTGATTCCTAAAACATTGGCGGGTTGGGATCACACTCCTCTAGGGAACATCTTGTTCCTCCTTTAAAGGTGGATTATTCATATTTAGCAATCTATTTGGGTGTTCTTTAGAGGAAGAATGGGAGACTCTGAACTGTATATCTGGTGTGCTTCTACTGCTTTGGTTTTTGGTGAATCTGTTTGTTTGGATACTTTTTTGTCTGACCAAAAACGTGAGAAAATGCATCGATTGGAAGAAATTATTTGCAATCTGATACATCAATGAGATCCATACATAAAGAAAATATAAACAACTTCCACTTCTCTTATCGAGATAAAAGACACTTTCTCCCCCTTAATCTACATGGTTCTCTTGCCGACTAGGTGACTCTTTTGATAAGGAGCGTGAAAAGAAAGGATATGAATCTAGTTTATGCTCGGGGAAATTGTGCCAAGGAGAATATTCTGTTAGGGTACCTCCCATTTTCTCGGGGTCCGAAACCTTAACATAGGTCGATCGAGGGTTTTTATCAGCACACTTCAGTCATTTTATGGACCGTCATCTTAGTGATTTTTCTATTTATGGTTCCCTTAAAGGGGGGGTTTTCCGTGGGATGTCTTCAAGTGATAGCGAAAATATACATGCATTTCCCCTTGTTGGCCTATTTGTCTTCGTCATTAGTTTTGGCATTGGCGGCCTCCGAGGTAGATTTACTCTTAAAGGACCATTCCTTTTCTTTTTTACCCTCTTTCACATACTCAATCAATTAACATCTCCTGTTCAACCCTTCAATTGCATCCTTGACATAAATGCAGTCGTTGGTGTGTGGTCATATCCCTTGTGGAAGAAACAATATTTTGATTTGTCGGTACATGATAACTCTTTGACAGGAAAAATGGGTTTGATTTATCCTTTCTAAAATTTTGTGTTGGGACACTCTTTATAGATCTTTTCCCGAGTTGCAATCAATGGTGTGTACTTTTCGTACCCTTCCTTGCATTCCCCAGTCTGACTCATCCTTTTAATGGTGGAACCTCTTCCCGACCGAATGACTAAAGTTCGTGTTGACAGAAAAGGGAATATCAGACCACCTATCTAGCTTTTCCTCAAGGATTATGTAAGATTAAGCCATGCTCAACATCTTCTAAATGGTTATACTTTATTCCTTCTAATCTTCAATCTAAATGGATGGTCCCACCGAAGGCCATTCTCGCAGATCCAACACTTAAGGCCTTTGTCGACTCCCTCTAACTCAATAAAAAATTGTGTAAATCGATCGATATAAGACCACATACTTTTCTTCTCCCCTTGAATAATATCACTTAAAGAACGTACAATCACATATTCCCTTTTCTGGACGATAAAGTGTACGGAGAATCATTCGCAGAAATTCATCCATGATTTAATACACCTATATGGTAGACCATTGAACCTTAGTTTGGCCTGCCCAACCACTATTATTGCGAACATCTTGCATTTGGAGGCTTAGTCAGCATTGAAGTAGTTCAGTCAATCGTTGATGAGTGGTATGTTCTCGTTCGAATCTTCATTTCCATTATACTCGCCCAACTTGGGAGGATTTTATATGTATTTTGATATTTTTCTTTCCTAAATCCTGGTACCTATAAGATGCTTCTACTGATTCTTCGAGGATGATTTTCTACTTGATCAAGGGGAGGAGTGTGGCTACCTCGATTTCCCTCAGTACTTTAGCGAGGACTTTGGCATCTCTTGCTCCTCTATTAATTCTTCGACTTAGAGCTTCGTGTTTCTTTATCGCGGTAGGCTCTAGGATGATGATTATGAATTGAAATTTTGTTCCTAAGGGGATAAATGTTGGACCATATGTCTAAGACAACATGTACCTCTAGTTTATGATAAATATTATATTTTGGGGACAAATGTCAGATTCGATATATGGGACACTGTATACCAGAACGTAAGAATCATTTATCCCACCAAGATTGACAATTTAACTTTTACACGATGATGGAGTAGAAAAGGATAAAGAACACATTAGAATTATTAACCCATTTAGGTGAAACCACACCTACGTCTAAGAGGTTCTCTAACTAAGAAAAAAAATTCATTATTTTGAATTAGTACAATTAGTCTTATAGAAACACCAATCATATGATGATCAACGCCTCTTCCTAATTCCAATAACTTTCTATTTTGAATTCTCCCTATATTTGTACAAGTAGCTTATACCCTTGCTCATATCCACTTATTTTAATAGATAATTGTTTCTGGTCATGTTTGTATTTATTTTGCATATTTTTATCGTATTTATTGTGACTAAATTTTGCGGATATTTTCTAAGGACGAGTCAGACTATCATCCTAAGAGAACACAAATTTTTAATTTATAATTTTTTTAATCTTAATTTTACAATTAATAATATTTTTATTTATTAGTAAAAATTCATTAAAATTTAAAAATCACTTGCAATAATACTTGCGATAATCCTTATTACAAAAATATACCTCAATTCTTTTTATCTATATTGTTCATTTTTTAATTTATTACAATATTTATTTAAAATAATTTTTATACTTTTTAATATTTTGTGATTAATAAAAAAAAGAAATCATTAATCAAACTTTTAAAATATTTTTTAATTTCAACCATTAAATATAAATTCAATAGTTGTTATTACATTCTCATAAAATTTATTCATTGATTTATATATATATATATATATATATATATATATATATATATATATTTTAAACTGTTAATCTAACCCGCATATCAAAAAACTTGAGCAGCTATGGGAATCACACTCCCGATAAACCCAAAATTGAATGAAATAATATCAAAAGTAAGTCAAACAGTACTGCTTTTTCTATTTAAAACAATAAAAAATATATAAAAAAAATACTTGGTTTGAATTATTAAGGGAACAATGGCAGTATTAACCTGTCACTAATACTGAGTACTAATTTTAAATTCTTAATTTATAATAATAATAATAAATAAAAAACCACTAGCACTTTTTATATATAAAGAAACCACTAGTGATAAAGCCAACTCATAAAAGAGAAGCTTAACCTAGTTTCTAGCTGTCTATTATCTTGCAGCATTGGTAATCTTCTCTTTTTTTTCCAAGTACTCGTAAGTCTTAATGTGTCGAAATAGTACGGATATTTTTTCAGCAAACAAATATACCACTCTCCAATGCATTCCAACAATACCCTTTTCAACCTTTACATAAAATAATATCTCTCCACTCTCTTCTCCAATCTTCTTCATTCTCCTAATCTCTCTCTCTCTCTCTCTTGTACTTGTTTCAAATCTCCAAACATGAGTAACAAACAAGACATGATGAAAATTCAGGTACTCACTTGTTCTTCTTACTTGCTCTTTCTTTTAGTCTTGAGTTGTGAAGTTAACAGTTGTGTTGTTATGCTAACTGGTTTTTGTTTTGTTTGTTTGTTTGTTTCTTTTTGTAGAATTGTCTTCTCAAAGTTAATATCCACTGTGAAGGCTGTGAGCAGAAAGTAAAGAAACTTCTTCAGAAAATTGAAGGTACATTTTCAACATGTCTCTTCACCTTGCTACGTCGGTTTCTGTTCAAAAACATAAACTTTACTATGTCGGTTTAGCATTTTCCTGTGTTTATGTTTCTTAACTCTTGTTAATTACATGTTTGTTTGTGTTCTATATTCAAAAGTTTAAAACTTTATTATATTTTTGTGTTAGTAACACATTTTGTGTTGTGGTTTCTTGCAGGGGTGTATTCTGTGAATATAGATGCAGAACAAGGGAAAGTTTTGGTGTCAGGTCATGTAGATCCGGCAAAGCTCATAAAAAAGCTGAGAAGTTCAGGGAAATATGCTGAACTATGGGGTGGCCAGAGAACCATGGTGTTTAATCAAAATCAAAACTTTCAGCAACAACATCAACAACAACCACAGTTTAAGAATGTGCAAATGGAGAACAACAAAGGAGGTAAGAACAACAAGGCTCAGAATCAGAAGGGTCAGAAAGGTGGAGGAGGGGGTGGTGGTGGTGTTCAAGTTGCACAGTTTCAGAATCCTAAAGGGGGAAAAGATCTGAAAGGGGCTAACAAATCTCAGAAACATGTTAATTTTGATTTATCTGATGAAGAGTTTGATGAGAGTGATGGTGATTTTGATGACTATGATGATGAAGATGATTTTGATGATGAGGATGAAGATGATGATTTTGGTCATGGTCATGGTCATGGTCAAGCTCATGGCAATGGATTTGGGCATCCTATGCAAAATAACAAGATGATGGCTATGATGGGTAATGGTCGTGGGCCACAGCTAGGGCCTGGTGGTATGATGAATGGGCCTGGTGGTATGAACAACCATAAAGGTAATGGTTTTGGTGGTGGGGGTGGAGGTGGTGGTAATTATGCATCTGCCAAAAAAGGTGATGTTTTAGATCTACCTATGCAGATGAAGGGTAAAAGTAATGGAAATTACGGTGAGGTGAAAAATGGAGGTGGGAAAAAAGGTGGTGGTGGGGAAGATGGTGGTGGTAAAAAGAACAAAGGAGGTGGAAAGCAAAAAGGTGAAAGTGATTGGGGAGATGAAAAAAATAGTAGCAAGAAGAAGAATGGTAAAACCAAAAGTAGTGGTGGTGGTTTTCTAGTAAAGTTTCTAGGCCTTGGAAAAAAGAGCAAGAATGGAAGTGGTGAAGCAACAAACAAGAACAAAAACAATGGAGGAGGTGGAAACAAAGGGAAAGAAGGTGGTAAGAAAGGTGGATCAAAATTGGATAAACTTGATTTTGATTTTCAAGATTTTGATATCAGTACTCCTCATGGTAAAAATGGTAAAGGTGGAAATGGAAATGGTAAAGGGAATCCTAATCCTGCCAAGCTTAATAATAATGGTCATGGTAACAATAATGGAAATGTGGGCCAGATGGGTCAAATGGGCTCAATGAATAGGATGGCTCCAATGGGTCAGATGGGTCCAATGGACCATATGAGGCCGGCAGTGCAAGGGTTACCGGCCGGGGCAGCGGCCGCCATGAACGGTGGCTATTATCAAGGAATGCAGCAAATGCAGATGCAACCTAATCCTTATCAGCAACAACAACAGCAGCAACAGCAGCAGCAACAGCAGCAGCAGCAACAGCAATACATGGCTGCTATGATGATGCAGCAACAACAACAGCAGCAGCAACTACAACAACAAGCGAGTATGAATGGTATGTATCCGCCGCATATGATGTATGGAGGAGGAAGGCCACATCCATCAATGAACTACATGCCACCACCACCAATGCCATCACACCCTATGGCAGATCCTATTACTCATGTTTTCAGTGATGAGAACACTGAGAGTTGCAGCATCATGTAAAGTAATTAGTTATTTACTAGTGGCTAGTTTGTTTTTCAGGTTCTATTATTTTGTCTTTTGGGTCCATTAATTTTTTGTTGCAGTGTTAGGAAAATGTGCAAGGTTTAAGGGATGGATTTATCTGAATATCATATGCGGTTTGTTTTATTTTTGCTGTGTCCTGTGTTACGACAACCTTGTGAGCAGAACATGGTAGTACCATTGTATTGTAAGGCAATGACAGTCACTCACATGGCCTTTGCTGACTAACCAATCCTCAAACCTTATCTTAATTACTAATTATGGCTTGACAAAGTTATTATTTCTTTATTTAACTAGTCTTCAAGAGACATTTCATGACAAAACAATAAACATAAAACTATTAAAATGTGCAACATTATTGAGGAAAATGGAGTAGGGGGTGAGATACTCTATATTTTCTATCTAATAGCTCTCTTGCTTCTCTGAAGATGGTACACCATGTACTTAAAGTCTTAGTTTATGAATTTGAGTCCTTGTGGGAAAAAGACCATATGGTAGATATTCCTCCTAGGAACAACAAATTGGTAGCACTAGCACACTAGAATATGGTTAGACCCTTGAGGTAAAATGCACCTTTGAACTATGCTAGAGTCCTAACGCGTCAAAAGAAGTGAGGGGAAACGGCTTAAGGAGGAAGCTATCTACCTAGCCTACCATACTACCATCCCATGAGCTTTATCTCTCACCTCCAAATCATATTATAAAAGAGAGACTATTATTCTTTTTTAAATTGTGTATTTTTATGGTATATTTCTTAAAAATTACAAATAAATAGAACACATCTATTTTTAATTAAATATAAAAGAGCATTATGAGATATAATTTATGGATTGTCTAACAAACTACTTTAAAAGTTTATCTAGATATAGAACAAATAGTTTGTTAAGAAAATTTGTTGGAGGTAGTTAGGAGTTGGTCAAAGTTCGTTAGATGTAGGTAGGAGTTACTTAAATAGTATGTTGGATAACTAATTCAACAAAATATTTAATCACTTAGATATTTTACCTTTAGAATTTCATGAGCTAAGTGAAGCTTTATCATTTCCATGAACTTGAGAGAAGCTTTCTCATTTCCTTTTCCACAAAGCTTGAGAGAAGCTTTAGCAAAATTGACCATTCCCAGCTTCATATAAAAGCTCAAATCTTTATCCTCACCGCATCAAGTTTTTCTTCTAAAAAATTTCATGGTTGAAATTGATCATTCTAATCAAGATTCACAAGAAGCTCCAAGACTTTACCTAAACCTCTTCATTTCATTTGCTTGTTCGAATTCGTCCATGCTTTTGGCCCCAAATTGTCCAACAAAATTCAGGAGAGCAACTTTCTCATGTGAAATATGTGGAACTTTGTTATGCAGGTCATATGTTTTTAACAAGGATAACAATTTTTGATGATGACAACTAATGAAAAGTCAAGCATAAGATATTAAGTAGATAAAGATGCAAACATAATCATTGAAGTTTGATGGACTCATCAATAAGCTTCGTGCCAAGTTTGTCCTAAAGAATCTAGGCAAGTATGCTTACTTCCTAGGAATTGAAGTTACTTATTAGGCTAATGGCTCTCTCCTATGTGAAAGACCTCATATTAAGATCCAACATGCAAAGGGTGCCTCTACACCCATGCAAAGTCATTGCTAGTTGAGCAAAAATGGCACTCACATATATCACGTTCCTTATTTGTATAGGTCCATCGCATAAGCCCTTCAATATGTCACATAAGAAGATTATATTTGACTGTGTTAAAAAAAGCATGTCAATTTATGGCCACTCCTCTTAAAAGACATTGGTCGGCTATCAAACGTATCTTAAAGTATATAAGCGACATAGTTTTATGTGGTATTATACTCATATTAACTCTTATTCACTAGAGTTTCACCCTTCATGTCTATAGTGACTCATATTGGACAATGACCTAGATGATAGACGTTCTATTTTAATTCAAATTTGATTGTTTGGAATTCAAAGAACTAATATCTAATGACACAATCAACTATCAAGACCGAAGATTGGGTCTTGACTCATTCTACCTTTGAATTACTTTGGATGAAGTCTCTGTTCATTAACTCCACATTTTCTTTCTTCCTCCAAAAGTCTCCTATGACAACTTTAGTGTTGTTAGAAATCTAAAACAAAAATTTTGTTAAAATTTTGTTCAGGCATTAGTTACAATTGAAATAGGTTGTATAACTAATTAATGATGTGTCTACTCGCTATATAATACTCCATCTAGTCTTTAATATAAGAAAAAATCTATTTTTTAAATTCATTCAATAATTAATATATTTGGACTCCCTACATGTAGTCCAAATATATTGATTTTTGAATGAATTTAAAGAACGGATTTTTTTCTTATATTAAAGACCAGAGAGTAGTATTAAGTGATAAGTCATTTATGAATAGGCATGGCAAATAAACTCGGCTCCGTTAACCCTACCAAATTAGCGAAAACCCGTTTAACCGAGGGGCTAAACCCGTTTTTTATTTACGGGTACGGTGCGGGGGCGGGTGATGGTAATACCCGCCCCGCACCCGCACCCGCCAACTAAATTTATTTAATTTTATTTGTTTTTAATAATTTTATTAATTATTTACACTTTTTAATGTTATAATATTATGTTTATTAGAATTATTATTTATTTTTTAAAAAATAAAATTATCAAACTTGAAAAATACTTTTAAAATAATTAAGTATTTAGTTTAATTATTTATTTTTAACTTTATTAAAAAAAATATAAATTTAAAAATAAAATAAAAATTTTATTCAAGGGGTAGTAAACTCGCTTGTTGGGGTGGGGCGGGTGAACAAATTTTAGCCCGAACATGCGGGTCCAGGCGGTGCGGATCTGAATGTGCTTAAACCCGCCTCTGACCCGCCCCGTTGCCATCTCTATTTATGAAAAATGTTATATTTATATTGAAAAATTCATTTACAGTAGATATTTCAAAATATTTTATCATTGACACAAAAACCAATGATTTTTAAAAAAATAAATAAATAATAATATATATAATCGTATGTAAATATAGTGTTGGTGTATATTTTAGTGTCATCGTATCATTTTCCGTCATTTATATATGGTATATAATAAACAGTCAATTTCAATAATTATACTGTTACAGATTACAAGATCTTAATCTAAAAATTTAGGTTGTTATTAGGATCGGACCGTAATAGTCTATAGATTTTTAGTTATATATAAAGGTGATCAATTTTTTTTTTACCCAAGAGAGAATATATATTAGTAATAGTTATATTAGGGGGAATCAGTAGCTCATTTTCTGATAGAATCCGTATTCAGTCTGTTTATGTGCAATGAAATCCAACTGCCTCTTTTCTAACAAATTAACCATTAATATTCATCTATAAAGGAAATTCAAATGTCACTTTTCTATTTTTTTCTTTACAGTTACTTTTTAGATAAGCGTGGAGTGTGAAGAAGTGTGAACATTAAGATTTCATATTCTTCTTTCTCTAAGGTTGAAAAGATGTTTTAACATTCTTTGAAATATACCGACAGAAGGAAGAGCAAAAAATACCTTATTAGTAATGGGTAAAATATAGAGGAGAATTTCTTCAGTAATGAGTTTCTTCTCTAATGAAAGATAAAAAATATCTTCATTTTCGTAAATTTATTTATGAATTTTTTAAATAAAGCAAATTCGTAAAGTGAAATTCGTAAGTGCATTTACGAATTCACTTTATTTGGTTTACTTCGTTACGAATTCATCTTATTCTAGAGTATTTCGTAGGTGCACTTACGAATTCGTTCAATATTCCAAATTTATTAGGATTTTATTTTAAACAGATATTTATTTATAATATAATATATATAAAATCAATTGATATCAACTAAATCAAGACAAAAAATCAATTGTATCTCTTCTTATAGTAAATCACTATTATAATTTAAAATTAATTATTTTATATCATAAATTTCTTTAATAATTTTTAATTATAAATTTAAGTTATTTTTATTAATAAAAATTCAATTTAATTATATTGTTAGAAATATATTATATAATTAATGCAAATCAAATAAATCAAGACAAAAAAATCAATTGTATTTCTTCGTATAAAAATTGATATCAGTAGTATTAATATGTTTTTTATTATATGTCAAATTTGATATTGATATCAATTGTATTAATATGTTTATTATTATATGCCAAATATAAATTAGACTTTTAATACATATATTTTTCTATTCTTTTTTAGTATGTGAAATCATGTATTCACATGAAATAAAATAAAATATTTAATTTTCTTATATATATATATATATATATATATATATATATATATATATATATATATATATTAGATTATAAATAAATATTTTTTAAAATAAAATAATAAATTTGGAATGTTGAACGAATTTGTAAATGCACTTACAAAACATCCTGGAAGGTGAACTCATAAATATACTTACGAAAATTTTCAAAATAAAAAAATGAATTCGTAAATATATTTATGAAAGATATTTTAGGATTTTAAGTGGTGCAAGTGAAAATCAGTATGAGTAGAAATTTTCAATATTCAGCCTATCAATTTTCTTTTACTTTCTTTTACTCTATCTAACATATATTTACTAGATATTCTGAATTATCAATCACATATAAAGTTAGTAGTATTGTTCTGGCTTTCTCGTTAAACTAGGAAAACAAAGAAAAAGAGAAAGAATAAACATAAAAGAAAATAAAAAAGAAAGAAAAGGACAATAAGCAAATGAGTTATATAAAAAAGCGAGAACGACCGAAAGAAGGAAAATGGATCGTAAAGTAGAGTGGAGGTGTCCTCTACATACAGGGATGTCGACAAATGGGTTATTTTCTCTTCATAATTTTTAATTTTTTTACCTATTTTTTTATAATTTTTTTAATAAAGGATATATATATATATATATATATATATATATATATATATATATATATATATATATATATATATATATATATATATATATATATATATATATATATATATATATATATATATATATATATATATATATATATATATATATATATATATATATATATATAAAGAAAAGGATTATAAAAAAGGATCAAGTTAATCCGGAATTACGAGAAACTAAAGAAAGGTAATCCTAACCTATTCTTCACAAAATCATTCTTAATTCTCGGAGGAATGAAATCAAAAAAAGTAGTATTACTTATGCCGAATGCGAAAATCGTCAAAAAATCGGCACAAAAATTACATTCTCTACAGATGTGAATGATAAAAAACTGAGAAAATTTATTATGAAAGAGACAACGTCTCCATCTATTCCTAAAAGTTAACGGGACTAAACTATGGTTAGTGAAGGCCTTGATAACCGTACTTGAATCTGTTTCAAACCAAACCTTTGACCAACCCCGATCAATATAAATTTCCATAGCTTTGATCACCGCCCCATTTTCAGCATGTAAGGAGGAGTTGCCCCTAAAGATGTCTGCAAAAGCAAGAAGAAAATCACTACGGTGGTTGCGAAAGATACCTCCATCTCAGGCTTGAAAATTCCCAAGGATAAAAGCACCATCACAATTGCACTTAATCCAACCTTTCAACGGGGGAGACCACACTACCTCTTTAATCACTAGGGCAGCAGGAGGATGAATATTGACTTTGAAAGCTTTAATGAATATAAAATCCATCAAGCTTATGCGCGCAGTTTTGGTAGTAGTGTTGCCACTAAATTGAACTTGTAACATAATCCAATCTATCACCTCTTTAGTAGAGAGAGTTTTCCCATGATGCTTAACCATGTTTCTCGCATGCCAAAATTTATTGAGCGTATTTATCACTGCCGCACAAAGAACCAAAGCAGTTTGACTGGATTTATTACGACAACTTAAATCCAACCAACCAACAATAGAATTTGGATTATGGCTAATTTTTAATTTAACCATAAGCCAATTCCAAAGCATTTTCGTGAACTTACAGTGGAACGTAACATGATGAAAAGATTCAGCAGCTTCACCACAGAGAAAACAACGAGATGCTAGCGAAATACCTTTATGCATAAGGAAGTCGTCAGTGGGAATTTTCTGATGAAGCATTCTCCAAACCACAATAGACCGGCAAAGAGGGAAATTAGGGTGCCAAATATCCTTACCCCAGGGGAAATATGTCCCGGTTCTGGCTTTGAAAAGGTAGGCATCCTTAGCAAGAAGAATCTCTGAAGAATTAAAATTCCAGCAAAGAGTGTCTGGAACAGTACTGTCCGGCAGGAGAACCGAGTCTAGACGAGCTCGAAGGAAAGGGAACCAAGTGAACCACTCCGCAGGAATATTCCAGCTACCGTTGAGAGATAACACAACCACAATAATATTATGATTAATACCGTGATAAGATAATTGAGCGAGAGAGGTGTTGGAAATTAACGGGTCACCCGCCCAATTATCCAACCAAAATTTAGTGAGAACCCCGGACTCGAGACACCAGCTAGAGTTATGAGTGATGGGAAATGATTTTTCTTTTATACTTGTCCAGATAGATGAGAAAATATGATGTCATCACCCCATAAGGACAGAAAACTCTACATTTAAGAAGCACTGCCCAGTCTTGATTGCGATTAAAAATATCCCAAAGCAGCTTCAAATTGGCTGCTTCATTAATCGAAATCATCGAGCGCATACCCAGGCCACCCTTAGCAAAAGGCATACAAGTTTTTTTCCACAAGATCACACAAATCTTCCTAGCAGCAATGCTGCCCGACCACAGGAAATTTCTATAGGCCTGTTCCAGTTTCCGAGTCACTGCTACAGGCCAGTTGTAGATATTCATAGAGTAAGTGAGCATACTATGGATTGTCGATTTCACCAAAGCAAGTCTTCCCTCCATATATAAACACGAACCTTTCCACGAAGACATATTTGCAATTATACGGTCGACAAAAGGAGCAATGTGACAAGACTTGACTCTACCTTTAAAGATTGGAATACTAAGGTATGTGAATGGCAATGAGCTTCTTCGAAACCCGGTGGTAGCAAGGAGTCTGTTATGCTTCCTCATAGAAAGCCCATCCATGAAGATGGAAGATTTATCCAGGTTTATGTTTTGACCTGAAGCATTAGCGTAAAGCAAAAAGATATCTTTAAGAGTATTGATGTTCGAGAGAGTACCGGTGCAGAACAACATTATATCATCAACATATAAAACGTGTGAAGGAACCAAAATGTTTTTAGAAGCTTTGATTAAATCTATCTCTCTGTTAGAAACAACTTACCGATAGACCTGCTCAAGACCTCCTTGTAACGCCCCGTTTTAATTAATATTATATTATATTAATATTTTTGAGTTACCGTTTGACGATTGTTTTGGCGACGGGAATATTTATATTAATCGATATATTTATTAATATATTTGGCGACGTTTTGTTCGGTCCAGTTTTTTATTCCGTTCGGTTCAGTAAAATATTATTCGGACCGATATTTAATTCCCCGGAATAATTTTAATTAATTGAGTTAATAATATTATTAGATATTATTAAGGTGTTAATAAATAAAATAAATTAGGGGTGTGAGGAGTAATTGGTGAGAATTGGGTATACACCCTTGCTTGCTAGTAAGAACACCTTTATAAGACACTTTTCCTCATTTTCCTTCCATAACACACCAAAGCCAACTTAGAAGCTTGAGAGAAAGAGAGGGTTTTGGAAGAAGAAGAAGAAGAAGAGCAAGAGGAAGCTTGAGGTTGGGATTTTGTTGGAGCATCTTGCAATCATCCAACCACTAGAGGTAAGGGGTTTGATTCTCCATCTCATATGGTTAGGGTTTAATAGTTATATTTTGGATTTGAGGAAAAATTGATAGGTTGATTTATGAGTTTGGTTGGTGGATTGTTGAAATAGCTTAGAAAGGTTGAGTTAGGAGTATTGATTATTGGGTGTTTCATTGTTAGTTTATAGGTACTAGAAGTATAAAATGGAAATGGAAAAACTATGAAAAACCAGAAAAAAGAATAACACTGTCTGTTATAGAAACTAGTTGCAGGGAAGAAGAAATTCATGGGAGATGATACAATGGGGGAGGCGCCCACCTCAAGGTGTGGGGTGGCCGTCCCCCTCTCTATGGCGTGCTCCTCCAATCAAGGAGAGTCCTGGGACGTTCGTCCCTGTTGCATGGAGGAAGGATGAGAAAAATGTCATTTTTCCGTTTTCTGTATAATGCGTTTCTGTTTTCTGCAGAACTTATTTTCTGCATAATTCTTGTTAAGCTTCTGTTTCTCTTCAATTTCCTAATTCAACATACTACTAGTTGGTATTAATAAAATATAATTAGGACATAAGTTAGCCGATTAAATTTGGAACCCGATTATGTTCCGATTTCCCGATTTCGATAATTTCGGCAACGGAGCAAGTTGCTCCGAATTCAACGAAAATTGACGTGCTAGCTAAGTTCGACGTGTAGAACATAGTGGTGAGGTTAGTTTTTCGAAATTACGAGTTTTTACGAAACAATCCGAAATAGGCCAAATTACGGTTAAATTGAACCGGATTGCGTTTTAGTAGATTTAAGACACGTATGGACAATCCGATTGCGATGCTGACGATTA
Source organism: Vicia sativa (assembly GCA_021764765.1). Lineage (NCBI taxonomy): Eukaryota > Viridiplantae > Streptophyta > Magnoliopsida > Fabales > Fabaceae > Vicia > Vicia sativa. The sequence goes on from CM038797.1 coordinate 127,106,981, forward strand.
TGATTAATACCGGTTATTAGGAATGGCTTTTGGGACAATTATAGGTGTTTGAATATTCTTCCGTATTTGGAATTTGGTGAATGAATTGATAATGATGTGGTGTGATTAAACATGATGTTTGCGACAGTGTATTTATTAACGAATATTTGACGATATGCGATGATATGTTTATCTTGATGTGGATGAATATGGCGACGTGAACTTTATGTCAACTTTGATGAGCGATGATGATGTTTCGTTGTGTTGTTTTTATTGTCGAGTCACATACATTGGCATTGGCGACGATGAGCTTTTATGCCAAGCGACGAGGGCTTTTATGCCAAGCGACGATGGGCTTTATGCCAAGTGTTCCTAATTATGGACAAAGCGATGGGTACCACATGCATAACATAGTCGTGTCTCATGGAGTCGGTTATGTTTATATTTGAGTTGTTTGACGTTGGGTTTTAATTGATGGACGGTGTTGAATTGTGATGATATATGATGCTTTGTTTGGTGATGATCTTTATGATGAACTTGAAATTAATATGACTTGATAATTTCATGATAATTATGCGATGAATATAAATGATGAGTTTTGCGATGATTTGACTTTGATGAAATGCTTAATGCAAATATGATGTGATGATGTTTGTGACGATGGGCTTTTATGCCAAAAGCGACGATGGGCTTTAGCCAACTTGTGATGATTTTATTTATGTGCTTATGTTATTAACATTGTTTGATGTTGTTGTCTGATGTTGTTGTTTATGATTGTCGTGTTGATTAGTGATGTATTGACTTGTGATGATTTTGTGGTGATGAACATTTATGTGTTGTCGTGACGATTTATGTCGATGAGGTTATGGCGTTAAAGTGTAGATTATACACATTAGAACGATGATTTAGAGTGAGTGAGTTTTGGATATGTGTTGGAATTGCACTTATTAATCTATACCCTTTATGATTCTAAAACTATATATATATATATATATATATATATATATATATATATATATATATATATTATCATGCCTTTAATTATATGTTTTGGAGTATCTCACCCTTTATTTGTTTCGCTACCTTTATACCGTAACGCAGGTTATGAAGACGGAGTTTATAGCTGCTGTTAGTCGAGTCGGTGTCGCTCTGATAGGTAGCACTCGGGGGGAATATTTATGTTGTCTTGTTGTTGTTCTTTTGTTGTTATTCCTTTTGTGAATAAGAATCGTACTTTATGAAAACATGATTTGATGAGGAAGTTTAATAAAGAAGATGTTTTGATTTTTAAGAATCAATTTATGTTTTCCGACGATGCTATGTATCTGAGATTTATACTTTAATGAAAATTGTTTAAATTACTCTGATTTTTGCATTTAAAACCTTGGGTAATATTGGGGTGTTCCATTAGTGGTATCAGAGTAGGTCGGTCTGTCGGCCAGGTTATTAATGTGTTTAACCCTGTTGTGTGCGACATGTGTGTGAAACACTGTCGTTACTTGCTTATTTCTAACTGTTTGTCTGCAGAGATGAGTGTGAAACAAGTGGGGAAGAAGTTTTACTTCTTGGTGGCGCTTGTGGCTTAGAGATGGAGCCTCAAGCAGTGTTACGCTTTGGTAACTTGAAGTGTAAGTTTGAAGACGTTGTTGTAGTTGGTAAAGATGGTTTATGTCACCATCATGATTGTCGACTATCTATTGACAAATTGAGGAACTGATCACCCTTAATCTCTTATTGATAGTAGTCGGGATTTATGTTGGTTGAGATGGGCTTGTCTTGCCAACTTAATAGTGTATGAAGCAGATGAGTTAGCACAAGGTGGTGCAAGGTTACTTGAGTTGTGGGTGAATTTGGATTTTTGTGAGAAACAAGATTTTGGCAAGCGAATTTCTTGTTGTGATTCTTCCGAAGCATATTGTGAGGATGTGAGTGAATTACCGTCGTAGTGCGAAGTGAAGTTTTAATGGATTTAGTTTCTAGAACTAGTTGTGATTCGAAATATCCTTAGGGGATGTCTGCTTCTGGGTTAGAGTTGAAGAGTCAACTTGAGGATTGGTTTGAGCAGAGTTTGTTTATTCGAGCGGGTCGCCGTGGAGTGCTCCAGTTGTGTTGTTCGAGGAGAACGAAGGTTGCTTAGGTTGTTGTGTCGTTTTCAGACAAAGGAACGAAGTGGATGTTGAGGACAAGTATCTACTTCCAAGGACTGATGTTGGATAAATCAGTCATTTGGAGCTTATGAGTTTAGTGAGATTGATGTGAAGTCTGGCTGTCTACGGGTTAGTGTGAGAGCTGAAGATGTTTAGACAATGCTTTTCAAGATAGTGTATGGTCCTGGCGAGTATTTGTTGATGTCATTAGTGTGACTAATGCGTCAGGTATGATTTTGGAATGTTCGGACATTACTCTCATGAGTAGCTGTAAGAGTTATTTCGTGTTCATGGATATTATTTGGTTCACATCAAGTTAAGGAAATTGTAGCAATCATCTGAGCCTTGCGTTATCAGTAGTGAAGTTAGATCAGTGCATGTCGAGTGTTCTAAAGAAAGAGTTTTGGAACTGTTGGACGTGAGTGCCTTAAGTAAGCGACTTAGATGGTGATATTTTGGACAGTTCCGCGAAAATTTATTTTGTATCTTGTAGAAGACTTCAAGGGGTTATTTCAGAGCTTAGAAGTTCGTTTGTTTTGGATGGTTAGCTTTGTGAGGTTGATGGAAGATCTTTTTATAGGTTGGTATTGATCGTGGGTACTTTGACTTGAGATGGTTGAGTCGCTATTTGGACTTTGCAATGGGAAGCGAATTTTGTTTAAGCTAGTGAGAAGTTTAGCGAATGCTTAATTTTGGTCTTGTTTTGTACTGAAGAACCTTGTGCGGTGTATTGTGATATTTCACTTTGGACTTAAGATGTATTTCGACATAGAGTTGGAAAAAGTGTATTGCTACCTTGGAACGATTTGATTTTCATAAGGAAAAAATTGTCGGACGCGTGAGTTAGTGTTTGATGCGGTTGTGCTCATTTAAAATCTTAAAGGGGCAGATGTTAACGACGAGAAGATTAGAACTGTTGAAGACAATTCAAGTTTGAGTACGATTTATAAAGAGACTTCGTCTGGTGTTGAGTTTAGTATGTTGATATCGCGGGTGGCCCAAGAATATCTGATTTGGTATTTATTATTTTAAAGAATGTTGCATGTTTGTTTGGGACACTTGTTGAGATTAATCTCAGAAGGTTATTAAGGATTTGTTCACTACTAACATATGGATTTCGTCGGATACTAATGGTCGCGGTGGATTATTAGATTACGACTAAGATAAGTCTTGACGGTAAAGAATTTTGAGATGGTTTGGTAGCCACAGGTACCTTAAGACGATTGATGTTTTATAAAGGAAAGTGTTCTATTTGTGACTGAAGTCGGTCGCGATAGTAATTATGTTGGATTCCATAAAACTTGTGTCATGGTTCTAAGTCCAACCTGTGTTGTAATTACAGGACTATGAGACGACGTTGATGGGTAGAGTTCTTGAGAGAGTGTTTTGGTTTGAATTACCACTTTGGATGATTGAAAGTTATGAAAGGTGTTTCGAATAAGAACCTGCGTATTGATCGTTGCGACGGTGCGGGGATGGTGATTACTTAATACAAATTTTGGGAATTGAAATTGTTATAAGGGAAGACTTCGTTGAAGTCAAGTGCATACGTCAAAGTTTTACAAGTGAATATTTGGACAATATTTGAAAAGGTCAAACTATGTCGTGTATTTTAGAGGATCAATGGACGTTGATCAATCAAGAATGAAAGAGTGATTTACAAATTGATGAGACTGATGTTACGAGGTATCCTGATGGGTGTATGCTTCGAACGTATCCATTATGAGTAATTGTGAAGTTGAGGATTAACCAAGTTATTTTACGGTTGGCATTATATGCATAAAAAGTGACGCATCATAGTTTAGATATCGAGCATTGAATTTTTTAGCAGACATGCGAGATTGTTGGATTTGGACTAGTGTGTTATAGTCGCAAGTCGTCAGTATACGCCCTAGAATGAGCAGATGGTATCGCAGTTCAGTTATGTTTGAGTAAGTTGTTATTGTTCAAGGGTTGTACGTTGCTAATCTACAAGGGCGATGTGACCTTGTGATTTTCTGGAATGAAAGCGATAACTGCAAGTGTAATTCTTGAGTTCGTACTTATGCGTGAAGGAAGGCATCTTTTTCGTGTTTGCGTAGCACGCGTGGTACTATCCTATTCTGATTGTTTGAGTTTTGGTTTGTATAACCATTTTGTTGTCTTCGTTTTAGGGATGGAGTCGATGTTGTGTCGTAGGACTTTATGTTCCTATTTGGTGACTCGTTTCCGAGGTGTCGGTTCGAGTGTGTGACTAATTCCATGGTTGAGGCGTTAGGACGGTATCGATCTTGTTTGTTTAGTTCTCGAGTGAACCGGTGTGTCTGCAACTTGTTTGGTTGTTGGGTTGTTAGTTGGTTTTCGAGTGCATTGTATGGGCTTTGCATCTCGGCATGGTTGTTCTTGACGGGACGTTGTGGTTAGGGAGATGTCCTTGTTTTTGGTGTATGTTGTATGTTGTTTAATTGACGCGAGGATTGAGTGGACGAATGCGTAGGTATGTTCCGAATTGTTTGTTTTGGTCGAAATTTCGAGGACAAAATTTTATAAGTGGGAGAGAGTTGTAACGTCCAGTTTTAATTAATATTATATTATATTAATATTTTTGAGTTACCGTTTGACGCTTGTTTTGGCGACGAGAATATTTATATTAATCGATATATTTATTAATATATTTCGCGATGTTTCGTTCGCTCCGGTTTTTTATTCCGTTCGGTTTGGTAAAATATTATTCGGACCGATATTTAATTCCCCGGAATTATTTTAATTAATTGAGTTAATAATATTATTAGATATTATTAAGGTGTTAGTAAATAAAATAAATTAGGGGTGTGAGGAGTAATTGGTGAGAATTGGGTATACACCCTTGCTTGCTAGTAAGAACACCTTTATAAGACACTTTTCCTCATTTTCCTTCCATAACACACCAAAGCCAACTTAGAAGCTTGAAAGAAAGAGAGGGTTTTGGAAGAAGAAGAAGAAGAGCAAGAGGAAGCTTGAGGTTGGGATTTTGTTGGAGCATCTTGAAATCATCCAACCACTAGAGGTAAGGGGTTTGATTCTCCATCTCATATGGATAGGGTTTAATAGTTTTATTTTGGATTTGGGGAAAAATTGATAGGTTGATTTATGAGTTTGGTTGGTGGATTGTTGAAATAGCTTAGAAAGGTTTAGTTAGGAGTATGGATTATTGAGTGTTTCATTGTTAGTTTATAGGTACTAGAAGTATAAAATGGAAATGGAAAAACTGTGAAAAACTAGAAAAAAGAATAACACTGTCTGTTATAGAAACTAGTTGCAGGGAAGAAGAAATTCATGGGAGATGATACAATGGGGGAGGCACCCACCTCAAGGTGTGGGGCAGCCGTCCCCCTCTCTATGGAGTGCTCCTCCAATCATGGAGAGTCCTAGGACGTTCTTCCCTGTTGCATGGAGGAAGGATGAGAAAAATGTCATTTTTCCGTTTTCTGTATAATGCATTTCTGTTTTCTGCAGAACTTATTTTCTGCATAATTCTTGTTAAGCTTCTGTTTCTCTTCAATTTCTTAATTCAACATACTACTAGTTGGTATTAATAAAATATAATTAGGACATAAGTTAACCGATTAAATTTGGAACCCGATTATGTTCCAATTTCCCGATTTCGGTAATTTCGGCAACGGAGCAAGTTGCTCCGAATTCAACAAAAATTGACGTGCTAGCTATGTTCGACGTGTAGAACGTAGTGGTGAGGTTAGTTTTTCGAAATTACGAGTTTTTACGAAACAACCCGAAATAGGCCAAATTACGGTTAAATTGAATCGGATTGCGTTTTAGTAGATTTAAGACACGTATGGACAACCCGATTGCGATGCTGACGATTATGATTAATGCCAGTTATTAGGAATGGCTTTCGCGACAATTATAGGTGTTTGACTATTGTTCCGTATTTGGAATTTAGTGAATGAATTGATAATGATGTGGTGTGATTAAACATGAGGTTTGCGACGGTGTATTTATTAACGAATACTTGACGATATGCGATGATATGTTTATCTTGATGTGGATGAATATGGCGACGTGGACTTTATGTCAACTTTGATGAGCGATGATGATGTTTTGTTGTGTTGTTTTTATTGTCGAGTCACATACATTGCATTGGCGACGATGGGCTTCTATGCCAAGCGACTAGGGCTTTTATGCCAAGCGACGATGAGCTTTATGCCAAGTGTTCCTAATTATGGACAACGCGATGGGTACCACATGCATAACATAGTCGTGTCTCATGGAGTCGGTTATGTTTATATTTGAGTTGTTTGGCGTTGGGTTTTAATTGATGGACGATGTTGAATTGTGATGATATATGATGCTTTGTTTGATGATGATCTTTATGATGAACATGAAATGAATATGACTTGATAATTTCATGATAATTATGCGATGAATATAAATGATGAGTTTTGCGATGATTTGACTTTGATGAAATGCTTAATGCAAATATGATGTGATGAGGTTTGTGACGATGGACTTTTATGTCAAAAGCGACGATGGGCTTTAGCCAACTTGTGATGATTTTATTTATGTGCTTATGTTATTAGCATTGTTTGATGTTGTTGTTTATGATTGCCGTGTTGATTAGTGATGTATTGACTTGTGATGATTTTGTGGTGATGAACATTTATGTGTTATCGTGACGATTTATGTCGATGAGGTTATGGCGTTAAAGTGTAGATTATACACATTAGAACGATGATTTAGAGTGAGTGAGTTTTGGATATGTGTTGGAATTGCACTTATTAATCTATACCCTTTAAAATTTATATATATATATATATATATATATATATATATATATATATATATATATATATACACACTATCATGCCTTTAATTAGATGTTTGGGAGTATCTCACCCTTTACTTGTTTCGCCGTTACCTTTATACTGGTAACGTGCAGGTTATGAAGACGTAGTTTATAGTCTTGTTAGTCACGTTGTCGCTCGATAGGTAGCACTCGGGGAATATTTATGTTTTATATATATATATATATATATATATATATATATATATATATATATATATATATATATATATATATATCATGCCTTTAATTATATGTTTTGGAGTATCTCACCCTTTACTTGTTTCGTTACCTTTATACCGTAACGTGGTGTTATGAAGACGGAGTTTGTAGCTGCTGTTAGTCGAATCGGTGTCGCTCTGATAGGTAGCACTCGGGGGGAATATTTATGTTGTCTTGTTGTAGTTATTCCTTTTGTGAATAAGAATCGTACTTTATGAAAACATGATTTGATGAGGAAGTTTAATAATGAAGATGTTTTGATTTTTAAGAATCAATTTATGTTTTCCGACGATGCTATATATCCGAGATTTATACTTTAAAGCAAACTGTTTAAAGTGATTTGGTTTTGAAGGTGTGACGCCTCAGTATTGAATTTATGAAATTTTAAATTACATTTTTGCATTTAAAACCTTGGGTAATATTTGGGTGTTCCACTCCTCGGCCAAACAAAATAGCAGCGGGGAAAGAGGATCCTTATGCCTCACGCCACACTTGTAGTTGAAATAACCGTGAATTTCACCATTGAAGTTGATGGACATAAAAGCCTAAGTGAGAATGATTCTGATCCAGTCACAAAACTTCTTGTAAAAATCAAAACTGTCAAGCACTTTGACGATAAAATCCCACTTGATGGTTTCAAACGCTTTTGAGATGTCTACCTTTAAAGTTATGTTTCCGTCTTTTCTCTTGTTATCTAAAACATTGATGGCCTCCGATGCAAGGCAAATGCAATCTCTGATGTTACAGCCATGGATGAATCGACGCTGCTCCTTCGAAATAAGAATTGGCATTATGGATGCAAGTCTAATTGCAATAATCTTAGAAACAATTTTGAATTTGAAATTCGAAAAGGCAGTGGGTCTAAACATATCCATGTATTGCGCTTCCGGAGCCTTAGGAATGAGAACGATTTTGTTGACGTTGTAGTTGGGAGGAATCCAACCATTTAGGAAGAACTGCAAGACAACTGCATACGTATCATCTTTGATAATGTCCCAGTAGGTATGATAAAAAATACCTCTGAACCCATCTGGGTCGGGAGCGCTATTTTTGTTGAGACTGAACACGACATTACAAATTTCTTCATGGGAAGGAACTTAAAAAAGGATATTATTCATAGAATCAGAAATATGCTTCAGAATTATCTCATCAACATAAGAAATGTCTTGTGAAGTGCCTGCAAAATAGAAAATGTTAGAGAAATAACTAACATTAATATCAACCATGTCTTTATCCGTAACCGCCTGATCGCCATTCATGAGCATCGTTATAGTGTTCTTGGATTTCTAAATCTTGGCCATCCTGTGAAAAAATTCGGTATTCCTGTCTCCATCACTAAACCATTCCATGTTAGCTTTCTCCGCCCAAAACATCTCCTCCTGCTTCAGGGCCATCTCTAAATCCAACTTAATTGCCTTTTCTTGATCACTCAGCAGAATCGAGTACCCATCCTTATTAATTAGGCTTTGAATATCCCCAACTTGTTTTTTAGGGTTGCCACCCTTTAGTAAATGTTCCCAAAGCTATTCCTATTCCAAATCTTAAGTTTTTGTTTAAGAAGTTGTAGCTTTTTAGACAAAACCCACATTGGGCACCGCACAATATTTGTGGCCCAACACTCAGCCACAAGCTCGCTACAGGAAGAATTAAGGGTCCACTTGTTAAAGAATTTGAATGGGGATTTGAACCGAATATTGTTGAAAGAAAATTCAGCCAAAACCGGGTGATGATCTGATTGTAACCTAGGCAGGATGACGACATTCATAGAGAAACAAGCATTAATCCAATCAGAATTGCAGAAAGCTCTGTCAAGCTTCCTTTCCACCGCAGATCTATCCTTTCGACCATTATACCAAGTGAAAAAATTGCCACTAGTGGGAAACTCCAACAAATTATGAGTATCAAACCAATCCTTAAATTCTTTAATAGGGACAGGATTAGGGACACTAGTACCTCTATGTTCGTGAACCCCGAGAATGGAGTTAAAATTTCCAATGAAGGACCAAGGGATACTGGTGTTTAGAATTTTGCTGATATCATCCCAAAGCATTCTCCGTCTAAAATGCAAGTGGAAGCATAAACAACTATGATACCAAACGTATTATTTCCAGCCGAACAAATAAAGGCAACATGTTGATCTGAGACACTGTGGATACTGGGGGACAAACTATTGTTACAAAGGCACCAAATACTGGGGAGTTGCAGCGGCCTGCTATGGACAACAAAAAGATTCAAATAGAGGCGATTCCAAAAAGTTTGAGGGAAAAGAGAATGAGACATCCAAGGCTCAGCTATAATGAAAAATTTGGATTATGACTTCTAATGATATCTTTGAGAGCTAACTTTGAGGGGGAGTTAGCAATTCCCCTTATATTCCAGTATAAGCACTTCATTGGGAAGATTTTCCAACGCCAGTTTTTATCCTGTTTATAGGAATCTCCTTAGTCCTCTTCTTCTTACATTTCTTCTTCTTAGCTCTAGAAGAAACTACCTAAAATTCTTCCTCAGAGGCCGGCCCTTTATCTTGGATTTCTGCCAAATTATTCCAGGAATCTTTGAGAAAATTTGATACATCATGGTGCCCTTCCGAAAGTGCTGCAGGATTCACTAATATTTGAGTATTTTCCATGAATTCACTGTCTGAGCTAGAAACCTCAGAATTCTGCTCCAACCCATTGAGAATATGATTACCAAGTTGTTGTTTTCCACTTTCTGGAACGTGCTGACTTTCCTCTCTCATCTCCAGGATTGGGGACATCGCATTTGGTATTATCGTATCATTCAAATTACCTGCTACACTTGTTCCACCTTGAACAACCACAGATTTGTCGGCCTCAGTATCATTGAGGTTGTCTTCTGCGGTTAAATTATTCCTTGGAATGGCTTCAAATGTTCTGATTTTGGTTGAGGCTTCTGTAGCAATTTTTCTTGTGCAAGAGTGAACCGTGTGCCCTAAGTATTTGCAAAAGCTAGAAAAATCAGGAATTTTTTCGTATTCTATATCCACAAAAAACATGAATCCAACTCTTTCCACCAGAATTTTGTCTCTGCATTCACCTAGAAGATCTATATTAATCAAGACCCGAACAGAATGACCAAAAGGCATGTCGAAAATCGGCTTATTTGAGGAGGAATCTATACAAATAGGCATCCCAAGATTACTGGTTATTGCAAAAATAATCTTGGGCCACCAATATTCTTGAGCAAGTCCATGGATACGAACCCACACTTGAGCTGAACTCTGATTGGAGTTAGATGGGATGAAATCCTTTGTCCATGGAAATAGTTTCAGGAATCTAGGGTTAAGGTTCCATGAAGGAGATGCCCGAACTCTTCTAACATCTTCAATGTTGGTGAAAGAAAATTCGAAATATCCTTCCCCAAGGGAAGTCACTACCCATTTTGGAATAGAGGACCATAAAGATTGAAGTTTGGTCTTGAGTTGTTGAACTATCAGAGGGGAGGAACCTTTGGGCTAGAGCACTTTTCCATGAAGATTGTGCTTACAAGCCTCCAACCTAAGAAGGTACTCTTCTTAGACAATCTGTCTCCTTTGACACATGGCACTGGAAACTGACTAGAAGGAATGTCACAGACATTTCCAATGGCTTCAACAAAAGTTTTTTTAAGGTTTTTTAGTGTTAGAAGCAGTAGCAGCGGGAGGAGGAGTTGGAGCATAGCTCGATAGATCTGTGTTATGGGCATGAGGAGGAGGAGGATGAGGAGGAGGAAAAGCTTCAGGAAAGAGGTCCATCAATCTCAAGCATGACTGAGAAACCATGGCAAAGATCCGACAGCTAGAAGGAAGAAGGGGGCGGAGGGAGCGACTCTTTCATTTTCCAAAATGACAGCATTTGAAAAAAAAGTAATTATACAGTCAGTGTAAAAAATTTTACATTAATATATTACAATCATCCTTAAATATTGATTTATTAATAATTAAAATAAAAATCAAATCAAAATTAAAATTTAACAGTATAATTTTTTTTATATTGTCGATACATTTTAATTAATTTGTTTAAAAAAATTATTAAATTAGTCGTTATCAACTATCTATCTAAGAATAATAAATGCATATAAACTTTCTACATTTAGTCTGTTGTTGAAAAAACTATCAATCAATTATCTATCTAAGAATTATCTATCTAAGAATAATACATGCATATAAACTTCCTAAATTATCCTTTTGTTGAAAAATTATTACCCTTAGACTATGTACAATGGTTTTATTTTTCAACACCTCATGTTTTATTTTTTATCTTCCACGTCATTTTCTCTTTCATTCACCTAATAATTTAACATTCATTTAATTTTTACTTACTACAATAGTTTTGTTTAATAAAATTCAACACCCTACTTCACCATCATTCACAACACATTAAAAATTCAAATAATCACTACAACCAATAAGATTTTACAAAATATTGTATATGCCCCCGCTTCCTCTCGTTCAACATGTTGAATCTTTTCAACATCAATTAATCCACATCATATTCAACACCTCATTTAACACACCATTGTAAGAATTCAACTATTGAATTTATTCAACACCCAATTGTACATAGCCTTACAAATGTCCAAAAAAATAATTAACAAAGAAAAACTATTTCATCCAATTACTTGTTACTATCATTGAGTTGTCACCTCATCAACTATATTTTCAAATTTAATTTTTTTCTCACTTTCCATTTATTTCAAATTTCATTATATTATGCTCAAATTTCAAATCCTCTCATCTTCTTCTAAACTCTCTCGTATACAAAAAGAAGATATAAATTTGAAAAGAGAAATGAAAAACAATTGATCATTTTATTAAAATAATTTTTCCGTCTATCAATAAAAATCAATATTGTAATATAAATATTCATCACAAAATAAAATAAAAACTATAATATAAAAAATATACAATCATTCTATTTTTTATTTTAATTAGTTTTAATGAAAAGAGAAAAATTACAATATAAAAAATAACAATAACGAGATTGAGAATAAAAATCACGGGTATGAGAATTTCAAATCTAATAAACATAGTACTAAAGGTGTATTTAAGGATGTTGGAGAATTGAATTGATGATGGTTTCACTGTTAAATGTCTGACATCTAACATGGTTATCATAAGACAATTATGTTCAAGGTCTGCAGATAAATCTCTCTAAGGAAGTATGGTTGATCACCAATGAGAAGATTGAAGGTGTAATGAGGAAGGTTGTTCTTATGGCTTATCCACATGTTTAATGTCCAAGGAAGACAAAGTCAAGACGTCACACCAGAAGCTGCAACATCTGACTGTTGACATTGTTCTAAAACTTTCTATTATGTATCTAATAAGACTAATGCAAGGTGAGAATCTTTGTGGATAGAGACATGTCTGTGTTGAAATAATATGGGTAATCTATAAAATCTTATATTTGTGAAGTCTTTAAAGGTCTTTATCAATTTCCTGTAAGTGAACAAGGCTTGAGTGTGAATGACTCAACCAAGAGCGTAACTTATAGTGGTCTTAACTTCAGAACCAAATTTGATGATTTACTACTTGAGAAAGGGAGTGATGTCTAAGCAGATTTAGAACATCATCTCAGCATATTAATTTAGAAAATGACGTAATTTCTTGTAAGCTAGGAGTATCTCTTTCAAAGAGTTCTTAAGTCAACAAAGTTCCCTCTTGTGTCCAAAAAGTTATTTGCTAAGTCAAATGGAGATAATATTAATGCTACATTCTGATTGAAAATCTAAAAACATTATCATTTCCACTTCTGGTGTTTATGAGTTTTATCGCATTTATTATTGTGAGATCGCTAAAGCTCTGTGGGATACTCTACAAGTTACATATGAGAAAATTAATGAGGTTAAACAAGCTAGGATTAATACACTTAATCAAGACTTTAAACTCTTCCAAATGAAAGTGTTGAAACCAGGACCTGAAGGTTATTGATCTAAAAGCTAGCCACCACGCCACCTACATGTGATGTTTAAATCACTCCTCCAATTGTGTGTATGTGTTACCTGTGAAAAATCAGAAAAAATGAAAAAAAAAGTGCAAAAGGCAAAGATCGAACTCACGCCTTGAGAGAGTGAGAGGACTAGCGCGCATGGTTAACCACTGGGGTGGTGATACATCCATTAACTTTGACACTTTGATAAATATATATGCAAAATTAATCTCATAAAATTAATTAAAATCAAAACGCGCCAAGGTTGGTCCCTGGGATTTTTGAATGAACCAATCAGGTGGCTATGTGAAGCCACGCATGCACGCGAAGCCCTTGACCTAGGTCAGCGCCACCACCAACGGTGGCACCACCTTCTTCTCCTATTGACCAAAATCCAAAACCTGCAATAATCGACCGAAAAATAAAAGCAAATAGCTCAGATCACATATTTAGGACCCTGCGAATCTAATGGTGTGGTTAGTTTGTCCTGAAGCAGTCTGTAGCCATGGATACGATGAAGCAAAAACTTCATGACCTAATAATGGTGAAATACGATTTTGGCCTCAAACCTTGCAAACGATGGTTCTAAACAATCACAAACATCAGTATGAACATGAATATATGAATTGAAACAGTTTAAATAACATGAATTGAAAGTTTGAGATGCAAAATTTTTACCAAACGAGTGCAATCGAGTGACACGATTCTGGGATGCTCCAGGCTTGTGTAAAGGCTTAGATCGATTGCTGGGAACTTCGGGATGATGAATGGATACTTGGTTTTGCTTGAGAACGACTTGAAATTTGGCTTTGAGTTTGCCCTAGTTTCTTGAATTTTTGAAGAATTCTCTAGGTTTTTTAGAGGCAGCCACTCGTGTCTTTTGCTCTTGGTCTTGTAGAATATATAATGAGGAGTGTATTAGGTCAGAAACTTGAGAGAAAATATATTTCATTCATTAAAAAATATTTGATTGAAAAATCAAATGCAATATTTCTAAAATTGGCCAGTCTTCATGCAATCATCCCTTGTATGCTTCTTGCCAGCTTTGACGGACTTGGTTGGACCTCAAGGCACTTTAAACATCAAGCTCACACGCCTATCCAACCTTTTTTGCATTTTATTTTATTTAAAATTGAATTTAAATGAAATAATTCAAAAAAATGAAATAAATCATAATGTGGCGTATAATTGGATTTAGAGGCCATGGGCCATGCAAAAAATAAGTCCAAATCATAAAAATCAAAGCCCATTTGGAAAATTTGCAAGATTGACCAATATTTCCTTCATGCATTTCTTCAAAATTTCTAAACTTGCCCAAGCCATAACTTGCTCAATTTTTGTCATTTGGAAGTGTTCTTGGACTTTTTAGAAAGCTTAAGGTGTCCAATAAATGCTCCTTTTGGTTTCATCTTCATTGAAGCTTCCATTTTGATGTACACGTCTTTGGAAAAAGATGACTTTTTGTTGACTTTTAGAAGGACCTATAATGTCTTGACCCATAACTCTCAAATGAAGCATTTTTGGGTAAAGCTTGTGAGACACAAAGTTGTAGAGAATTGAATTCCCTTTAAAATTAGGTTTTGTGGAAAAATTTCTGATGAAGTATGTGAAATTTATGCTTGGTCAAAGTTCTGTTGACTTTCCCTTAAGAAACCCTAATTTAGAAACTTTTGACTTTTTATCATTCTTTGCATTTTCTTGATGAATCATGATCAACCCTTGATCAAATAATGAATGTGACTTCACAATATTGATGTTGACCAAAAATGATAAGGCTTGGCTATATCTTGACCATAATTTGCTTCTTGTCCAATACAACTGGTTTTCAACCATTTGAGCCATTAATTGAGCAAACTTAGGCTATGAGGTTTGAAACTTGACATGGTAAAACTTTGAGACATATAAGGAGGCATGATGCTCACTTGAGGCAATAGAAACCATTTTTGAGTTGAGAGAAACAAAACCCTAGTTATGGGTTGATTGTTTAGGAGAGGGTTTGTCTGATCAACCCTTGAGGAATTCTTGAGTATGGAGATGTGCATTGACTTCAAAAATAGGAGGGAAAATTTTGGGGTATAACAGTAAGTCACTAATTAATTTATGTATTACCTTCAGTTTATTAGACTAAGTAATACTTAACCTGCTAATAACCTACAAACAAACAACAAAAACAGACAACCAAAGGTAGCAAGAAAGAAACAAGAAAATGAATCAAATATAAAGAGCATGGAAGTGTGCCCCTCGACAATAATGGTGTGACACTAGGCACACCCACTTCCTCCCATGTGCGTCTCGACACCTCTTGTATTCCACTCAACAAGTTTCTCATTCATGTGCCTCTCGGAACACTTTGTGTCCCACCCAACCCAGTTCTGTTTTTCAAGCAGTTTTCCTATTTCTTCTCTGTTTCAATGCAGAACCTCAGATAATTTTTATCGATTCATGATCTCATCCACAACCACATGAATTACACGATAACATGATACTTATATCAACCATGGGAAATTCCCCACATCAAATTCATCGACTGAAATATTGCAATTTACCAGAGACAATACAACAGTGGTAACATCATCACATAGCAACAACAATTACACCTACATCAACATTCACACATCGATAATTTTATACAATATAGTCCCCACATACTATTCATCATATCCTCAATTATAGAGTCAAAACCCCATCCTTACCTTGGATTGTGTTGGAAATCCACCAAAACCTATGATGAATTTCTATCAATCTTGATAAACAAGATTGATATCGCCACACAATAGCGTTGAACAATTAAAGAAAAGAAGAAGAAGAAAGAATTATTTTCTGGAGAGTTTCTCTCTGTCCACAAACTGTGGAAAAATTTGTATTCACTTTGCAACTGCAAAATACTGTGAATGACCTCAATCACAAAAAATAGGGGTTACTCCCTCTATTTATAGATTTAGGTTAGCTTGCTCCCTGAGCCAAATCAAATATATTCTATTATAGATTTAGATCAAATCTATCTAAATCGAAAATCAAATTTGTGTGTAACAAACTGTTCCCACACTCTTAAATCAAATCAAATCAAATATTTTCTGACACAAGGAATTACTTTCAACACACCACCTAATTAATTGTGTCTACGTTATCTATATTTATCATAGCTCTTAGTCTTCTAAATGCTTTGACCTGTACACCCTTGATTATGATATCTACAATCTGATTCTCAGTTCTATAGTGTTCCAAGTTCATTTTCCCATCTGCTGCCTGCTCTCGAAGATAGTGGAATCTTATTTCGATATGCTTTCTTCGACCATGAGCTATCGGGTTCTTTGCTAGGTTGAAAGATGACATGCTGTCGATCTTCATGGTAATTGCTCAATTATATTTACCTGTAATTTCTTAGACCAAGTTCGTCATCCAAGTTGCTTGACACGCACAAAGAGAAGCAGCTATGTATTCTGCTTCGCATGATGATAATGCCACAACTGGTTCCTTTCTCGAACTCTAAGCAACTAGTGCACCACCTAACCTAAACACATATCATGCTGTGGATTTTCGATCCTCAGCATCACTACACCAGTTCGAATTTGTGTACCCTACTAACTTGCATTCTTTTCCTTTATCAGCTGCTGGAAATAAAATTCCATAGGCAAGAGTACCTTTCAAATACCTCAATATCCTCTTTGACGCTACTAGGTGTGATACCTTTGGCTTATGCATGAATTTACTTACCATACCCACACTGTGTGATAAATCAGGCCTCGTGTGACAAAGGTATCTTAAGGACCCAATAAGTCTTCTATATTGGGTTGGGTCGACATCATCTTCTTCAGAGTCTTTCGACAATTATAGTCTTGGTTCTACAGGTGTCGAAGTCGAATTGCATTCTTCCATCTCAAATCTCTTGAGAATTTCTCTTGAATATCTTCTTTGATGCATCATCAAACCTATACTAGTATTGTAGAATTCAATGCCAAGGAAACATGAAATATCACCCAGATCAGACATTTCAAATTCCTTGCTGAGATCACCTTTTAAGTCTTCGATCTCTTTCTTGCAGCTACCTGTTATCAACAAGTCATCTACATAGAGACATAGTATAAGCAATTCTTTATTGCTTTTTTTTACATATACTCCATGTTCAGTTGCGCACTTCACAAACTCCTTCTCCCTTAGAAAGTTATCAATCTTCTTATTCCAAGATCTTGGAGCTTGTTTCAATCCATACAGGGCTTTGTGAAGCTTGTACACCTTCCTCTCTTTGTTATGTTTCACAAACCCAACTGGTTGTTTAACATAAACTCTTTTATCTAAGGGTCTATTCAAGAATGCATACTTCACGTCCATCTAACATATGTGCCAACTGTTTATTTCTGCTAAACCAACAACCAACCTGATTATTTCGATCCTAGCCACATGTGCAAAAACCTCATCAAAGTTAATTCCTTCTTTCTGGAGAAATTCTTTCGCCACTAGCCTTGATTTGTGTCAATTTACTTCCCCTTTAGGATTCATCTTCACTTTGCATACCCACTTGACACCAGTTTCCTTCTTCGTTCATTGCTTTCACCCACTTCGAATATTTTAATGCTTCAGCTGCATTGACAGGTTTGATATCTGCATAGAAAGCATAATATACCAACTCACCTTCGTCATCAACCACATCATCTAATGTAACCAGACAATCTTGCAGTCTTGCAGACATGCGTCATGTTCTCTGAGGTCTGCTTGTACTTGTACTTGGTTGATCCATAACTGCTGGTTCCTCTTGTCGAACTTCTCTTTTGACTTGAGTTTCTAGTTCTTCAAGTAACACTCTCACTGAATCTTTCTTTACATTTTGAGTCTAATCCCATTATTTCAGCTCATCTATGATCATGTCCATGCTGATCACAATTTGCTTGTTCATTGGGTCAAACAACTTGTAACCTCTTGTCGAATGATATCCTACTAGAATCATTTGACTCGATTTGTCAGCAAGTTTTATTCTCAATTGATTTGGCACATGTCTATGTGCAATAGATCCAAATACCTTCAGATGACTTAAACTAGGTTTTACACCAGACCAGCATTCTTCTAGAGTAATCCGTTCTAACTTCTTTGTTGGGCATCTGTTCAAAATATAAGTTGCAGTAGACATAACTTAACCCCAAAACTCTTTAAGTAAATTCTTGTCTTTCAACATACTTCGAACCATATTCACGATGGTTCAATTCTTCCTTTTTGCAGTCCCATTCTGCTGTGGAGTGTAGGGTGGCACCACCTCATGCGCAATCCCTTTTTCTCACATAACTTGTCGAAATCTTTCGACACATACTCCCCACCACCATCAGTTCTCAAAACTTTGAGCTTTCGACCATAGACTTAAACTTAGAAAATACCTCAATCACTTCACTTTTCTTCTTGATCAGGTAAGTCCATAGTTTTTGACTGAAATCATCTATGAACGTGACAAAGTATTTATTACCTCCAAACGAATCCACCTGGATTGGTCCACATACATCAGAGTATATGATTTCGAGAACAACCTTCGACTTGCTTCTTGCATCCTTGTTGAAGCTATTCTTGTGTTGTTTTGCTTGCACACATTCCTCACACACTTCGTTTGGAATGTCAATTTCTGGCAATCTTGAAACCATATTTTTCCTCTTTAAATCTCCGATGTCTCTGAAGTTGAGATGGCCTAGTCGATAATGCCATATCCATTCGTCTCTACTAGTTGCAGTCCAAAGGCACTTGTGCACCATCACATTTAGTTCGATCTTGAAGGTTCTATTCTGGGACATAGGAGCCTTCAAGATTAATCTTCCATTCGCATCAACGATTCTCATCATCTTGTATTTTGCTGATTGAGCCTGCAGAGTCACATCACTCTTTGATTTGCCTGCAACTCTTTCATTCATCCTTTGCTCATGAGATTCAAGCGTCCCTTAAAGCTCTTCCTTTGTCAATTTTGATAAATGTTTCCCTTGAATCGATTAACCGGAGCTCTTGATACCAGATGTTGAAAATCTACCAAAACCTATGATAAATTGCTATCAATATTGATGAACAAGATTGATATCACCACACAATAACGTTGAACAATCAAATAAAATAAGAAGAAGAAAGAATTATTTTCTACAAAGTTTCTCTCTGCCCATAAACTGTAGAAAACTTTTCTATTCACTTTGCAACTGCAAAATACTGTGAATGACTTCAATTACAAAAAATAGGGGTTACTCCCTCTATTTATAGATTTAGGTTAGCTTGCTCCCTAAGTCAAATCAAATATATTTTATTTTAGATTTAAATCAAATCTATCTAAATCTAAAATCAAATATGTGTGTAACAAACAATTTCCACACTCTTAAATCAAATCAAATCAAATATTTTCTGACACAAGGAATTACTTTCAACAGATTGAAGGTCTCTCTACGATTTTCTGATTGAATCCTAGCCTTGCCCATTCTCTACAACTTGCAACTTCCACGTTCTCCACCAAATCCCAAAACTTCACTCTGCTACTGATTAACCTAGTTTTCTAATAACTGACCCTTATAATTTTATTATTCCTAACAATTCTTATCAATCCGCTTGGGCCTAATTTCTCACACCCCACCTTTTCTATATACCACCACATAACTAAGCCCAACTAATAATTCTATGTCTCTATTAATATTATTTCTATTACCAATAATACTAAATAACTCAACCAAATAACAACATATCAACAAATAATCCATAAAATAATTTAATTAGATAATTAATTAAATTAACGGGCGTTACAGTTGGAGCCAAGAAAAAGAAAATAAAAAAAAAGTGAAAAAGAAAAAGGAAAAGAAAAAGAAAAAAGTGTGAATAAAATCAAGGTTGTAGAAAATGTGCAAAGTGAGAGGGTGAATAACATTTTTGTTTGCTTGAATGTGTGTGATTTAATTGCTCTAACAAGTTTAGACAATTTGATTTTATTAGCTTTAGAAATGACCCTTCTTTGTTACCCAAACTCAATTACAATCCTTAAAAGTCCTTGTGATTCTCGCTTTCATACGGTTCAATATGGGTTTTTTCTTGATGAATGCATAATTTAACTTGTTGTTAGCTTGATTATCGGGTGAGAGTTAAGCCCCTTATATTTTTGTTTTTATCTACCGATGAAGTGTGTGCTATGTGTGATTTATTTTTGAACAATACATTGTCTTAGAATTTTTTACATGTGTTTTATATTTAGGAGTTGTTTCTTTTTTTCATGTTATCGTTGTAGTTTAGTGGTAAGTTTTGCCTTGCTTGTACGTTTTTAATTTGAATCATACATTTATTTTTCGTTTTCTAAACCTATTGATTCAAGATTCTTCGATTGTTGCTTTTTGTTTCTTTAAGTTTGTTTCACTTTATTTAAAGATAATCAATGTTTTAAGTTGGGAAGAGTTGATAAGTGCCAAAATATCGTTTTTATTAGTATTGTTTTATGAAACTTATGAGCTTTGTTCATTTGGTTTTAACAGTAAAACTCCACTTTGTATGTAAATATGTATATTTTGTATATAGTCGAGTTATCGTGTAAATGATGAATCATTTGATAGTTTTCATGTCTTTTTGTAAGTATTTATTGCATGGTTGAAACATCAAATAATAAGAGCCGAAAGCACAACTTCAAACATGCAGATTTTAGAGGAATTTTGACTAAAGCCCGTTAAGCCCATTTTATAGCGTGCTACATGAAGTTTTGCTCTAAAAGGGGCTATGTTATTGAGTTGCTAAGCCGGCTCAGCCCACTTAACACTGTTTAGGGTGGTTTAAGTGTAAATAGTGAGAGTGCGCTAAGCTGGCTCAACCTCCTTATTGCGGTCTGTGATTTTTGCTTTTCTATAAATAGTTCCAAACAAATTTTTTATGTATGATTTTGGTATTTTTGAGTTTCAACACCATCAAAATCATTTATTGGTAGAGAGGCTAGAAAATAACATTTGAAGCTTGTATCTTGATGAATTAGAGATGAGTTTGCTCAAATCATACTAACAACGCGAGGAATGTGGGTTCATTTTGTCTTCCTCTCTCTATGCATTTCTCTATTTGTTTTGCAAACTTACTCTGATCTTATGTATATTTATCTCTCATAGTGTTGTATAAAATCTGCTTTACAAATCATTGTTGATGTCTTCCTTATTCTTTTTGTTTTATGTTTATATTTGTGTTGTTATCGACATATACCTCCCAAATCCTGATTGAGGATGAATATTTATTAGTTTCCAAGTTCTATAGATAAATTTAGAGCTAATATTCACTATGAGTATCAAAGCTTAATGTCTCTATGTTGTTTGAGTTGCGCGAGACATTGCTGACGAGAGTAATATGATTGTTCTCGTAATTTTGCGTTAGACATAACCTTTGTTATGGTATACTCATAGGTGTTTCAAAAGTGAACACGGATATGAGAGATACATGATGATTTTGATGAGTATTGTAGATTAAGTAGAACTGATCGATAAGTTTAAGTTTGTGACGAGTAGATGAAATTCATGCCAGATAAGTTCTCTCCTTTTTAAAGAATGAATTTATTTTCTTGTTCATATATTTTAATTTTAATTTAAACCTATTCAAAATAGAGACGGTTGAACGATATTATTTTATTTATGATATTTAATTTTAACATTATCAATTAATTTTTAAATTATATGAATTAATTAATTAAATATATTATTATTTATCTATATGTACGAAAAATTGAGATTCTTCCAATTTGTAATGAAACCCTAACTGTTTTCCCCATCATATATAAAACAGGGCAAAACAGAAATTGGTTCCTCCACCGTACTCCAACATTCCAAAACACTTCTGGTTTCGACCAACTCCAACCCTCCGATCACAAAATCTATTTTCTCATCATTCTCTTCTTCTCGCCCTTTCTATTTTCTCTCATCTCGTCACGTTATTCGTATTTCCAGAGTAAGCATCATCACTCACACAAGGTAACAACTCCAATTCTCAACACCTTTAACTTGTTTATGCATATCTAGACAACTTTCCCTGTTGTTTAACTTCTCTTGTTACGGTAAAAATTCTATCTTTTTTCCCTTCCGGTTAACCCCAGAAATAACCGGTAGTTTTGTAATGAATTAGGTCAAAATTAATATTTGCTGATGAATTTGATAGTTTTTTTTTTGTTTTGTTTTGGTGCATAGAGATGAATTTATCTGAGTTAGTTTTTGCCTTTATTCATAGAGAGAGAGGATGAATTTGATGGATTTTGTCTTGATTCATGGAGCTAAATATGCTCTGAATTGGAATAAAAATGAATTTCATAGTTTTTTCCTTGATGCATAGAGATAAATTGTGTACTGATTTTGGGATAAAATTATCATTTTTTTTACCATGTGCATGTTGTTGTTTTGTTTTGGTTCCATGTGAATGTAGGAATTGATATGTGTTGATTTCACCTGGAACAGAATGGATCATCAAGGTCATGGCCAAAACCCAGCTATGGGAGTTGTTGGTGGTGGACAAATGGCCCCATATGGTTCTAATCCGTATCAGCCCAATCATATTACTGGGTCACCTGGGATGGTTGTTCCCTCTGTTGGGAATATTCAGCCTGGTGTTCAACCAGACGGAACTCAGATGGGACAGCATCAACTCGCTTATCAGCATATTCATCAGCAGCAACAACAGCAGCAACAGCAACAACTCCAGACCTTTTGGGGAACTCAATATCAAGAAATTGAGAAGGTGACTGATTTCAAAAACCACAGCCTTCCCTTGGCAAGGATCAAGAAGATTATGAAGGCTGATGAGGATGTGAAGATGATATCAGCTGAGGCGCCAGTTGTATTTGCAAGGGCGTGCGAAATGTTCATACTAGAGTTAACTTTGCGTTCTTGGACTCATACTGAAGAGAACAAAAGGCGAACACTTCAGAAAAATGATATCGCAGCAGCCATCACCGGAACTGATATCTTTGATTTCTTGGTTGATATTGTGCCTCGGGAGGACTTGAAAGATGAAGTGCTTGCATCAATACCAAGAGGGCCAATGCCTGTTGGAGGGCCTGCTGATGGAATTCCTTATGGCTATATGCCACCTCATCACCCACAACAAGCTGGAAATCCCGGTCTTCTGATGCATAATCCAAACATGTATGCTCCACAGTCTCATCCATACATGGCACCTCAAATGTGGCCTCAACCACCAGAGCAACCACCATCGCCTTCAGATCATTAGCTACTTAATATGCAAGTGTCATGCTTATTAAGGTGAACTTTGGTGCAATAAAATAGTGTTCTGTAAGCGTTGAAAGTTTAAGTTATTTTTAGTACTGACCATTTCCATACATCATAGTAAAATTTAATTCTGCATCTTTAAAATTTCGTCATTTTTCTTAATGGAATTGAATGTTTGTAATGGAAATATCCAGATGAATAACCAATTATGGTTTATGATTCATCTGTTATTAGCACAAGATGTATCCGAATACAGGTGTCGGTCTTCTACTCTATTTTGATGTTGCAGTAGTGATCTTGCATTATTGGAAGATATATAATAATTTTGTATGTTGTGTGGAAGCATGTGCTGTTACTAGGTGTTTAAATCTTTCATTTCTCCTCGTGTCCTCTTGTGTGGATGTGGATTGAATATGGAACTGCTTTGTTTCCACATTGAGATGGGTTATGACAATAAAGCGGTGAAGAAGCTAGTGTTTATATGTTTTCCTAAATCGATTGTGTTTCCACTTAGGTACTAAAATACGTACAAAAAATCACCACTTTCTATACGATATTTATGCTGAAGTCCTTTTTGTTTTTTTTTTTAATTTGACCACCTAGAATGTTTTTGTGGCATTTTCTTATAGGTTTTGTTTGGGAGTTTGGAGGGAAGGGAGATGAGTACTTTGAAAAATAGGAAACATTTGGTGAAAAGATGGTTGGAGGGTTTTGGAGGAATTGTATTTCTTCAAAATACCAAAAATCTCTTCGTTTTGAAAAACTCAAAATTTATATTAAATGAATGCTTTGGAGGGCTTATATAAAATTTTCAAATATATTTTATGTTGTTATAGTAACTTGAAAATTAAAAATACAATAATATTGAACATTATATTTATAGGTTCTATACAAAATCATTTTTTTAAAATATGTCAAATATTTTGTATTTTCTCTTCCTCTTTACTCTAAACTATAAACTCGCAAACAAAGTCCTACTGATATCTATAATCAGTTCTCTTGTTTTAAATGGACAATATCATAAATGAAATTCTGAAGTCTAAAATAGAGGAGGGAGAATTTGGGATAAAAGATATTTTTTTTTAAGATAAGTTTGGTAGCTAAGTGGAGATGACATCTATTGGGATAGGAGATTTGTATGCAAAACGGATTCTCATTTTTTCAGTCTCTATCTTATGTAGGAAATCAAAGGTGTTGGTCGGGCGATTACATGTCAAAATCTTTCCTTCCTCCATAGGATGTATATATCATGGCCTTCTAAGGCCATATAATTTTCTTGACAGCAGCTATAATCCAAGAAATAAGGTGACTATTGATAGTATTGATACCACATGGGACATGGGCTCAGAAATTGAAGTAAGTGATTTATTCTTTGTTATCAAATTTAAAAAAGGGATTTCTTATGTCACTCCGTGTTACTGAAAATAACCTTATAAAAATTCAATTTTACCTTTATGTTTTCGGAAATATATTAACGGGAGGGAATCAGAAATACTTTATGGAATTTATGCAAATAGTACCAAAAAATAATTATTTTTTTTTTGTTTTAAATGTTGGAAACTACAAAGTAAAAACAATATTATGTGCATAACATGATAAAGTTGCTGACTAAAATATTATCTAAATATAATCGAAAGTCGATAAGTAAAATACTATTCAAACCAAAATACAATACAAAATATACAAATACGAAAACTATTGCGTATGACAAATTCTAAGTCGGTCTGTGACCTTTGTGACGTTTCTCTGTTGTCTCATGTATTACAGAGTCTTCTGAGCCTCTACAATGATGACATCTAGAACACCTCTAACCTCAGAGCCATCAGAAAATAATCCTCCATCAATATTTGTTTGTCCAATCTGCACGATACGACGACACCTAGGCAACACATAATAAGCATGATCGGCCTTAACCTGCTTTGGCTCTATAATCTCTTGATAAGTTGGTCTAGGTGGGTTTCTTGGAGCATAATGTATCATATATAGATGAGATACCCTGAAGAACCATATGATGTAACCGTCTACATAACTTTATCCGTCAGGTGCTAAGGTACTTCAGATATCATTTGACACCATATTCTTTTCATAATCATCAAACAAGGTATCCATATCCATGCGTTTCGCCAGGGGAGGAACAGACACATTGGCATCAGTGTAAGTCGCACTAGTGTCCATAAAAATGTTAGTGCCAATCAGATACAACATGTATGCTCTCATTTTACATGCTCCGTGCTGGGCTACCCGTTCGAGATCACCATCAACACGTTGTGCATGCAATACCTCTTCCATGAACACCCTATGCCAATATCTAAATCTGACATGAGCACCCCAGGGGAAGTCCATCTCATTCATAACACTTTTTGGGGTAACTCATAATTACTCTACCAACAGCCCCAATGCCTCCTCTTTGTCTATCCTCTCATGGTCTAAAAATCTCTCTCATATCAGAATATGTTGCAGACATGCGACATCAACAAAAGTGATCGTCATCTCACTATGTGGTATATGGAATGATTATGTCTCATGATGTGATCTCTCAATGAAAGCGTTAACCATACCATGATTAACGGTAGTATATCTATATAGAGTCAAATCTTTCAACCTTGAAAGCAACAAGAGCTCGTGAAACCATGGCTCAAGGGAAGCTACCAGGTGAATGATCTTTTGCACATTGATTAATGATCCTTAGTGGATCATGTTCTTCCATACATGGTTTAATAAAATTGATTCAACCAAACAAAACTTAATAATAAAATAAACACTACAAAAATTAAAAGTTATATGCAATATTTACCTCTTCGTCCCAGATATGTTTGGCAACATGGTGCGGGTATAGAGGCATTAGTGACAAATTGGAAGGTCCTCCTACAAAACCCTATCGTTTCACAAGTACGACCTCATCTGTCTAGACATCAGGTGTCGCCTGTGACTGAGATTAGAATGAAAGTTGTGGTTAGAACTGAGGCTGAGATGCATCATGCATCGGTTGTGTGTCCTTAGGTGTCAGTTAGGAGTGTGACGTCTCTTCTGCCCTAAATACCACAAGTAAAGCAACATGTCTATAGAAATATGGAGGCGGGGAGAGATGAATGAGAGAACCTCTCCTGTTGTAGGAGGACGGTGAAGTAGGTGGAGAAACGTGAACACAAGAACCTGTAGTCGCATCCGCCACAACCTGTCTAGAGGTAGAAGGTGTCTAGGATGTTTGACTCTTTTCCCTTCGAATCGAATCATGATGTGCATGCCTTCCGTTTCTCAACTAGATTGTCTTTCAACAATAACTCCTGTAGAAGTACGAAACAAACTTTACAAAAAAGATTCATGTCCAAAAAATGGGAAAGATACAGACAAACTAAAACTGGTGATGCATTTCCGATTTTATAAGTAACGTTGAACAAAATCGGATATGTATCTCCAGTACAACCTGCAACTTTTCTACTTCGTCAATGGCAAATGTCAACCACTAAGACCTTAAAAAAATGATCATTGATCGTAAAAAAAACCATACTAAAATATTTATTCTTACTTGTAAGCTTGCAAACACTCAAAATACTTAGATTATCTACCTAAAACATAATTTCTAGGTGAAATTACATTAACTCAAAAAAGCTTTAAAATAACTTAGAATTTCTGATTTTTTTTGTTGGTTGATGGAGTTTGAACAATGATGTTTGTCTGTTTCTTATTGATTTCTGATGAGATTTTCGTGTAATGGGATGATTTTCACACAATGGGGGTTTGAGAGGGTTGTGTTTGGATTTTGTGTTTGAGTTGAATAAAAATTTCTGAAATGAGGAAGGGGAAGAGACATCTCACATATTTGTGTTAACATGATGAACATTTTGTAGAAACTTCTTTCCACCTACTTCTCTCTTATTTCTTTTAGAAACATGTACCAAAATGTCATTTGGAATCTCTATAACATCCTCTCCGATAACATCTTTGATATTCATCTCATTTGTTATATTATCATCCATATTCTTGTTCCAAAGAAACACAACTTTGGGCAAATATACACAACCAATGTTATTGTGGTATGGTGGATTGCACATAAAGTAGAAACCAATTGGGTCATCAGTGTGATCCACCATATGATAGATAACAAAAGAATGAATATGTGTTTACTATTTGGTGGGCTGATAACAAAATTCTTAGAATATATCGGGTTCAATCTTGGAGATGAAGAGCATGACCAAGATTACACTAGGATATAAAGTAACACAATATGTCTAATGAGAATCACTATTACGAAAAACCCATTTAACAACGATTGACAAATACATATAATCATGCAAGACCAGACATTGTTGTGTAGAATATTGTTTTAAATTCACTGCTACCAATCATGATCCTAGGACCGTTGTAGTATACTGGTAATCTCGTGTGATATCACGACGATTATATTTATTAACCGTTGTGATATACTCCCTCCGGTCACTATTATAAGCAAAGGTTACCTTTTTAGATTCATTAAATAATTTATGTATCTAACCTCAATGTAGACCAGATACATCAACTATTTAATGAACCTAAAAAAGATATCTTTGCTTATAATAGTGACCAGAGGGAGTATTAGATACTGGGCTCAAAACCCAACATCAAATAAACTATATTTGATTGCAGTTAATATACAAAACCGTCATGGAACGTAACTATAGTTTATTATATACAAATGTATATTGCTTGTTTTACCATACACCTAATTAAAGAAATACAACCATTAAAATTGGCATAGAATTATGTAATCTGAAAAATTAAACTATTCTTGAAAACCAACTTCAACTCACCATTGTATTCAGAATTGCATGCGTCTCATTCAACACATTTTATGTTCTTTAACACATATATGACTCAATGGCCAGATTCATTCAATGCCTCAATATCTCTTATTGTTGTTTACCTCATCATCGTTGGTTATTGTCGTGATTGTTATGATGACTTATCGTCATAACAATCACGATCTTAATAATCACGATGATAAGTGATAACGAGGTAAAGTAGAATCATAGATATCAATGTATTGTAGGAATCCGACCATTGAACCATTTTTTATGTGTTAAAGAACATATATATATATATATATATATATATATATATATATATATATATATATATATATAGTTTCTATGTAAATTTAAATGGTTGTATTTTCATTAAAAGGTTAGTGAAATAGACAATGTACATTGATAACACGAAACTGTATCACATATTCGGCTTGATTTACATAAATTATGTCTTTATTTTATTTTAATTATGTTTCTTTTATATTAGTATTACACTGGTCTTTTCCTTGTATTTCAGGTATTTAATTATACAGGGCTTGTTCGAGAAAAGAAGTAAAAATGGAGGAGACATGAAGAAAAAGGCTCAAAATACAAAACAAAATATAAAAGGCCCAAGAAACAAGCCAACCCAACTTCCCATTATAACCGCATGATCTTTTCAACTTCCTATTTTTCCACTTCTTTCTCCACTTTCTCCATTATCTCCACTATTTCTCTCATGATAACTTTCACAATTTCTCACTATATAAACTAGCTAGCATTCATTTTAGAATCATCCAATTTTGTGCGCGGAAGTGTTGTTCATAGTTTTAGGCAGAAATCACATTTGTAAAAGTGGTAGTTTCTCACATCGGAGAACTACCACACCATTAGTATTAGGCCTATAATTTATGTAACACTTGGATCAATCTTGCCACCATTAGTAAAATCATTTTTGTTCTCTTATTTTCCATCTCTAAAGGTTCTTATTTATTGCATTATTATTATTATTGTTATTATAAATTTATCCACCATGTTTCTTTTTATCGTAACTATAATTATTCATGTGTTTTTAATTAGTAACATGTCTGGCTAAACTGGTTAGATATCCGCATGTAAATTAATCAAACTAAAGGGATCTGAAATAAATTGGCCAAATTATATTTTATCTGAAATTACTTTTCTGGTTTTAGTATCTAATTATATTTTTAAAAGAGTTTGTTACGAGAGTAAAAACGGACAAAGGTTAAAAATCAATAGAGTTGGAGTTTGAGGTTTTTTTTCTTCTGGATAGTAGATACTAGACATTATTTTAAAATACAGCGGGAGCGCTTTAAAACTGATATGTAACTTATCAACTCATATTATACGGTTGCTACAACCATCATCATCGCCATATGAGGTTCAGCTAGTTTGTGAAGCAATGAGAAAGAAATATAGGATGGATGAAGTTTACACAATAGCTTCATACTTCTTATATGTTTTCTCATAGCTTCTCAAACTAGAGAAAATTTATTGTTGTTGTTGTTTCTTGAGTCCTACAAACACCATGGATATTATCAACAAGTGAAACTGCAAGCGTATTTATTAATAACACAACATGAAACAACAACATAGAAAAACATACAACCATAAAAGAATCATAAACTATCTAACAAGAAGAAAATTATAAGAATTAACTAGACATAGAAGACCCTAAAGTCATGTTGATTGATGTTATTTGAGTAGAAATACCCACACGACCTTGGTTATTTTAAATTCCTTGAGTAGTTAATGTTACAAAATTGTCACGTGAATTGGCTTATTGGACTGAAACTCTTTTCGTTGTTTGACTTTGTTGTGAGTATAAGCTATAATGTTTGTAAGTTGTTAAGAGACATGTTACACCATGTCTCAGTCTAACTATTTTCGAATTTTCTAATGAAAGAATTTGTTATTGTTGTTGGTTCCTAAGGTGGAACAAGCAACATAAATTTATTAGTAGTGGGGAAAGGCGTGGACGTTGACATTTTCGCTATTTATGAAGGTTCGTCTATCTTTGCTACTCCGACCTCTTTGTAGATAAAGTTCAATGATCTAATCTTATTATATTTTGATTAAGTTTAAAGTCTTTGACAATCATGATAAGTTTCAATAGACTTGATAAAACAGTCATTTGACACTTGATTTATTGTGCTTATACTCGATTTCCCTTTGCCTCTACTAAAAATCTCCGATTAATATTGAAATTGTCTAAGCTAGTTTTAGTTAGTGTGATGTTTGTAGATTTGTAAATGGATTGAAAGGGAGAATATCCTCAAAGTGTTTTTAGTTTTTATTACTTATTTGGGGTTGGGTTAACATTGATGGGGTTAACTCTAATTTGGCTATCTATCATCTAGACAATTTGAACTATTTGTAACGGGTGAAGTTTCCAGCTCTGGACCATGCGGTCTTAAAAAAGGATTTTGGTGAAGACTAAGGAATCCTGGAAACATAATTAATATTCAAAATTAATCTAATTTAACTTAAAGGATAAGATATCATGGAAACAAAATTAATTCTTCGAGTTTAAATTACCTCGAGGAACTAATCTTCACAACTGCATGCAGAGATATCTTTATAAAATTTACAAGTCCCCCTAAATTATACTAATCCAAATAAGGGAATAAAGAACCACAAAATAACTTGTAACTTAATGCTAAATACACACTCTTTAATCTCACAAATTCACAATCCTTTGCAGTAGCCACAATTTGTTTAACCAGAGGTCCAGAATCAAAGGACTCAGCATTTGGTTATATCCAACAACGGTGACCTCTAGCTGTATATTATTGATAGGAACTCAAATAAAACCCCCCACCCTTAATGAATTCTGGGTTATAACTTTGACCTAAACTTGGTAGAGATGAAAATACAATGTGAAATAATATTGGCATAGTAATATATTAAACAAACGTTTAAACACTTTAGTATGCAACCTTCCCTCAAAATAATTTACTATATTCAATCACTCTTACATGTCCAAATAATTGATTAACTTGTCTTCTACATGAAAGAGAATGTCAAAAGATCATCTAAGGATGTAAGAGAATCTCAATAAATAAATAATAACCATTAAAATATGAATCATACACGATATTGTTATTTAAAATCACATTTTGTTTGACATTCTGCATCAAATTAGTTCACGGTGGAATCAAAAGAATGTTTATAATCGGAAAGAGCTTAGTCATTGCCTAATTTGCCTTTCACAACCACTCCTTCAAGAATTTCGTCAGTGCCAAAATTACCTGAAAATTGATGCAGATCAACAGGGCCTAGTAGCTGAAATTTGATCGAGAAATGGCCTAGTGGGCAAAGGTTTTGAGTTTACATTTCAAACACTTGAGCGTGCATTGATACCGTCTTTTCTACTATTATGGTCACTCTGAGTAGCAATACTTTTCCATTGATGTCAACCTCGTAGCTGAATTCCTCTGTAGTCATTAATGGAAATCTCATAGGATAAAATGTATTAACATAAAAATATAAGAGACTTTCCTAAAATTCAAGTACTTGTAGCATAAAAGATTAAATGAATAGCAATTATGTGACTGAAGGTTTAAAAAGAAACTTACTTTTATCCTTTTTCACGCTAGGGAGAGACATGCAAAATAGGTATGTAACACCCCTTTTTCTAAACCCAAATAAACATGACATAAATAAGAGTAAAATAGAACGCGCACATACAAAGGGTGTCACATGTTATTTCCCACACAACGGAAAACCAACAATTCAAACATAACATGCACCTGGTCATAAATCATAACACATATTTAAATCTCATGCTTCATTAAAGTATGCATATCATAGAGGAATAATTCATTTATGAGATAATGTCAATGATTGCATCCCATACTATAATCATTCAACAACATGAGAATGAATCCATAACATCATCAAGTCATATGAATCCAAAACATCGGCACCAAGACCTTATCACATATTATCTCAACATACAAATCGAAAACAAATGAGAATACATAGTAGATATCTCATAGAAAGCATATTTTCAAATAATCCTCGTGTTACATGACCAGAGCAATGACTCACTACCTAGCATAAGGATAAGCTAACTAATCTCCTCAACTAGTCTCGCGCGAAGCACCACTATCCTCGGAATATGCACGTTATCCACATAGAGGCAACATCGCAACAGAAGGGTGAGAATTCAAATCATTACTAAAATGTATACAATTAGAAGCAATATAGAAACAATTATCTAATTTATAATTCTCCACACTTCATGTGATGATCCGTATAACATAAGAATCATTAAAGTAGTAATTCAAGTATAGTTATAAGTCATAATCCAATTATAACACATTCTCAATCATCATATTTAACATAAATATCATCAATATAACAATTCAAGAATCACCAACCAATTATCACATATTCTAGTCAGATATATTTTCATCAATAATGAATAAGACTCCAATGCGAAATGAAATGTAACTCAATATACAGGTGGTACCATTCTATGAACATCAAGTTCAATCATACTCCCAATTCCTTCATCTTGGAATTAGAGCAACGCTTCAGATCTGGACAAGACCAAAGCCACCATATTTGTGAACCCACAGTTTCACCGCTTCTATTTCCATTCAAGGATCAAAGGCAACAAAAACTCCATTTGGCGTTAAGCTTTCAAACCCCATATTGACGTTAGGTTTGGGACAATTCAATAATTCCTACGGAATTACCAACATTGCCTCTTGACATAATGAATGTATGTACATGTGCAATCTCAACAATATACAAATTAAGATTCATCACCATATCTTAATCATACAAGCATATTCCATATAATCCAATTCATTTGAATTATCTTCACCTATTGCACAAAATACATATAATCATGGTATAATCACCATCAGTGCAACATATATAGCACTCATCATCATTATGCAACATAATCACCAAAAACATAACATACATATACAATGTCAATTATTATGTTATATATATATATATATATATATATATATATATATATATATATATATATATATATATATATATATATATATATATATTTTCATGATATATTTCATCTCAACACACCTGTATAATATGTAGCAATTAGACATAATTCATGTTATACTCAAACTTCATCAATTTCCAATACTTACACACTCCAAGTATTGAGTTTCTCATCAAAATGCATCCAAAAGCCATCCAAACTCATCAAAACAATTATTAAAATTCACCTAAACTAATGATAAATCATAAGCAAACAATCCCCTAAACCATTCATGCATTAATTAAAAGAATTAGTTTTCTACACATAGTGAAGCGCGCTTAGCGATATCACACTCGCTCAGCGGCCTCATGATTATGCAGAAAAAGTTTGCAGCGAACCAATCTGCACCAGCCACGAATTCCTCTTCCCAAAATAGTTTTAATGCTCATTTATCACTAATTAAACATCATCTAATATACACATATCATGGGTAACCTAATCATATTATTCAAATCTAGTTTACTCTTCACAAAACCCCAATTTCCCAAATCAATTTGAATAACTAAAACCTAGAATTTAAATACCCAAATCCTATCATGTTACTAATCCCCCAATCACATACAAGATAATAATAACATGGATTCTCCCCCTTACCTCTTGAAGATTCTCTTCTTAGGGTTTCTTCTTCTCTTTTCCTCCTATCCTATCCTCTTCTCTTATATTCTTTTCATCTTTATCTTCTTTCCACCAAATGATAACTCTAACTATGTTTTCTCTTAATCCTTACTAACTAGTTGTTTACTGTGGAAAATGGTAAACAACCGCTGGTCCTCCCAAAGTCCTAAAACTAAGGGTTACTTGCAAGATCGACCAGTTGATCTTAAGCCATGTGCTAAGGTTTTTTGAGATTATAATAGTTATGTCGAAATCCTTATCTAAGAAACAGTTTTCTAAGAGTAAGGGAACAAGTATAATGGCTTTCCACACTATGACTAGACTCGACTGACTAGTAACTCGTGACCGACAGAAGAAGCCTAAACAAAACAATTGACAATCTGATTGCTCATAATATGATTTTTACCAACTATGGTGACTCGTGAGCAACAGAAGGCTGTGAACTTCATACTTGTTCTAAACGAAGTAAGTGTCGACTGACTCTTTTGTTAACTCAAAACTTGTAACGAAAAGAGAATCAACATAAACGATAATGAAAAGGGATTGCTGAAACGTAAATAAAATGCAAGTAAAGGTTTCAGAAGAAATGCTGAAATATAAAGGTT
This sequence comes from Vicia sativa, assembly GCA_021764765.1. Taxonomy (NCBI): domain Eukaryota; kingdom Viridiplantae; phylum Streptophyta; class Magnoliopsida; order Fabales; family Fabaceae; genus Vicia; species Vicia sativa. The sequence continues at coordinate 127,141,286 of CM038797.1, forward strand.
TTGCATTGAAATAAATGTGGTGATTCACATACATCAAGCACTCTTCAAATTTTTGCTTCCTAACGCTCGTAATGAACAAAGTTTTTGCAAGTGATTTGAGTATACAAGTGAACACACAACAATTGCATTGAAACTACTTATTTATAAGATTTACAAAGTAACTTCCCTAAAGTAATCGACGGGTGACATTTGAACTCTAAGGTAACCTCTTCACCAGATGTTGCCACCTATTTGGCGCTTAAACGAGTTATACACTGCTGGTAACTGCTTAGATACTTTAAATTTTGAATCTTCCCGCCTCTCATAAACTCAACCGCTTCTAGCTTTCTTCGACATGTACCCTTTTTTACAAGACAAAATAGCAGAATCTTTCTAAGCTCAGAATCCTTTATGGTCGACAAGACCAAATTCGACCACTTCCTTCGTTTTGCACACCCTGGTGGATTCGACCATTTTCCTCATATTTTAACATATTTTCCTTGTGGTCGACTCCATTGTAACTTGATATTCTTTTTAATTATTGACTTCTTTACTTTTCCAAAACCAACTTTCAAACACTTTGTTCTCAATTTTCAAAAGGTCCTTATTTCATGAAACTACCCTTAACTTATGAGAACACCCTCATTTAATACACGTGCTTGAATATCTTGAGACTTTTCAAGGTAACACTAGTAAGTTCTATTTTAAGCTTAACAATTAACACCTCCTTATTTCTCATATCATTATATTTTGGCCCAATACTAATAAATCTTATCTCTACGCATAAAACTCAATTACTCAAATAACACACATATGCAAATAATCCAATTATTCATCAAATCACTCAATTTAATTAATTATTATATAATAAATAATAAATAAATATTAAAATTTGGGATGTTACAACTCTCCCTCACTTAAAAGATTTTCATCCTCGAAAATTACCTCAAACGAACAACTCAGGATACGAATCCTTCATCTGACACTCAAGCTCCCACGTCACATTACCATTAGAATTATATAATTGAGATCATGATAAATAATATATAGTTAGAATTATATAAAAATCACTATTTTTGACATCTCACAACCAATCAACAACAAACACAATTTAAACACACAACAACATGATTATGCGCTATAGTATGCAACTTGGACAAATACAGATGCATGTGGTACCATCAGAGTAAAACTCCCAACTTAGAAACATGCCAGTTTACCAAGGCATCAACAACGCATAAGGCTTCAACTTAATATTTCTCCAATCCAGGCAAACATGGTGTCAATCCATGCCAACTTAATAATGAAATGTATGCCTTGCGACCTCAACTTCAACAACAAAATCCCGACAACGCAACAACAACAACAACAACAACACACAACAACGACAACATAACAACTAGTCAACCGCAATTCAACATTGGCCATAAGCCTACAACTTAATATTTGCCCATAAATATAGAAAATAAAATAACATCATCATCAACATCATAAATGTCATACAGCAGTATTACTTCATAACAACATTATAGACTTCGTTATAATAACAATATAACAACAACATAACAACAACTTAACAGCAGCAACAACATGCAACAACAAGAACACCCAGTTCATAAATTACCCAACATTACACACAGAAAACCACACCGATTCATCAAAATTTCACCTACTGTGTTTGAAAATATTTTTATAAGATAGATCATTATTTCAGCTTTCCAATGGTCCAAACAGCAATTAAATCAGAGCTACGGTTGCAAAGATATGACCAAAACAGTTTTCAAAGGTATTTTTAATTTTTCGTACAATATGCGTTGATGCATAAGCCCATGCGTCGACTCATCCCTTAAAACTTCCAATTTTTCAAACAACATGTATCGACTCATAACTGTATGTGTCGACACATACATCACTCCAGATTCTATTTATCAAAATTAACACAGATTTTAACATCATGTGTCGACCCATAGCTATACGTGTCGACGCATACTGAGTTTAAACTTCTGTTTTTAAAACTCAACACAGCATGTGTCGATACATAGCCTCTTGTGTCAACACATGTTGCGTAAAAATGCCCAAATATCAGTTTCTACAACCCAGTTCTACATACAACTTCGATTTAATGTCCCAACATTCCATACATCTCAACCCAAACATCCCAACAGTCCATAACAACACGTCATGGTTAATTACACACAAATTCGTTCATCAATTTTTATGGTTTATCAAGCATCAATTTGAAATTCATCCAACAACAACAAGACACAAAACTAGCAAGATTATAAACCCCGACTACCTATCATCCATCATGTTCCCAATTAGAAAGCAAGAACCTCACCCTTACCTTGTAAATCGAAGGTTGATTTGCTCAAAGATGGAGATGTTGATTTGCAACTTCTACTCTTCTCTTCTTTTTCCCCAAACCCTTTCTCTTCTACTCATAAACCACCAACTCTATTTTTCTATTCTACTTCTCTTAAAATAATAACATTGTTATTATTACTCTTATTGGGCTTACTAGGCTATACCCCCACTTTGCTACAACCAACATAATATACTTAGCCCACTTACTAGAAATTTCTACAATTCTAATATTATTAGTACTATTAATATTATTCCTATCACTTATTTCAATTAATCACCCTATAATCGTATAATGACTTAAATTGACATTCTACAATATTACTAATTATTCGGAAAAAATATACGAAAATATTAAATTAAATAAATAAATAAATAATTTGGGTGTTACAACCATCAGTTTGCGAATGATACGCCAAACTCAAATGCAACTTTGTACCTAAATCATCTTGCAAACCTTCCCAAAAATGCGAAGTAAACCTCAAATCTTTATCGAAAATAATACTCGATGGAACACCATGCAAGCTTACAACTTTCTCAATATATATCTTAGAAAAATTCTACATAGGATAATCCATCAAAATTGGAATAAAGTGAGCAGATTTTGTCAATCTATCCACAATAACCCAAACAACATCATGACTACTCGGAGTCCTCGGAAATCCAGAAACAAAATCCATAGAAATGTTATCCCACTTCCACTCACGAATGGATAATGGCTGAAATAAACTAGACGATTTATGATGTTCAATCTTAGACTTCTGACAAATCAAACAAGAATAGACAAACTCTGCAATATCCTTCTTCATACCAGACAACCCAAATAACTTCCTCAAATCTTGATACATCTTAGTAGCACCAGGATGAATACTCAAACCACTACGATGTCCTTCATCAAGAATTCTCTTTCTCAAATCTCCAACATCAGAAATACAAACTCTATCACGACACTTCATGATTCTAATAAATGTGAAAATCACCACCTCGACCTTGATTAATTAACACCAACTTATCCACCAAAACCAAATCAGATTTCTGACCTTCTTGAATCTCATCCAAAATAACACTAGTGAGTTTCAACATACCAAGCTTAACAAACGAAGAAGTCACTTCACAAACCAAACTCAAATCTCAAAATTGCTCAAGCAAATCCAACTCTCGCACCATCAACATCGACATATGCAAAGACTTCCTACTTAAAGCATCGACTACAGCATTCGCTTTACCCGAATGATAATTCAAACCAAAATCATAATCCTTCAAGAATTCCAACCATCTTATTTGCCTCATATTCAACTCTTTCTGATCAAACAGATACTTCAAACTCTTATGTTCACTATAAACCTCAAATCTCAAAACAAACAAATAATGCCTCCAAATCTTCAAAACAAACACAACTGCGACTAACTCTAAATCATGCGTCGGATAATTTCTCTCTTAAACTTTAAGTTGCCTCAAAGCATAAGCTACACTTGTCTATTCTGCATCAACACACCTCCTAAACCCATCAAAGAAGCATCACAAATTACCACAAATGGTTCTGTCGGATTAGGAAAATTCAAAATAGGAGCGGTTGTCAATCTTCTCTTAAGCTCTTGAAAATTAGCTTCACACTGCAATGTCTAAACAAAAGCTTAACCTTTCCTTGTCAATTGCGTCAATGTTAAATCCAACTTAGAAAATCCCTCAATAAACTTACGATAATAACCAGGCAAACATAGAAAACTTCTAATCTCAGAAATAGATTTCGGAGCCTCCCATTGAGATATAGCCTCAACCTTCGAAGGATCCACAAAAATACCACCACTCGATATCACATGCCCAAGGAAACTCACTTTCTTCAACCAAAACTCACACTTATAAAGCTTAGCATACAACTTCTTCTATTTTAGCACAAATAATAAAACTCTCAAATGCTCAGCATGATCTCCCCCACTCTTAAAATAAATCAAAATATCATCAATGAAAACAACAACAAACTTATCCAGATAATCATGAAAAATATTATTCATATATTCCATAAACATACGAGGGGAATTAGTCACACCGAACTACATTACAGAATACTCATAGTGACCATACCTTGTCCTAAAAGTAGTCTTCTGAATATCCTCAACTTTCACACGAATCTGATGATAATAAGACCTCAAATCAATCTTACTGAAAACACAAGCACCAATCAACTGATCCATCAAATCATCAATCCTCGGGAGTGAATACTTTTTCTTAATATTCACCTTGTTCAATTGTCTATAATCAACATACAGCCTCATAGAACCTTCCTTCTTCTTAACCAACAAAACAAGTGCACCCCACGGAGATACACTCGGACGAATAAACTTCTTCTCAAGCAAATCCTCAAGTTGACTCTTTAACTCTTTCAACTCAAAAGCAGATCTGATATGGAGCCATCGAAACAGGACTAGTTCCAGGAACTAAATCAATCGAAAACTCAACCTCACGCTTTGGAGGAAAATCACTTACATCTTTAGGAAACACTTCAGGAAAATCACAAACATCAGGCAATTCACTCATAGTTCATTTCTCACCGAGATCCAACGATGCCAACAAAGAAAACAACACAACGCCATCTTTCAAAGATTCATCCACTTGCTTAGCAGACAAAAACAAATCATTCTCGACACCAAAATCAAGAAAGATAACCGACTTGTCAAAACAGTTGATAAAAACATGATTGTATTCCAACAAGTTCATACCAAGAATTACATCCAATTGACCTAGCGGAAGACAAACTAAATCCATTCAAAAATCTCTACCAAAAATACTAAAAGGACAATTTCAGACATGCAACAGAAGTACACATAGAACCCATAGCAGGAGTATCAATAATCATATTTCCATGCATATCAGACAATTCAAGATTCAACCTCTTAACACAATCCGAAGAAATAAAAGAATGTGTTGCACCAGTATCAAAGATAGCAATCAAAGGTGTACCATTAATAAAGCACGTACCACAGATAAGTCTACCCTTAACCGGGGTCTCAGCACCAGACAATGCAAACACTTTCCCTTTAACTTGTAGTTTCTTTGGCTTATCATACTTAGTACTAATGTGCCCTTGTTCACCACAGTTGTAACAAGTTACATTCGCACCAAGTTTGCACTCAGGAGCTTTGTGACCCATCTTGCCACACTTGAAACACTTCACAACATAATTTATGCACTCAAAACCAAGATGTCTCACGACACCACACTTGAAGCATTTAATCGAAGTAAAAGATCCTCCCCGACTTGGCTTCTTTCCACCACCAGCTTGATGTTTTCTCTTATCATCATACGACTTCCCAAGATATTGACCATTTCCTTTCCTATCATTCACAACCTTATAGTAAGAATCCCTCTCCCTACTATCTTCATTATAAATCCTACTCTTATTCACCAATTCATCAAAATGAGGAATCTACTGATATCCAATAGCCTACTTGATATCTGATCTCAAATCATTCAAACATTAATTAATATGGCATAAATTAGAGTAAAATAGAATGCACACATGCAAAGGGTGTCACATGTTATTTCCCACACAATGGAAAACCAAAAATTCAAACATAACATGCACCTGGTCATAAATCATAACACATATTTAAATCTCATGCTTCATTAAAGTATGCATATCACAACAGAATAATTCATTTTTTGAGATGATATCAATGATTACATCTCATACTATAATCATTCAACAACATAAGAATGAATCCATAACATCATCAAGTCATATGAATCCAAAAATCGGCACCAAGGTCTTATCGCATATTATCTCAACATACAAATTCAAAAAAAATGAGAATACATAACATATATCTCATAGAAAGCATAAGTTCAAACAATCCCCGTGTTACATGTCCATAGCAATGACTCACTAACTAGTATAAGGATAAGTTAACTAATCTCCTAAACTAGTCTCGTGCAAAACACCGCTATTCTCAGAACCTGCACGTTACCCACATAGAGGCAACATCACAATAGAAGAGTGGTAATTCAAATCATTACTAAAATGTATACAATTAAAAGTAATATAGAAACAATTATCTAATTAACAATTCTCCACACTTCATGTGATGTTCCATATAAAATAAGAATCATCAAAGTAGTAATTCAAGTATAGTTATAAGTCATATTCCAATTATAACAAATTCTCAAGCATCACATTTAATATAAATGTCATCAATATAAAAATTCAAGAATCACCAACCAATTATCACATATTCTAGTCACATATATTTTCATCAATAATGCATAAGACTCCAATGCGAAATGAAATGTAACTCAATATGCATGTGGTACCATTCCATAAACATCAAGTTCAATCAAACTCCCAATTCTTTCATCTTAGAATTAGAGCAACACTTCAGATTCGGACAAGACCAAAGCCACCACATTTGTGAACCCAGAGTTTCACTGGTTCTATTTCCATTCAAGGATCAAAGCCAACAAAATCTCCATTCGGCGTTAAGCTTTCAAACCCCGTATCGATGTTAGGTTTGGGATAATTCAATAATTCCCACGGAATTACCAACATTTCCTCTTGACATAATGAATGCATGTACATGTGCAATCTCAACAATATGCAAATTAAGATTCATCACCATACCTTAATCATACAAGCATATTCCACATAATCCAATTCATTTGAATTATCTTCACCTATTGCACAATATACACATAATCATGGTATCATCACCATATATAGCATTCATCATCATTATGCAACATAATCAACACCTAAAATTAATCCAATTCATAACAATCTCAAAAATTCACCAAAAACATAACATACATATACAATGTCAATTATTATGTTCATATATATATTTTCATGATATATTTCATCTCAACAAACCTTTATAACATGTAGCAATTAGACACAATTCATGTTATACTCAAACTTCACCAATTTCCAGTACTTACTTACACACTCCAAGTATTGAGTTTCTCATCAAAATGCATCTAAAAGCCATCCAAAACTCATCAAAATAATTATTAAAATTCACCTAAACTAATGATAAATCATAAGCAAGAAATCTCCTAAACCATTCATGCATCAATTAAAAGAATTATTTTTCTGCATACAGTGAAGCGCGCTTAGCGGCACCACACCCGCTCAACGGCCTCACAATTATGCAGAAAAATTCTGCAGCGAACAGTCTGCACTAGCCACGAATTCCTCTTCCTAAAACAGTTTTAATGCTCATTTATCACTAATTAAACATCATCTAACACACACACATCATGGGTAACCTAATCATATAATTCAAATCTAGTTTACTCTTCACAAAACCCCAATTTCCCAAATCAATTTGAATAACTAAAACCTAGAATTGAAATAACCAAATCCTATCATGTTACTAATCACCTCAATCACATACAAGATAATAATAACATGGTTCTCCCCCTTACCTCTTGAAGATTCTCTTTTTAAGGTTTCTTCTTCTCTTTTCCTCTTCTTCTCTTCTCTTCTTTTTCCTCTTTCTCTTCTTTCCACCAAATTATAGTTCTAACTATGTTTCTCTTAATCCTTACTAACTAGTAAGTTCTATTTTGGGCTTAACAATTAACACCTAATTATTTCTCATATCATTATACTTAGGCCCAATACTAATAAATCTTATTTCTACTCATAAATCCCAATTACTCAAATAACACACATATGCAAATAATCCAATTATTCATCAAATCACTCAATTTAATTAATTATCATAGAATATAATAAATAATAATAATTAATAAATAACTATTAAATTTTTTGATGTTACAAGGCACACGTCTTCACACTCTCTTAACATCTACAAATATCTTCGCAAGCCTTATTCGGAAGAAGGTTCGGGTGTTCGCTCAATAGTGAGTCTTAATGAAGCCACAAGTTTGACACTCTGTTGGGAGGTGTTTAATTCTGATGAAGCTTAGGATTTCCTCCTAAAAATTTGTTTCTATCGTAGTTTTGGTATTATTTGGCACCACATTTTCTCTTCGATCTGGTCCAGCATCAAGCATGAGTATAAGAATGTTAAGGCGAACTCCTTCTGGATTCTCGAAAATGGTAACATAATCAATTTCTGCAACGATTCCTGGTGCGGTTCTCCTTTGATTCTTGAGTTGGATAATCCGATTGAAATTATTGATTTTCTTATCAGCAACATTCTTTCGGGTCAATATTGGAACTACGGTGCTTTCCCCTCACTCATTCTAGATTCTTTCAAAACTCGGGTCACCAACTGCCACTCTGTTGGGAGGTGTTTAATTCTGATGAAGCTTAGGATTTCCTCCTAAAAATTTGTTTCTATCGTAGTTTTGGTATTATTTGGCACCACATTTTCTCTTCGATCTGGTCCAGCATCAAGCATGAGTATAAGAATGTTAAGGCGAACTCCTTCTGGATTCTCGAAAATGGTAACATAATCAATTTCTGCAACGGTTCCTGGTGCGGTTCTCCTTTGATTCTTGAGTTGGATAATCCGATTGAAATTATTGATTTTCTGATCAGCAACATTCTTTCGGGTCAATATTGGAACTACGGTGCTTTCCCCTCACTCATTCTAGATTCTTTCAAAACTCGGGTCACCAACTGCCACACTCCCTTCGATCTCGGTCAGGACAAACGCGTTTGGAATCTCTCCACCACAGGTGATCTTCCTCTCCATCACGCATACAAGTTTAAAAGAGGTAAAAGACCGCTAGTTAACTAGCACAAATTTATTTGGGCTAAAGGTTTTCCCCCTCTAAATCTTTCATGGTGTGGAGGTTTATCTTGAATAAAATCCCGACGGACGACATCCTTAAAAGAAAGGGTTTCGTTATTGCTTCCATTTTTATCCTCTGTTATACTTATGAGGAAAACTCCCAACATCTCTTATTTGAGTGTTATTATGTTTCTAATATTTAGTCTTGGCTCTCTTCTATGTTTAACACCCATTTCTGCATTTGCAATTGGGAGGATGTTTGGAATACTTGCGGTCTTTTGGGGTCTGGTTAATGCACTTATGTGGTGCATGACGGTATTCTCTATTTGTTTAATGTTGTTTGGTTAGTGTAAATAGCATGAGGTTCAAAGGTAAATTGATCCAGCTCGCCTCTGAAGGTGTGAGACACACAAGAAACAAGGGTTTGAATTGGGTTTCACGAAAATGGATTTTTTTGCTGGTGACGAACCAAGTAAACTCAGAATATAAAAATAAATGACACATTTATTTTTATCCCGGTTCGTAGTTAACTAAGCTACTCTAGTCCACCCCCTCTGGATGACTTCGCCTTCAACAAGGACTTAATCCACTATAATCAAATTGATTACAGAACAACCCAGAATAAGTCCGATCAACCTTATTGGAACCCCCAACTAGTCTGTTTATCCTTATTGTGAAACCACTCAAGCCACAACAGGAGTCTTCTTGAGATCAAACCTACACTAAGTCTCTCAAGACATCTTTCAACAACAATTAAGTACTTCTAGTGTATTACATATTTGCTTCTTGAAAGTAGATTACACAAAAATTTTCAATACAATGAAAAACACCTAAGTGTTCTATTACAAGATACGAGCAACAACTCCTTGATTATTTAGAAAACTATACACAAATTATTCTCTACAGAGTTTGCACAGTGCCTTTGTGTAGTTTTGGTGAGATTGATTTGATCCAATAGATTTGTCGTGGTAGTGTAGTTTCTTACATTTCTTTAGCTTCCAAGTCTTCCTTTTATAGCTTGTAAAAGAGATCCATTGAAAGGGTAGAAAGGTAAATTGGAAATATAGTTGTTGGTTCTCAACGATTATAATGAGAGTAGTCATAGGAAAATACATAAAGGATTGTCCTTGCGCCGCTCTAGAAGAGTAGAGGTCACATACACTTTATGTACCTTTTTTTACACTGTCACATGTTAACCATTTTGAACTTTCTTCATATCTTCATAGGCTTCAGATATTTAAATATTTGAACATTGAAGCTTGTTGTATAAGAATCTTTCTTAAGTCTTTGAGTCTTCAGAACTTGTCACATAGGAATTGTGTTAAGAGTCTTCAGCACTTGGTTGTAAGAACTTGATTTTCTTCAGATCATCAGAACTTGTTAAGCAGAACTTATTCAGCAAAACTTTGTCGTCATAATCTTCAGAACTTGTAACACCAGAAATAAAGCTTCTGAAAGCCTCCAAATTTAAACCCCAAAGTCACGATCATAACCTCTTGTACCAATGTTCCTTAGACATGTTGCAGAAGATAGATTCAGAACCTCGACTTTAACAAAACATGTAACCACATGTTTTCTTCTAGAGTGTATGTTCAGAACCTGATGACGTCACACACCTTGCTATCAGAGTCTGAATATTCTAGCAGCAGCTACACACTAGAACGAAACCATTAGTGTATACAATTATTCTCTAAGATAACATGTAAAGTTATCATCAAAATCACAATTCCAGATGTAGAAACACTTCTTGCTCTTACAGCCTCCTCCATTAATTTTATCATGGCCGTTTGTTTTGTTTCCTGCATTGGGTCTAAAGCAATCCAACACCTTCATATATCTAACTTTGTTATTGTCAAGAATTTTCGGGTTCTGATTCAGCCTCTTATCTCCCGTAATATTATGGAGGTAATTTGGAGACCTCCTCTCTGGAGTTGGATCAAAGTCAATTGTGATGGAGCTTCTTTACATAATCCGGGTACATCAGCCCGTGGAGGTATTTTTAGAGACTTTAACGGTAATTTCGTTAGTGTTTTCTCTCATTTCTTAGGTGATTCGAATTCTCTCATTGTTAAACTCACAAGTGCTATATTAGCCATTGAGTTTGCCAATGAGAAGGAGTAGAATCAGATGGATTAATTGTGTTAATATAACTTCTCAGATGTCTTTCGTAGTTTCTCACATTTATAGAGAATGAAATACATGTGCAGACTCCCTTGCTAATTATGGTCTCCCTATATTACGAACATTGTATTTTTTGACTTGTTGTAATTATTTCTGAGAACTGATTTTGGTAAGAATTGGTTTGGGTTTTGATTCTTTCGGTTCTCTAATTTTTTAGAGGAATCTGGTCTTTTTTTTCTTTTCGTAATCCTCTTTTTATTGAATTCCAGTCTCGTTAAAAGAATGGTGATCAATTATATTTAATTTCTTTAATCTAATAATTGTTTAAAGCCTTTTTTATCTTCTTAAATACCAATTTCAATGGTAAATATAAACAAATGTTTTTTTTAATATATTAAATTCTTTCATAATTTTTATGGATATTTGTTTAGCATTTTCTTTTAGAAATTCTTTAGTATAATTAAATTCTTTCATATTTAATTGATAATCTATAATATTATTTTATTTATTTTTTACATGAAATGACCGTGTGTAATATTTAACATTAACTCATCAATACTATGTGATATAACCACCTAAAAATAAATAATCCATTTTGAGTATAAATATCATGTGATTTATAAATACTTTATTATTTTTTGTAATACTCGTATACATAAAAACGTGACCACATATGAGATTTTGTATAAAAATGTACAAATTATGCGATTTTTATATTAGTAGAAAAATATGTACATGTAATGTGCTCTATAAATATTTTTTTTTTCTTCACATTCAATGTTTTTATAGAATTTTCTTTTTTAACACTTCTTTTGCATCAACTTTCTATAAATTGTATTTCTATCTAAATTCTTTTTATTTGTTTTATTAATTGTTATAGTTACAAATACACGGTATCTTCCACTTTCCTTTCTTTTAGTTTTCTCTACTTTTTAAATTTTATTCTTATGTTTGAGTGAATAAAATGTTTATGGTTTGAAGTAGTATATTTTGAAAAGAAATAAAATGGAATTTGATAAGCTTCTAACCCATCCTTTTTGTTTTTAAATAAGAGGTTAAAAAATTAAAACAAAATTTTAATATGTTTTATAAGATTTATATTATTCTCCTCTAGAATATTGTAACCAAAATTCTTACTCTAGATAAAAAAAAAATTTAAAATAATTATAAACTTGTGTTTACAAATCTGACTTTGTATTTTATAAATAAAAAACACTTATAGACAATATTACTCATGGAAGAATGAGAAAATTTGCTTTTAGAAGAGAGTTTCTAAACTGTTAGATTTTTTTAAAAAGAAATGAAAATATATATAAAGAATAAGATGAATTACTTAAAATGTAGTTCGATTTAACTAAATTCATGTTGATTTCTAATTCAGGTTATGGTTCTTCAATCAATTATATGGTAGTTATGTTTTAATATATTCTAACAATTTTTTAAAAAATATAATTCACAATTTTATTATTATATAGTACAAAATTTCAATATTAAATTAAAATTCTTCTATATTCTAAAATTATATTAATTATACAAATTTATATGAAAAAATTATAAAACATTTCTAAATATTGTAACACGTCAAATTTCTTCTATAGAAAAAAATAAAAATGTAAGAAATACAACATATACGAGTGTTTGTCACTCAAATACAAAAGAATCGTGATGAAACAATTCTTTGTTTCCTCTTTTTTTGTGGTTCACTATTATTAATCATACATTATATATAAAAGGAGTAGTAATAGATGAAAATTGACATGAGGAGGACATATTTTCTAGTCATTCGCAATCTCCTGAATCTCAAGACATTTATCGAACAAGTCATAGACTTTATTAAGATAGGTAAACCAATAAACCCCTTGAGGACGGTATATGAAAATTTCATCTCCTATTACTCAAACTAAAATACTAAAATACTAATTATTTTTTCATTCTTTCTATTACAAAAAGTATTGAAAGTCTATTTTTACTCGTAGTATTACTAGTATGGAGTATTTCGTATTCAATATAGTACTAATCTAGGATGTATAGTATTATTCCATATATATATTTGTAATGACAAAGATGAAATAAGAAATAGAACTCTGAGTAGTATCAGTAGTAATATTAGGGCTATACGGACGCGAACTGTAGACCTTCTCGGTAGAACAGATCAAACTATTCTTTCTAATTATCAAAATGATTTGAATTGTTTGAAAGACCCAACGTGCATTTTTTTGCATTTGACTTTTACATTAACCGATAGAAATATCAATTAGTCTATACGTATAATAAAAAATCTTAAATTTTTTTCACTTAATATTATTATTTCAGTCTTTTTTATGATAAAAAAATAGAAATTCAAAAGCTATTCTTAGTATTTATAATAATGTAATGATATAGGAAAAAAATAAAAATAGAAACATCATTAATAAGTGTTTTTATAAAAAATTTAAATAAGTATTCTTTAAAAAAATTCAAAGTTACAATCACCTATGTTTATATTTTTCTAAAATATATTAAAAAGACTATCTATTTTATATAAGTCTTATCTATATATTAATCATAAACATTCATTAATTATATTATATAAAATTATTTTTATAAAAAGATTAATCTATTTTTCTTCGATCCATTCCATTCAGACATACGGGTCAAGGTTCAATTGGTTCAACCAGTTCACCCAGGGTTCAACCGTATATGAAATCTAAACTAAAAAATAAATAAATATATTATTAAACATTCTAATCTAATTAATTTATATCAGAATTTGTAAAATAAAATTCTTTAATAAATACAATATTAATAAAAGTTTATAAAAGAAGAAGAATGCAATGTAAGACCCAAAAATCAGTCTCAATTTTACAATTATTTTGATTATTTGCGATTCAAACAATTTTATCCCAATTTTATTGACCTAACTGTTTAATGGTCAAAACCGAACCGGATTAGACAACGATTCAAGGTTGAACCAGTTCAACTGGGCGGTTCAATCTGGTTTTTAAACCATTGCTTCAAAGTCCTCGTCCCCTTTCCTCTCCAGACTAAACTCTCATCGAAAACTTAAGTTTATCCTAGTCGAGCATTTGGTGAAAAAATAATTTAAAATAATTAATAGTCCATTTTATTATTTACAAGAAATAGAAGAAAACATAAAATAAAAATTATCTAAATAAAAGAAATAAAAAAAAGAACAAGAAAAAGAAAATGAAATGGGCTTAAGTTGAAGTAATCAGAGGTGCATTTGAGCAACTCCACTAAACCCAATAGAGAGGAAGACCCATGTTAAGGTGGGAGGTCCAATGGACCTCTGGTCAGTTGTTTGACCCGAGGAATTATTTGGGAGTGTTAGATCAAGATCATCAACAAATTTGACCATATTAGAGGGTTGAGAGAAGGGCACCACAACACTTGGCTCCCGCCATAACAAAGGGTTTGATGCCCACCACTACACCATCTAGCGCCTGCAACTATAAATGGAGTGGTGCCCACCACCTCCATACGTGGCGCCTGCCATGAAGCCATGCTCTCTTGGATTTTCTTCCTGAGTGCGATCTTTCAAATTTTTCTCCACGAAGCTACTTTTTCTTATTTTTCTCCACGCACGTCATAAAAATGTGTCACTTGTAGAAGGAATATAAAAAGTATGTGAGTTCTTCATGAACGAGGGGATTCATGAATTAGGATCTTTTTCTGTGTACTTGGATCAACAATTCAACAATCTTGCCATCATTCCCAATTTTAATTCAGTTTTATTTCCAACTTTATTTTCTGGTTCTATTCAATTGTTATTTATTTGGTTACGATTGTTTTGATACTGTCTATGTGTTGTCATCCCGTACAGTTACATTTTAGTATAAATTAAGGATGTTTATGTTCAAAACCATGTCTGACTAATTTTGATACCGGTATGTAAGAACCATCGTCTTGGCGTTAATTTCTATAAATTATTTTTTGGTTGTAGTTTCTAATTCTAAAATTAATATAGTTTTTGTACGAGAGTAAATAGTTAATAAAGATTAGGGTCAATAGAGCGACAATTTTGATATTTTAATCGGATAGTAGAAATAAGGCATTAATCCTAAACACAACGAGAGCGCTTTAGGATTAATGAGAATTTATTGATTTCTAAAAATTACTTTTAATTCAAATGAGTGATCGACATCAAAGCATTGTGGTTTAAGAGCATAGTCAAAGTCAATAGCACAACAGTGTGAGATAAAATCTTTTAAATCAATATTTTCTACTGAAAAGTATTTTGACATTTTTTACGCCAACG
Organism: Vicia sativa; assembly: GCA_021764765.1. NCBI lineage: Eukaryota > Viridiplantae > Streptophyta > Magnoliopsida > Fabales > Fabaceae > Vicia > Vicia sativa. The sequence continues at coordinate 127,156,706 of CM038797.1, forward strand.
TTTTATCGAATCCCCGAGGTATGACGAGTTACATACCGGTGTCCCGTATTGAATATTTCAATTAAAGTTTCAGCTATCGTTTAAATTTATTTCTCGTTTTCCCTTAAACCCAAGAAAAGTCATTATCCTTAGCTATAGTTCTTCGTTTCTCTAAAATCCAATTATTGATTAGCCTTAACTTTACAAAGCGACGATAGATTACAGTAGGTTGACATTGGTCTTTGTGATTCAACAAACTTTTATATTACTTCGATGTTTCTGTGCACGCATAAAAAATTCAAAGAAAAATAATATTCTGGTTGTATAAGAATCAACTAGCCATAAAAGATCCTAAAGTCATGTTGATTGATGGGATTTGAGTAGAAATGCCCACACGACCTTGGTTATTTTAAATTCCTTGAGTAGTTAATGTTGCAAAAACTGTCATGTGAATTGGCTCGTTGGACTGCAACTTTTTTCGATGTTTGACTCCGTTGTGAGTATAAGCTATATAATGTTAACAAGTTGTTAAGAGACATGATATAAGTAGTTTGACTCCATGCCTTAAATTGTTTGACTTCATGTCTCACAGTCTGTTATTGTTGGTTCCTAAGGTGTAACAACCAACATAAATTTATAAGTAGTGGGAAAAGGCGTGGATGTTGACATTTTCGCTATTTATAAAGGTTTATCTATCTTTGTTAATCCGACCCGAAATTATACCTGTCATCCACCTCCAAAAAAATTTATTTCAAAATTATCTTGTTAAAATTTCTAGTACTCCTAACAAATTTTCCTGTAGATTTTGTGAAATTTTGAATACCCCACAAAATTTTCGGCAATTTTTTTAAAAAGTTAATTAACTTTTTGTGTATTTGAAATTTACAGTATGTATCGGAAATTTCAAATATATTGAAATATCTGATATTAAAAAAAATCAAAAAAATTCTGCATTATAACATGAATTTCTGATTATTATTTTTTGTTAGAGATGGCAAGATAAATTCTCGTGTTATTAACACTTGATGCGCTATAACACCCAATTATCTAATCTTATTATATTTTGATTAAGTTTAAAATCTTTGACAATAGACTTGATAAAAATCCATCTGACTCTTCTCTTGTTTTATTGTGCTTATACCCGATTGCCCTTGCCTCTACTAAAAATCTCCAATTAACATTAAAATTGTCTATATGCTAGTTTTAGTTAGTGTGATGTTTGTAGATTTGTAGATGGCTTGAAAGGGAGAATATCCTCACACTTGTTTTTAGTTTTTCTTTCTTATTGGGGGTTCGGTTTAACATTGTCGGAGTTAACTCTAATTTGGCTATCTATCATCTAGGCAATTTGGACTATTTGGAACGGGTGAAGTTTCCAGCTCTGGAATTTGGCGTCTTAAAAATGGATTTTTGGTGAAGGCTAAGAGGAAGATGAGGCATTGGTTAAAAATGGTTTTTGGTTAAGACTAAGGAATCTTGGAAACATAATTAATCTTCACAATTACTCTAATTTAACTTAAAGGATAAGGTATCATGGAAACAGAATTAATTAAATTACACGCAAAGATATCTTGATAAAATTTACAAATCCCCCTAAATTATGCTAATCCTAAGAAGGGAATATAGAACCACAAAAATCTTTTAACTTAATGCTAAATACACACTCTTTAATCTCAGGATCCATTGCCGTAACTGCAACTTCTTTAGCCAGAGGTCCAGAATCAAATGACTAAGCATTTGGTTGAATCCAACAGCTGTGACCTCTAGCTGCAGATTATTGATATCGAACTCAAAGAAAACCCCCACCCTTAAGGGAGGCTGGGTTATAACTTTGACCTAAACTTGGTATAGATGAAAATAAAATGTGAAATTATATTGGCATAGTATATCTTAAATAAACTTTTAAACACTTCAGTATGCAATCTACCCTCAAAATAATTTACTATATTCAAGCACTCTTGCATGTCCACAAAATTGATTAACTTGTCTTCTACATGAAAGAGAATGTCAAGAGATCATCTAAGAAAGTAACAGAATCTCAAAAAATAAATAAATACCATTAAGATACGAACTATACATGGTACTGTTACTCAAAATCACATTTTTCTTGACATTCTGCATCAGAATAGTTCACAGTGGAATCAAAAGAAGATTTATAACCAGACAGAACTTAGTCATCGCCTAATTTGCCTTTCACAACCACTCCTTCAAGAATCCCGTCAGTGCCAAAATTACCTGAAAATTGATGCGGGTCAACAGGGCCGGGTAGCTGAAATGAGACAGAGAAATGGCCTGGCGGGCAAAGGTTTTGAGTTTGCATTTCAAACAGCTGTGAGTGCATTGATACCGTCTTCTCTCCTGTTATGGTCACTCCATGTATCAATACTTTGCCATTGGTGTCAACCTCGCAGCTGAATTCCTCTGCAGTCATTAATGGAAATATCATAAAAGACAAAAATGAAAGACATTCCTTAACTTGTAGTATAGATGATTAAATGAATAGCAATTATGTGACTGTATATTTAAAAAGAAACTTACTATCATCCCTCTTCACGCCAGGAAGAGACATGCGAAACAAGTACGCGTCTTCACACTCTCCAACATCTACAAGTCCTATGATGGGTCCAACCCGCCCCGTAGCCGCAGTTCCCGTCAACGCAAAACCATTCTTAGTAGCAGCCACAATGTCAGACCATTCCTTCTTAGTAGGACGAGAAGGAAGAAACAACACAGCAGGAACATCAACTTTCTCTGAATCATCACCTTCATCTCCAAGAGCCATACCATCATTATACGGTATACTCCTAATAGGCTTCACGACATGGGCATGTGGCATTTGATACTTGAGCTCAGAAAACTCATCACTTTCATCTACTTTTCGACAACTACTAGTTTTCCTACCACATGACTGAGCCTTGCTACGCAAACCATTACCATCGAAATGGTTATACAACCTAGCAGCATCTTTGTCCACAACAAAATCTTCAACCCCACTCAATCTCTTAAACCTCTCAACCTCCTCAGGATTAAGGCAAAACATTTCAGGATTTTCGATAAACACAATACTGTCAATAACTTTAAACTGACACTTGTACTTAAATTGAGGATGTAACTCAAGCGGAAACAAATCAGTAAACTGAGGGAAATCACAATTGGAGGATGAAGATTCTAACCCTTTAACGAAACCACGTAAAAAACTTAACTTTACTGTTAATGACTTATCTACATTCCTAAGTATGTAATAGTAAATACGCTCCAATTCAGCTACTTTGATGAAAGAAGAGGTTAACTGATCACGTGTGTAAGAAGGAAGTCCTTCAGCTACTCTTTGCAAGATTGATTTTTTCTCACCATTGATGATGTGAGGACCAAAGTATGTGCCCATGATGAAGTAAAGGAGAAAACATTGATCATCGTTAGGTTTATCGGATTTTAGGGTATTGGGTTCTATTAATGCTAATGTGCTTTGATCCATTGTGTTGTTAAGGTGAAAGCATGATTCTGCAAGAAAAATGTTAGGGTTTGTCAAAAATGAATGAGGTAGAAAAATTATATGAAATTGAAGGTTTTTTTTTTGTGGTGTTTAAGAGTTAAAGAAATTGAGAAAAAGTAAAAATGTTGAAAAGTGAAAAGAGAGATAGATACTCACAGATGAATTTGAGGAGGGAATTAGGCGCATGCATGCAGTGAGAGTGAGACTGAGAAATTGGAGAAGCTTTAACACCGAACAGGGGAAGGACGATGACGACGGAAGAGTTGAAACAGGTTTTTGACAGTGTTAAGGGTAAGATGGTAATATAGTTATTTGGGCTTAGGAACTATTGGGCCATTAGCTAGGCTATTTAATTATTTACTAATTAAAACAAAATTAATGAAGTTCTAGGAAAAAATTTAAATACAAACATCATTATTATCACGTCTTATATTATTTGTTAGAATTGATATTTTTTACAAATTAATAAATAATAATAAATGAAAAAGAAAATAATGACTTTACTAAATTATTATAATTAATTATTTATATATTTAAATTAATATTAATGTTAATTGAGAAAACAATAAAATAAAAATATTTATTAGATATTATAATTGAAAGATTAAATATAAAATTACATTGATAATATAAAATGATAAGTATTTTAGAACAATTTTTTCTCTAACATTTATTTTAGTACGGATGGAGTACTAATCAAATAGTTAGAAAATTGAAATGTAGGATCAAGGTTTAGGTTGGTAGAGCTAGTTTTAAGGTTTAGGTCTCATTCAAAAATAATTTTTATTTTATATTATGTTTTAAAGGTTTTTTAAATAAAAAATTAAATATATATTTCTTTCTAAATTCAAATGGCGATCCATTATATTGAATTTTAATTAATTTATTTAATTTAATAATTATTTAAAACATATTTTTATTATTTTCTTAAATACCCATTTCAATGGTAAGTATAAGCAAATTTTTTTTGAAAAAATATATTAAATTCCTTCATAATTTTTATGGATATTTCTTTAGTATTTTGTTTTGGAATTTCTTTCGTATAATTAAATTATTTTATATTTAATCAATAACCTATTTATATAATATTTTATTTTATTTTATTTTATTTTACTCACATAAAATTACCACGTGTAATGTTTAATATTAACCCATCAATATTATGTGATATAACCACCTAAAAATAAATAATCCATTTTGAGTATAAATTCATGTGATTTATAAGTAATTACTACCTCTGTTCCTATATATAAGAGACAATTCATTTTTTAAATTCATTGAATAATCAATGTATTTGGTCAATTTATAGACTAGGTGCATTGATTATTCAATGAATCTAAAAATTGAATTGTCTCTTGTATATAGGAACGGAGGTAGTATTATTTTTTTTGTAATATTCGTATAAAACGTTAACACATATATTAATTATGATATCTTGTATAAAAATGTAAAATTTTTGAGATTTTCATATTAGTAGAAAAATATTTATATGCAATGTGCTCTATAAATCATTCAATGTGTTTTATAGAATTTCCTTCTTTAACACTTCTTTCGCATCAACTTTCTAATGCTGTATTTCTATCTAAAGTCTTTTATTATTTTGTTAATTAAATTAGGGATTAGCAAATACACGCTATTTTACACTTTCCTTTCTTATTTTTCTCACTTTTTAATTTTTTTCTTATGTTTGAGTAAATAAAATGTTTATGGTTTGAACTAGTATTATTTTGAAAAGAAATAAAATGGAATTTGATAAGCTTCTAACCCATCCTTTGTGTATTTTAAATAACAGGTTAAGAAAATTAATAATACAAAATTTTAATATGTTTTATAAGATTTTTAATATTCTCCTCTAGAATATTGTAACCAAAATTCTTACTTTTGTAAAAAAACTAAAGTAATTATAGACAATATTGATTATGGAAGAATGAGAAAAATTGCTTTAGTTTCTGACTTTGTATTTTATAGACAATATTGATTATGGAAGAATGAGAAAAATTGCTTTAAAAGAAAGTTTATGAAGTGTTGGGTTTTCTTTAAGAGAAAAAAATATATAAAGAATAAGGATGAATTAAGTTAGATTTCAATCAATTATTTTGTAATTATATTTTAATATGTTATAATAAATTTTTCTTTTAAAATAATAATTCACAATTTTATTATTATATAATACAAAAATTCAATATCTATTTTAAATTTTTTTCTATATTCTAAAATTATATTCATTATACAAATTTATATTAAAAAATTATAAAATATTTCTACCTAATTTCTTTAATAAGAAAAAACTAAATGTGTGATGGTTAAAAGTAAAAAATATACCAGTCACAACTACAGCGGTCAAAATGGACTAGTCTATATGGACTGGTGTGTCCGGCCCTAAATATTATAAGATTCATTCTAGAAAATTTTATCCTATACCCCTACACTTATTTTCATACCCTTACAATTTTTCTAATATTCCAATTTTATCTTTTTACTATTTTTACTTTTTTATGAATTTTTTTACTATTTTCACTATTCATCTAAACGCATCCGGAAAAGACAAGCGGAACCAGAAATTTAAGAACCGGATAACCTGGTAAAGCTAAATCCGGATTGCCTTTTTCCCGGAAAATCAAGCCACAAGTTATCCGGTTAACAACATTAACCAACCGGATATCCTTTGGCTGTGAGTTCCAGTTTGTAGTAAAACACCAGCCGGATAACATGTTGTGTAGTTATCCGGTTCGGTTTTTTTTGTTTAATTTTTTTAATTTTGTTAAACAAGTGATATTCCTCAAATATGCGATAAAAATCAGACATGTGTAGATACAACTGATCTGTTTACATTTGCACAATGTTTTGCTACTAGAGAAGAGGCGATAAGATGGGTTAGGGAGATTGGAATCAGGAATAAAGTGACCGTTATAATAACACGTTCAAATACCAAAACAGGCAAGAGAGGAAGAAGTGATAAAGTAATATTTGGTTGTGATAAAGGTGGAAAATACAAAGAAGGAGAAAGTGAAACACAGAGTGCTAGTAAGAAATGTGGTTGTCCGTTCAAAATTAGATCCACACCGTCATAAGATGGTTCTGGATGGAAGATTGATGTAAAATGTGGATTTCACAATCATGGGTTACCTGATACATTTGAAGGGCATCTTTTTGTAAGTCGACTTAATGCAGAAGAACAACAACATATTGTTGATTTGACAAAACGTCATGTTCCACCAAGACACGTACTTTTGTCATTGCAGGAGCGAGATCCAGAAAATGTCACTCGAATCACGCAAATATATAAGCACAAGAGTAAAATACAAAAAGATATAAGGGGGCCTAGAACATAAATGCAACATTTGTTTAAGCTGGTAGAGGAATCAGATTATGTATACTGGAGCAGGAAAAAAGATGATTCAGAAGTTGTGAGGGATATTTTCTGGGCTCATCCAGAATTAGTGAAGTAGTTGAATATGTTTCATGTTGTGTAGAAAAAATATTAAGTTTGCAATAAACTATGTTTATATTTTTCTAAAATATATTAAAACTACATTTAAAAGACTAATCTATTTTTTTGAAAGAAAAAACTTTATTAATCTATCAAAAAACACAACGCAAAAAAAAATCCAACCACCAAAGAACCCCTAAACCTATAGTAACATAAGCCTACTATTGTGATCCCTACATTTGGGCTTCATCCAACATCTATGAATAACGTCGTTAATGATTTTCCCTCCAATGTCCTGAGTACTATCATGACCAAAGCAGGTCTCATTTCTGAAGCGTCAAATCTCATAGATAGCTTCAGCAAACGCACACTTCAAGATAGCACACTTAACACTTTTTCCTTTACACTTGTTAATCGCCCACAGCAGCTTTGAGTCCCATTTCTCAGGATTATGAGTTATGTTGAGCCAATTCAAAATCGAAATCCAGATGTTTTTTACACAACTAAAAAACAAGTGTTGGATCGATTCTGGTTCCCTGCAGAAAACACAGTAATCATTATCCACAAAACCAAATCACTTCAAACGCTCTTTGGTCGCAAGACGATCCTAGCAGGCCATCCAGAGGGTGAAAATGGCTATAGGTCTCGCATAGGGGATTTCTTGGTTACAATCTCAGAACCAAACCAAAGGTACGACCTGCATCTAGCTTCCACTTATTTAATAATCTTCTTAGGCAAAGGGATGCATTACATCTAAAAATTGGCTGCAGCGAAGAGCACACTCCGAATCAACTAAAATCTGCCAGTAAAACTTAGCAACTTCAAACTCTAGTGACTTATTTTTTTTTCAAACTCTAGGGAAGCTAAGCTCCTTAAGGATATCTTCAAGGGAACTCAACTATATTATAAGCCTTTTGCAAATCCATCTGGAGCAAACATTTAGGAGGTTCATTATTCTAATTGTACCCTTGCAACAACTTGAAGGCCAACAACACATGGTCTTGAATACGCAGCCCCAGGGTAAAGGTTGCCCGACTGTAATAAACAATACCACTCAGGACTTTACTCACTTTGGTTGCCAAAACTATAGATGATCTTATATATGGTGGAACAACAAGAAATGGGTCTAAAGTCTTTAACCCTCACAAAAATTAGTAAGACTTATCCTTACCAGATATGGTGACAAGTGGCTCCGGTGATCACATGTCACCATCAGACTTAGCCATCACCAAACAGTCATTCAATTAAAACATATAACCTCTGAAACCACATTCATTTAACACTTAACACAAACACACACACTCGTACTCTCAATCCATCTCTCTCTCTCTCTCTCTATATATATATATATATATACACACACACACACACACACACACACACGTTCTCTCCTTTTGCCTAGCTTATGCATATTCAACACTTTGTCAGAAATCGTAACCACTGTGTCGGAAATCGCCTCCTAGCGGTAATCATTGTTGATTTTAACCAAAATCTACAGACAAATACCTCAAACAATTCTCCTCTTCACCATGAATCAGAAAATAACCACAAAATCACCAACAAAATACAAAAAACTCAACATATCTGAACAAAAGCAAAGTTGAACCCAAAACCCTAGATCTAAACAAAACCTAAGCAAACTAGCAATTAGCAAATGGAAATGAATCAAAGGTTGTACTACAACATGAATCAATGAGAACCCAAGCGAAATCAGCGCTCAAGTACCAAAATGGAAAGGAACGAAATTCCGACACAGTAGTCCTTCGTGCTTGTTTCAGTCCCCTCTCTCGAATTTACTCCCCATCTCTATGTCGGATCCACGTCACGTGGGGATTTTCACCCATTCCTGTCCCCACGGATCCCAGTGGATTCCCACAGATCCCCACGGTTTCTTCGGATAGTTATAAACATAAATTTTTAACTAAATTAATATAAAAAAATTTAAAAACTAACTACAAGAAATTAATAAACTAATCATCTACGATAAATATATTGTTTTAACGATATTTAATCTTGAGATTTATGAGCACAAAATTTTCAAACTTAAAAAAAAATTAAAATAGTCATTTAGATCTCCATCTTTTACCAACACTACATATGTGTTTTACATTTGTTTATAAAATAAGTTATTTGAAATGATAAATAAACCTACAAAGAAATGTTAAATTATGAAATTCTGGCACACCCAATATCAGATGTTAAGAATGATGTCTCAACAACACACAATGTTAAGCCTTTATCTTTAATTTTCTTTTGTCACATAGAACGAATATCCCAAAATACTATCTTTATTTCAAAGCATTTATTTTACTTTTAAACATCCTTTTGACACAGAATAAATTTAGCGAACATTAACAGAGAGTAAATTTAGACATGTGTCCTAGGATCAATCTAGTTGATCCTGTAAGTAACCAAACACTAAATTCATTTTGGAAGACTAGAAGTTGTATACAAAATTTCATGGTAAACACCTATATTCAATAATTCGAGGATCTAACGTCTATATCTTGAGGGAATTTGATTTTTATTTAGATCCCTAGGGAATTTGATTTTTTATTTTAATTTTAATATTTTGGATAAATAATGCAATATTATGGGTAAACAATATAACAATTTAAAAAAAATAATAATAATCATACTCATCCGTTATTTAATAAACTGAGATAAAAGAAATATTAGTTTTGAAAATTATATTATTGTTGCTGTTAGGGTTCGAACCCATCCACTAATAAACTTGTACCTCGTTGTTCTAAAGACCGAGGTGATAAATCTTTACTTATTATGACGACCTTATTTACGTCACATCTACCTCTGAGGTAAAACACATTTCGCGTCCGATGTTAGAAGTGTTATTTGTAATAATGTTTGTTACATTCAACTACAACTTTATAGAAAAATAGATGATAACAATTATCTAGTGTGGCTGCAACAGTTTGAACGGGTGCTTCGAGCGCACCGTCTTCATCATTATCGTGTTGCTCCATGAACTCCTGATCAATACTTATCTAAAGTAGACCTTTTTACTAGTAACGTGAATCATGCATTCACTGCATGGGAAGTGCAATATCACTTGCTCTTCTTGTGGCTTCAATCGTCACTTTCTGCATCACTTCTCCCTAACGTCATTGGTTGTCATCACACGTGGCAGCTTTGGGATCAAATTCATAAAAAAATCCAATCTAAAGTTAAGTCACAAGTACAACTACTGAGAATTGAGTTGCGAACACTTAAGAAAGGTACATACACTATTACTGAATTTTTCGACAAAATCAAGGCAATCTCCGATTCTCTAATGTCAATTGGTGAAACAGTTTCTACGACTGAGCAATTGGATGTTGTTCTTGAAGGTCTGCCTTTAGAATATGAATATCTAGTTACGCTTATTAACAGTGAGGTTGATTGGTTTAATTTTGATGAGATCAAACCATTATTACTCGCGCATGAACAACAAGTCATCAAACACAAAATTCTTGAAGAAGTTGCTTCGCTGAATGTAACTCAAGTAGCATCTCCAAACAACCAGAATGCCACTCCTCAAGCGAACTACATTGCTGACACCCCGTCAAATGACAATTCTAAATCTGGAAATTCCAATTTTGGACATAATATTTATGGCGGTCATGGTGCCCGTGGTAGCGATCGTTTCTATCATGGTCGTGGGAATATTCAGTGCCAAGTCAGCTACATGTATGGTCATGATGCATCCACTTATTACCACCTCTTCAATGATCAATATGTTCCACAAGGTCATTATCCCACTGTTCGTGCTTATGGTAATTATGGTAATTCCTATGACAATTCCTATCAGTATGTGAGACCTGTTACTGCTGCCAATCACATTGCTAATGCTACATCTCAACTATAGCAACCAACTTCTTGGACCATGCATATGTCTTTAGGTCCTCAAGCCTTAGTTCTTCGAGCTATGTTTACCAATGCTACTAATCCTACTGTGACCACTCCTTTCTTTGATACAGGTGCCACAAACAATGTGAGTTCTCAGCCAACACCTAACAATACTGGAGTTCCCCCTCCTCACCTAGAAAACGTCTTTCTAGGAAATGGCCAAGGTTTGCGTGTTCATTCCATTATCTCTAAGTCCTTTCCCTATCCTATTAATCCTAAATTCATGTTCATCTCAAAGATATTCGACATGTTCCTTCAATCACTAAAGACCTAATTAGTCTTCACAAAATTTTCTTACGATAATAGTTGTTATTTCCAAATTCACCCATTTCACTATGTTGTGAAATCACATGATGACAATGCTATTTTCTTTCAAGGTCCTGTAGCTGCCAGTGGCCTATATCCTCTAGATAATACCAGTTTCAAGTCAGTTTCATCTTTGAAAAATTTCCCCCCTTCCCAAGTGAATTATGTTGTATCATCTCACACACTTTGGCACAATCGACTAGGACATCCTAGTTCTGTTACTCTAAATTTTGTTTTAAAGATGTGTAATCTTACTACTATTCCACGAAATAATATTGACTTTTGTGTTGCTTGTTGCATGGGGAAGTCTCACAGGTTACCTTGTCAACCTTCTAAAATTGTTTATATTTAGCCTCTTCAACTTGTATACAATGATTTGTGGGGTCCAACATCAATGATGTCTTCTATGGGGTATAAGTATTATGTGTCCTTTATTGATGCATTCAGTCGTCATACTTGGATATATTTTCTAAAAACAAAGGATGAAACATTGTCTAAATTTAAAGAATTTAAGAGTTTGGTTGAGCTTCAATTAAACACTAAGCTAAAGGCCATACAAACAGATTAGGAGTGAGTTTAGACCTTTCAAACAGTTACTAGCTGAGCTAGGCATTATCCACCGGCTTATTTGCTTTCACACCCACCATCAGAATGAGGTTGTTGAAATAAAACATAGAGATATTGTTGCGAAAGGTTTGTCCTTGTTCTCTCAAGCTCCTTTTCCCTATCACTTTCGGGATCATGCATTCCATACTACAGTTTATCTAATTTATAAGTTGCCTACCTCACACACTAATCTTGTCCTTGTCCAAGTTTTGTTTAAAACATCATCAAACTACACTTTTCTCAAAGTATTTGGTTGTGCATGTTTTCCATTACTTAGATCCTATAATAATCATAAACTGCATTTCAAGTCCTTAAAGTGTACTTTTCTTGGCTATTCATCATCGCATAGGCTACAAATGTATTGATGCATCTAGAAGGATATTCATATCTAAAGACATGTTGTTCAATGTGTCTATATTTTCCTTTAACCATCTCAAACAACCTTCATAGTCCAACCTTGTACCCTCTTTCATACCTTCAACCTCTCCTATTGGAATCGTGTCTCCTGTTCATATATCATATATCCCACCATTAGCCCAAATCCATTTCCACCTGCCACACCTCAAATATACTTACCTGCTTCATCTCACCAGAGCCATATTCACCTCACTGATAGCCATAACTCCACCTTTGTATCGTATACAACCTCCAACACCATTAATCCCAATTCCCGTACCCCAAGCCCCTCACCACCCGCTCTTATTAATCATCATCCTATGATTACCCATTCCAAAACTAGAAATCCTAGACTCCGTCAATTTCCTACCCCACTCTTAACAACCACATAACCTACCACTGTGAAACAAACCCTTACCTCACCTCAATTGACTCAAGCAATAGAAATTGAGTATAATGATCTTATGACAAACAACACTTGGAATCTAACTTCGCTACTCACTAGAAAGATTGTTGTAGGATTTAAATTGGGTTTTCATGTCAAAGAGAACCTCGATGGCTTTGTGAACAAATACAAGGCAAAACTTGTAGCTAAGGGTTACCTTCAAAAGTATGGTTATGACTACACATAAACCTTCTCATCAAATGTCAACCATGTTAGTATTCGAATTATTCTAACCACTCACAAACAATTGGCCTCTCAATCAAGTTGAGGTAAATAATGCTTTTCTTAATGGATATCTTGATGAGGATGTATACATGACTCAACCTCCTGATTTTGTCTCCAATGATGCCTCTCTGATTTGTAAACGTTACAAAGTAATTTATGGTTTAAAATAAGCCTCAAGGACATGGTATGATCGAATCACAAAAACATTAATTAATTTTGATTTTCAACAATGCAAGTGTGATTTCTTTGCATATCCAACACTTTACAGGAGCATTGTAGGTGCTCTACAATATGTTACAATCACCAGACATGAGCTTGGTTACTCTGTGATTGTGAATAAGGTGTGTCAATTTATGTCTCAACCTCTGGTTTCTCATTGGTCTGCAATTAAGAGAATCTTAAGGTATCTTAAAGGTACAAGTGATTATTGATTGGTGTTCAAACCAGCTAGTTTTGCTGCTCCTATTCATCTCAGGGCCTACTGGGATGCTGATTGGACATCATATATGGATGACAGACACTCGACTTCTGGTGCTTGTGTTTTTTTTGGGACTAAATCTCATCTCTTGGTGGTCTAAAAAGCAAACTCTTGTTGCCAAGTCTTCTGCTGAAGCAAAGCAGAATATCACAATCTTGCTCTTGATTCCTCTGAAATTATTTGGGTTCAATCGTTGCTTCAAGAATTGTGTTTGCCTATTCCTACTCCAGTTATATATTGTGATAATCAAAGTACAATTTCTCTTAGCCACAATCATGTGTTGCATTCAAAGACAAAGCATATGGAGTTAGACATATTCTTTGTCAGGAAAAAAGTACTCAACAAATTATTGATAGTTGAACATGTTCCTGCACAGTTTTAAATTACAAATATTCTCACAAAATCTTTGGCTCGTCCTTAATTTTGTTTCCTTCAAGACAAACTCAGAGTGTCAAACACCACCGAGTTTGTGGGGGGAGTAATAGAAAATATGATGAGTCATACTTCACATTAATAGCCTAGACTTAATTTTCAGTTGTATCTTAGGATATGAAAGATCATCACTAGCTTAGAAAAATGTTTCATCTCTGAGTCACGTTTTTCCATAAACTTCCACTGGTGGAGGTTGATCTTTGAAATAGTCTGAGTCATATTTTGCGTTAAACTTCCACTGGCGGAGGTTGGCCCTTGAAATACCCTAAGCTTTATTAGAATAAGTAAGACCAACTTTAATTTAATAGAATAAAAAATGTCATCTTTAAATGTAGAACTTGAATGTTCAACTTCTCTTATATTAATAGGGCATCACACTTCATTCCAAAATTAATTATTAAAAAAAAAACAGATTCACATTATATAAATTTCTAAATATTTTACTCTAAGGCTATGTACAATGAGGGTGTTGAAAAAAAATTCAATAGTTGAATGCTTGCAATGAGGTGTTGAAAGTGAGGTGAATTAATTGATGTTGAAAACATTCAACATATTGAATGATGAGAGAGTGGAGAGTTTTATTAAACAAAACCATTGTAGTAAGTAAAATTTGAATGTGTGTTGAATTATTATGGGAAAGAAAGAGAAGATGATGTGAAATATAAAAAGAGAAAAAGAAGAGTGTTAAACAATAAAACCATTGTACATAGTCTAATGCAGAAGCAAGTGAGGTTAAAGAAATTCAATTTAAAAGAGTGAATGAATTGTATGTGTCGATGGTGTCTAACTAAACTTATATATGGATGACAATTGAAACCATTATCAGCAGCGGGGGATGTGCAACACAAGGGATCATTGGATTGGACATATAACGGCTACGATGAAATAGTTGCTCAAATCCGCAGTGAGGATCTACAAATTTATCAGTTTGAGTATTTTAGATTGGTCTGTTTGAACTAGACTGATCCTATTAGACCGTTTTGGCAGATGCAAAATAATATCCAAATAATGAACTCTTAACAAGATCAAATCCACATAGATTGACACAATGGAAGCAAAGAAAATGACAGGTCGGGTTATCTCTGTTAAATCAACTTGGTGGCCAAGCAAACAAGCATATAATATCAAATATCGTCTTTGAAGCATTATTTAACAATACAAGAATCAGCAACCACACAAACAATCTTTTGGCGGCTGAATTGAATCAAAGAACAGCATGAAGAAAGGAAGAAAGAAAAAGGTATCATTTTGATAACCTCCATTTTCTATTTCTATGCCTCATTGCAATTTGTGCAACAGGAGAACAAGTTCTTAGCCTTTGAACCCAAAATTGTATATCCTCTTTCCCCAATCTGAAACTCATCATCAAAACAACCCCAAAAGAAAACCCTAAAAGCCACTCCTTTATGGATTTATTTTTCAACAACAAAATTGAAGAAATCCCAACAGTACAAAATAACAGTGACCTCAGAAAAATCTCCAATTCTGAAACCCTAAACGACCAAAAACCTGCAACACAGATCAACACAAAAAGGGGTAACAAAAACCTCTTGTGATTCCTCTTCTTCCTTGATTTCCCTCTCCATCCACTGACAAGACGGTTCAGAATCCGATGTTCATTCGAATTGCTTCGTGAGATTTCTCCGACGATTGAATTCAATGGTTCTGGCAAGATCTTGAGATTGAATGCGAGTCTGGAAGCTAGTTGAAGGATCTTTTGATTTGATGATTGGGACCAACTTCGTCTCCTAGCGCAGACGATTTGTTGGTGTTTTGGAGTTGGATGGGAGTGCAGAATGGGGAACGATTTGGGATTGCGGAAACGAGATTGGACAGTGGTTTTGGAGGTAGGAAATTGGAATGTGCGATTTGAGATTGAAGGAAGGGATTGGGTTGCGGAACTGTAGGGTTTGAGTTTCACCATTGTGCTTGTGACCGTTAGCAAGTGCTGAAGAAATCAACAAAATGGTGTTACTTGTGTTTCTTATCTTTCAAATTGAGTAATCAATAATCATACTTATTTATTTCACACTTTTTTTAAATCATTAAAAATAATATATTAATTATATATTTTTTTAAATAACTTGTTAATGTATTTATTTTGATCATTTAACTATACCCATGAATTCAGACTACTTCATTAATTTTTTGTCATCTCTTAACTTTTTAAATGGTTTAATTTTTTTTTTGTCTAATAAGGGAGAGAAAACTTTAAAATTTATCGTTAAATCTGTCGTTAATTAGATAAAAAAATTAAAATAAAATATTTTAAAAGTTAAAGGATCAAAGTAATCTAAAAAGTTAAATAATTAATCTGAACTCAAATGTATAATTAAGGATCAAAATGAATATTTTTCCTTCAGTTTAAATATATTTTTAGTACTTATAATTTGAGCACTATTATAAAATATGTGATTTTTAATCCGTTAATTTTGACGACCTTTTGATTTTCATGATTCCCTCCATTTTTGTAAAATGATTTGTACAAAATAATTATCTTTAATTATGTAGAATGACTGATTAGGATAATTTATTTTTAATATTGTTTTAAAGATTTGAAAAAAAAATACATGTTTGTAAAATAATTTAACAGTTAACCAATCACAATTATAATAAGACTCTGTTTGTTAAAATTAACAATTGGATCAATGTTTTAAAAATTAAATTGGATAAAATTAACAATTGGATCAATGTTTTAAAAATTAAATTGGAGAAAAAACTGTTAAAACATACGGGTTAAGTTTTAATCGGTTCAACCGGTTAAATCGGGGGTTGAACCGTATATTAAATTTAAACTAAAAAATAAATATATTATTAAATATTCTAATAAAATTAATTTATATCAAAATTTGCAAAATAAAATTCTTTAATAAATACAATACTAATAAGCAAGCTTATAAAAGAAGAAGAATGCAATGTAAGACCTAATAATTGGTCTCAATTTTACCGTTATTTTGATTTTCGCGATTCAAACAATTTTATCTCAATTTTATAGATTTAACCGTTTAATGGTCCAAACCGAACCAGATTAAACAACGGTTCAAGGTTGAACCGGTTCAACCAGACGATTCAATCCGGTTTTTAAAATAGTGAGTTGGATGATAAATTAATTGAGAGTTTATAGCTTATAGCTGATGACTTATGACCGATAGCTAATAAGCTAATTAAAATATTTGGTAAAATGACATAAAAATAAATTTCTTAATTAATAATAAAATATATATTTAAAATAAATAAAGTTTTTAAGGGTAATAATAGAAGAAAAGTGATAAGCTATAAGCTATAAGATAAAATACTATTTAAAATAGCGTTTGGAAAATAAGTTATAAGCTATAAACTCGTGATAAAAAACTGTTATCAAACAGGTCTGTTATTATTATACGAGCATATAAGCTATAAGCTCGAAATATAATTTACCAAACATAACCTAGTGCCAAGTCATAATGTTGTTTTTAAATAAGTCATAACCTATATAAGGTATTGATTAGTGGAGATGACGGCGACGACTTCGACATTGCTGGGGCGAGTCTCGGAGAATTCTGGTAGCAGTACGGCGGAAGATGATCTAAAGGCGCGAAACACTTAAAAAGTTAAAAATGATAGAGGGAAAAGAAGAGATGAAAATGCAGAGGTAGAGGGGATGCAACAAATAAACGATGAGGAGATGTTGGGGGGAGATCAGGCAACCAAATTGTTCTCATATAGGGACATGGTGGTTGGTCATTGTGAGATATTGGATCGAACTCTAGTATGGTCGAAGTGCATGGGTTATTTGTTATTCTTGTATACTTGTAATCTTGGTTTTAAGATAAAGGAAAGAATAACAGTTAATAACCAATCCTTGTGTTCATCGTGTTCTTCATTCTTTTTCCCTACAAGCTTATATATATTTGTTTTAAGGCATCCGATTCACAACAAATTGGTGCGGTGGCGGAGAAGATGCCTTCGACAAAGTATGAGATTGAAAAGTTCACCGGAGTGAACGATTTCGGTCGTGGCGTTTGAAGATGAAAGCCCTACTTGGTTCGTGAGGTTGTTTGGAAGCGTTGAGGGAAGTCGACCATGAGCGAAGAGTTGACGGTGAGAAGGCAATGATAGAAGGCCCACGCGCATTTTGTTGAGCCTTGGTGATAAGGTTCTTGACGGTATCAAAGGAGACGACGGCGGTAGGGTTATGGGTGAAACTTGAAAGTTTGTACATGACTAAATCGTTGGTGAATCGACTCTACACAAGCAAGCTTTGTATTCATTCAAGATGATTGAAGACAAAGTGTTGGTGACATTGGATATGTTCAACAAGTGATTCTTGATCTTGAAAATATTGATGTGAAGATTGATGATGAAGATCAAGCTTTGTTGTGCGCGTTGCCCGGATCACATGCCCACTTCAAAGAACTCTCTTGTATGGAAGGTCCACGACCTTTGAAGAGGTTCAATCACCTTGTATTCGAAGGACTTGAATGAAAAGGAGCATAAACCTTCGACGGTTGGTGAAGGTTTGGCGTTAAAGGAAAATTCTTGCGAAAGGATAATAAGTTCGACAAGAAGAAAGGTAAAAGTCGCGAAGTTTTACGGTGGTGAAGCATCGGTATTCGATGCTATCATTGTAAGAAGGAGGATCACACAAGAAAAGTGTGCCCTGAGCTGAAAGATCATGGAGGAAAGGATAATGGCAATGCGGCTATTGTTCAAGATGATTTCGACTCATCGATGTTCTTGTGGTTTCAAGCAGACAACTCGTCAAGGAATGGATTATGGATTACGGTGCACTTGGCACATGACTCCAAACAAAGACTTGTTCGAGGAATTATGTGATCAAGATGGTGGATCCGTATTCTGAAACAACAAAGCTTGCAAGATTGCGGTATTGGATCCGTGAGATTCAAACTCCATGATGAGTCAATAAGGTTATTGGTGAAGTCGTATGTACACGATTTGAAGAAATTTGATTTCTCTTGGTGAATTCGACAAGAAAGGATATGTTTTCAAGGAGAAAAGTATCCTAAGAGTCATGAAGGGTCGAAGGAAGTCTTGAGGCGTGAAGAAACAAGGCTTGTATACCCTTGAGGTGAAGTTGTAAGTGGTTCGACAAATGTTGCATCCACGAAACCTTTGTCGAAGAAAATTTGGCACATGAGATTGGGCCATGTCGTTGAAAGGGTGCAGTCGAATTAGGGAAACAAAATCGCTTGGTGGAGACAAAGTCGAAAAGTCAAGTTTTGTGAACCACTGTACTTGGAAAATCCTGTAGAATGAAGTTCAACAAAGGCAAACAAAGAACACATGGATCCCTTGATTACATCCATGCTGATCTTTGGGGGCCTGCAAGGTGTCCATCACATTCAGGAGCAAGGTATTTTCTATCCATAGTAGATGATTATTCCAGAAAGTTATGGGTATTCATCCAGAAGACTAAGGATGAAACTTTTGAGAATTTCAAAAGTTGGAAGACTCTGGTCGAAAATCAGACTGGCAGAAAGGTCAAAAGGTTGAGAACCGACAATGGCCTTGAGTTTTGCAATGAGGTGTTCGACAGTTTTTGTGCTACCTCTGGTATTGCAAGGCACAAAACTACTGCAGGTACTCCACAACAAAATGGGTTGGCTGAAAGGTTTAATCGAACCATTTTGGAGAGAGTAAGATGCATGTTGACTAGTGCGGGATTAAAGAAGGTGTTTTGAAATTTCGACCATATCGATAAATGGATGTCCTTCGACAGCGTTAGATATGAAGACACCTGAAGAAGTTTGGTCGGGACATCCACCAGATCTCGACAAACTGAGAGTATTTGGCTGTGTAGCCTATGCTCACATTAGGCAAGACAAGGTCGAACCTAGAGCTCTAAAATGCATGTTCATGGGATACCCTGAAGGAGTCAAAGCTTATAGGCTATGGTGCCTAGAGCCAGGTCACAGGAAGAGTATCACCAGTCGAGATGTAGTTTTCAATGAAACTGAAATGGCCTTTAAGAAAGATGATGTTGGTCGAAGTCCAGAAGTTTCAGACGAAGAGCTAGAACAGGTAGAGATTCCTGTTGAGGTGGAGCATGTTGATGCTGAAGTGCGTATCCCAGATGAAGTCGAAGAAGAAACGGAAGTTTCTGATGAAGTTGAGGAAACTGTTGATGACTACCTATTGTCGAGAGATAGGCAAAGAAGAGTCATCAAGCCACCTCAGAGACTTGGATATGCAGATCTTATAGCTTATGCCTTAATCTCTGCAAGCTGCATGAAGAAAGCTAGTTAGTGTCTCTTGATGTTGTAGAGTTAGGTCCAAGGTGGAGATTTGTGAGATATTGGATCGAACTCTAGTATGGTCGAAGTGCATGCTGTAGTCGAAGATGGGTCTAGCATGTATGTGTCGAAGATGCTGTTAAATTAGGTTTTAGTGTTTAAACCCTAATTTGTTAAGTTAGCTTGTTTATTAAGTTAGCTTGTATAATGGGCCTTGTGGAAAAAGCCCATTAGTTAGTATGTTAGGTTTTATTATAAATAGCATACTAGTCTCTCATTATTGTAACATATTGCAAATCCTAATTTAGGGTGAGAGGGTTATTTGTTATTCTTGTATACTTGTAATCTTGGTTTTAAGATAAAGGAAAGAATAACAGTTAATAACCAATCCTTGTGTTCATCGTGTTCTTCATTCTTTTTCCCTACAAGCTTTCCGATTCACAACAGTCATGATGAAGGGGAAGTGGAGAGAAGTGAAGATGATTCTGAAGGGGATTCTGAAGGGGATGATGAGGGTACAAAATTGACCATCGTGGATCTTGAAAACATGAGGGTGGGGGAGCATATTGAAGGAGGATATGTCTGCCCAAAGTTTTTTTTTTTTTCTAAATATGAGGAGAGTAGGATCCATCGCCCTTGGAGAAAGGGGGTTATAGTGAAACTTCTAGGAAGGGGGATTGGCTTCAAAGCGCTGGAAACTAGATTGAAGCAGATGTGGGTCAAAAAAGGTGTGATAAGTATCATAGATCTCAGCAATGATTATTTTATTGTGACTTTCACACATGAAGATGATCATGCTGCAGCACTCACAAATGGGCCTTGGTTCATTTATGATCATTACCTTACAATGAAAGAATGAAGTTCGAACTTTCATCCAGCACGAGATACCATTGATTGAGTTGCAGTGTGGATAAGAATTTCTGGATTGCCTATTGAATATTACGATCCAAAAATTCTTAAGTTTATAGGAAACAAGTTGGGGAGAACGGTGAAAGTGGATAAAAACACCTTGTTGCAGGAAAGAGGGAAGTACGCGATAGTGTGTATTGAGGTGAATTTATCTCAACCTTTGATTGGCATGTTCATGATCAAGGATACCAAATACAAAGTGGAGTATGAAGGACTACATCTGCTTTGTATCAAGTGTGGAAGATTTAGATTTTACAAGGAAGGATGCCCAGATAAAATTGATGTTACAGTTGAAACAATGACTGGCAACCATCAACAGCAAAATTTAGGCGACGTTGTTGAAGAAAGTCCATGGGTGATTGTACAAAAGTCAAGAAGAATCAGAAAACCTATGAATGGTGGCAGAGGAATTGAGAAAAAAGTAATGGCTGGAGAGGAAACGATGGGGATTGTCGGCACAGGTAGGGTTTCGGTGAGGATTGGTGTGGATGGCGGTGTGTCGGGTTCCAGGTTTAATGCATTTAAGGCATTAAATGAAAACTTGAATGCATAGAATAATTTCCATGATGGCAATAGTGACAAAATTATGGGAGAGAATAATGGCATATTAATTGGAGATTTTGGTCAATTAGTGGATATGGGTACATGACAGGTGGAAATCAATGTGGGCCTTATTGACTCTCAACCTCACAGGAAAAAGTTGGAGAGAGTTAATGCTGATTATAAAGGTAAAAAGCAGACAAGTCTCATAAAAGGCAATAATGTGGCAGTAGCTGGTGGCTCGAATAGAGCAATGGCAGACAAAAACAATAGGAGGAATAAGAGAGTGTCAGTGAAAATTGCTAAGGAACATAAAGTGGCATTACTAAAGAAAATAACATTTAAAACTGCGGGGAACACAAGAATTATAAAGGAAAATATTGTTGACAAAATTGGGGACAAATCAGCTGAAGAATTGATAAGTTCGTTAGCCAATGTGATCATGGAGGGTAAAAACTCTACTGTGACACGTGATAGAAAAGTGATGAGGATTATGCCAAATGGCCAAACTGGATTGGAGATGCCAAACCTTTTGCATACATGAAGGATTTGAATAACAAGAAACCTCCGGATATAGATAAAAACACGCAGAATGTAACAGAGGGATGTATCATGTTGGACAGTTATAATAACATGGAAAATACTCAAGAATTGCAAGAGGATGAGGAGTTGTTAGATGAAGTGGTGGGTGAAACCCCACAGTGAGTCACTTGTACTGTTTTCTTCTCAATCATTAGTCTTATTATGATTAAACCTAATGATATCTTTTTGTGGAACCGCCATGGTGATTCCAATACTAAATTCTTCAGAATCTGTAAACAATATATTGACATTACAAGCCTAAAATTATTATTATCATGGAAACTCAGTGTGGCCCAACTCGAATTATGGTGACGGCTGGTAAGCTTGGATTCAATGGCTTTGCAGCTTCAGCTAATTCCGGCTACTCTGGTGGTATTACCATTGCCTGAAAGGATGAAGAAGTTGGGGTGGAAATTATTACTACAAAATTCCAATATTTACATGTGCGAATTCGTATGCAGCAGGTTCAGTCTTGGTGTCTTACAGCAGTTTATGCTAGTCCAAATTTTGTAAATCGTAGAATTTTATGGGACAAGCTAAAGGCGATAAGAGATAGTATGAATGAACCGTGGCTTGTTGCTGGGGATTTTAATGACATTGCGTTTGCGCATGAAAAGAAAGGGGGGAGCTTCAGCCTCAATAAACAGATGCAACATGTTCGGGAAAAATGTTAAGCAGTGTAAGTTACTTGATATGGGTGCCTTGGGTCCTAAATTCACCTGGAGGGGGCCTATGTATCCAGGTGGATGATGGATCTTTGAGCGTTTGGATACAGTTCTTTGTAATGACATTTGGAGGATTACTTGGCAGAATGCTTTTGTTACGGTGCTAGGCAGAAGTGATTTTTCTGACCATCATCCTTTGATCATTTGCATGAATGGAAATGTTAAGAGAGGGTGTAAGCCTTGCTTCCGCTTCGAGAGTGCTTGGCTGGTGGAGGAAGATTATTTACGGATGCAGGAATCTAATTGGGATAGAAATGCTCAAGTTGGTGTGAATCTTCGTACTTTTCAGGAATGGGTGACTCAATGGAAATTCAAAACGTTAAACCAAGTTCAACAACAAATAAAGAGACTCATGGAGAGAATTGCACGCACTCAAAATAAGGTGCAGCAGAACACTGGTAATTTGAGATTACAGAATGCGGAATGGAGAGATCAACAAGAGCTGAATGATGTGCTTCGGCAGGAGGAACTGATGTGGTTCCAGAGGTCCCGCGCGAAGTGGCTGGTGGATGGTGATCGCAACACAAAATATTATCACCTTAAAACCATCCAACGGTGACGTAAGAACCACATTATTGTGATCAAAGATGCCGCTGGTAATTGGATTGAGGACGACATTAGAATTCAACATATTTTCGTAGAACACTACAAGGAATTGTTTGCTTATCAGGATACAGGCCATCAGTGGTTCCAAACCAAATATACTTATCCAAAGATGGATCAACATGCGTTGAAGGCTCTGGAGGGTGATATTAGTGATACATAAGTTAAGCAAGCTATCTTTGGTATGAGCCCTTGGAAGGCCCCGGGTCCAAATGGCTTTCCGGCGGGTTTCTATCAAAAATCTTGGCATATTCTGGGAAATAGCGTTTGCATATTTGTTAAGGAAGCTTGGGAGTCTCCTAGTACTCTGGGCCAAGTTAATCACACTGATATTTGCCTTATCCCCAAGAATAGGAAACCTGAGCTTGTTAATCACTTCCGACCAATTTCTCTTTGCAACGTTATTTATAAGACTGTTAGCAAAGTTATAGTTGTAAGGCTCAAGCATCATATCTCAAAACTTGTGTCACCGTACCAATCAGGATTTGTTTCAGGCCGGAGTATTCATGAGAACATTATTATAGCCCAGGAACTCATTCATATTATGTGCATTAAGAAGGGAAAAAAAGGCTTCTTTGCCATAAAGGTTGACTTATCAAAGGCTTATGACAAACTAAGCTGGGATTTTATCTGGAGGGTTCTTGAAGAAATCCAGCTGCCTCGGAAAATGATTGACATCATCTTGTGTGGAGTTACCAGCGTGGAAACAAATATTAAATGGAATAGATCCCCGTCTGATTATTTCCGACTGCCTAGAAGGATTCACCAAGGTGATCCCATCTCACCCTATCTTTTTGTGTTGTGTGTTTACAAGCTTTCCCATCTCATTTTGGAAGCTGTTGACGAAGGAAAATGGAGAGCTCTTCATGCTGGAAAGAATGGTCCTGTAGTTTCACACTTTATGTTTGCCGATGATTTATTTCTCTTTGGAGAGGCAACTGAAATGCAAGTCTTGTATGTTATAGACACGCTCAACAACTTTTTTAGCATGTCCGGGCAGCAAGTGAGTCATGAGAAAACCATCATCTATTTCTCAAAGAATGTGTGCAGGCAACAGCGTAACGTCCTTACGAGACTAGCAGGTTTTGTGGAAACATCTAGTTTGGGAAAATATTTAGGGGTGCCGCTTACGGGTAAAAAGGAAAAGAAAGGAGACTATCAATATGTTGTGGATTAAGTTAGCTCAAAACTCACGGCATGGAAAGGGCAAAAACTTGTGTTTGCTGGTAGGGTAATGCTTGCTAAAAGTGTTATTGAAGCGTTTCCAATTTACTCTATGATGACTATAATTCTCCCCAAGAGTTGTATTGATTCGATTCACAAGCTCCAACGAAGTTTCATATGGGGCGGCACGTCAAGTTCTAGGAAGTATCATGCCGTGAATTGGAATATGGTCACCACTCCTCAAGAAACAGGTGGATTAGGGCTAACGAAGTTGGATACAATGAACATGGCTTGCATGCTGAAACTTTGCTGGAATTTGCAAAATAAGCAAGGTGAATTATGGTGTGAACTTATTTGGGGAAAGTACGACAGAAACAAGAACAGAAGGACTGTGAGTGCGAAGGCGACAAATTCGAGCTTCTGGAAAACTATGGTCAAAAAATGGCCACTTATTGATCAACATTATACGTGGGAAATTGGTGATGGGCGTTCTATTCATGCTTTCCACAATCGATGGCTTGACCAAAAGACGAAACTTATGGATTATCAAACAAACATTCCGGTTGCACACCGTGAGGCTTTGGTTGTTGATCTTTGTGATCATGATGGCAACTGGAACTGGCCTATGTTAAATAGGTGGTTCCCATCTGATATTATTCAGAAAATCTATAGTATCCTCCCGCCCTCTAATGATATAGGGCCGGATACGAGGGCCTGTGTGGGAGATGGAGAGGAATTCTCGATGGCCAACATTTATCGATTGTTGGACGATGAAAGCAATTTGAACAAGGGAGAAGTATGGAAGGATGTTTGGAAACTGGATGTTCAGGAGAGGATTCGTTATTTTATTTGGTTAATGAAGCATGATGGCTTATTGACTAACCAGAGAAAAAGCATAATGCATTTGGGGAGTGCAATGTGCAAAGTTTGTGGTGGTGTGGAAGAAGACATGCTCCATGTTCTCCGAGACTGTCCAAAAGCAGTGTCGATGTGGCTGGATGTGATTTCAACTAACAATCTTTCAAGTTTTTTTGCAGGTAATCTTGAAAATTGGATGATTCAAAATTGTCAAACCAAGAATAGGTGGAATGGAGTTGATCAATGGAACATCTTTTGGGCCACGGCTAGCTACTGGCTTTGGTATTGGCATGACAAAGACGAACATGACGATAATTTTCAACGCCCACGCTGCATGGTGTCTTATATTAACAAGCATATGCAGCAGTATAAGGATGCAAGAGTGGCCCAGAAAGTCATATCAAATGTTGCTAAGGTTCCTAGAGATATCAAATGGAATCTGCCTCCCTCGGGATGGATTAAGATAAATGTAAATGGTGCTTGTGATGGAGCAGGTATGGCAGGTTGTGGCGGCATCATTAGGGGGAATGAAGGTGAATGGCTTGGAGGTTTCTCTAAACCCCTTGGCAATTGCAGTGTGTATGTTGCTGAATTATGGGGTATATTTGAAGAACTTTGCCTTACCCAAAGGATGGGTTTCCACTATATTATTATTGAGTCATATTCTCGACAAGTTATTAAGGATATCTGCAAGTCAGATGTGCCTCACAACAAGATTAGAAACTTGATTGCTAAAATCAAAAAGTTTCTTAACCAGGGTGTGGATGCGGTGCTCCAACATGTTTATAGGGAGGCGAACCATTGTGCGGATGTGCTAGCCATCTATAATATTTATCTTCCTGAATCCTTCTGTACTTTTAGTGAGCGTCCTGCTTTCATGCAGCATTTGTTGGACGATGATCTTTTTGGGGATCCTTCTTTGCATGTAGTGTGTGTAGTGTGTTTCTCTTTGGGCTTTGACCCTTCTTGTATAAAAAAAATGATAAATTTTGATTGGATGACATTGTCAGTACACTACCTTTTAACTCTAAAAATTTTATAATTTAAATTGTTATTTAATAAAATAATTTATTTAAATAATTTATTTATCAATTTTTTTACAAAATTAATAATGTAAATTGTTATTTAATAAATTAATTGATTAAAAGATTGAATATGAATTTTTGGGCCAAAAGCCCATTTTAAACTGCAATAATCCTTAATTTTATGGTCCTTTGTGATCTTAATCATTTTAATCAAAGAAATTTCTTTGGCTAAATTATCCTCGTGGTCCTTTAAGTTATTTAATTGTAACACTTTGGTCCCTTATGTTCATTTCGCTACAACTAGGTCCTTTATGTTGGCTAACGTCTTCAACGTTGCCCTTGTCCAAAAATTATGTTACAAAAACGTGATGTGGCACAAATGGAGGTTAGGTGTCACTTAACCTTGCTGACTTGTCTGTTAACTCACTTAAAGAGGAAGATATGGCTGAAATGTTACATGTAGAAGAAGAAAACGTGAAACCCCCAAATTTTCAAAACCCTAATCTTGAAATTCAGCATCAATGGCTCAATACAGTGGTAGTGGAACAAATGTGAGAGATGAGAACTCCAATTCGCTAATTTCGAGTGCATCCCAATCAAGAATTGAACCAACATGCATGTGTGGATCCATCGTTGTGATACATTCAGTTAAGAAGAAAGGAAGAAACTTGGGTAAGCTTTTTTGGGACTGTAGATACTTTAAGGTACGTACGTATGTTGTGAATAGTTTGGGTATTTTCTCCTTCGTTTTCCTGAGATGGGTTTGATGTTATTGATTTTGGTTGCAGAATGAACATAAGAATATTGGCTGCAATTTTTTCATGTGGTATGAAAACCAACACAATGATGAAGGCAAACTAGAGATACCACCAAATGCATTCTTGAAGTGTTTGAAATGTGATGAAAAGGAGGTACAAATCAAGATGCTTATAAAGGATGAGACATACAATAAGGAGATGATGAAGAACGTATTGAAGATGTTGAAGATGCTTTTTTATGTCATGATATGTTTAGTTCTGATTATTATAGTGTTGATTTGTATGTTGTTTACAAATATGTGATCTTAGTTTATGTTAATGCTAATGTTGTAAGACATGGATTATGGTACTTTGATGTAATATTTTGATGACAATTGCAGATTAATATCAGTTTTGGTTAGTTTTTGATATATCTGCCTTATGGTTTTGTTACTGTCATAATATACCATGTGTAATTAATAAATAATTAGAGACAACTTTGATACATTTTAATAAGAAGTAGGTCTTGGTTGATATAATCTAAAATGAAGGAGGACCTATATATTACAAGTTAACAATAGAAAATTATAGTTTATAACATTCATAATATACCATCCAGAAAATTATAGTTTATAGCATTGATAATATCAGATACAACATTCAGAATATAGCATACAAAACATTGTTATAGCATAGTGAAGCAACTCGATTTTCAAAAATATTTTAAATTCTCGAAAACAGTGAAATCGCCACCTAATTTTATTCGTTCCAAAAGGAACGGGGAAATATAGATAAAACCCTCAAACAAGCGGATAAGGCGGTCTACGTGACCAAAAAGTGGGATCGGGAGTCGGTTATGTAAGGGGAAGGTATTAGCACCCCTTACATCCATCGTACTCGATGGGACCCGTTTAGTTTTAAGTGTTTGTGTGTTAAATTGCTAAGTTCATGAGTACCAAAAGGAATAGAAATTGTTTGTTATTATTTTGAGTTTGGCACGGTGTCAGAACCGTGTGCCTACATATTCCCTCGTGCAATGGGAAAGTCAAAACTCTGTAGTTCCTCTTGAAAAGGTTTTAAGTTGGTTGTATTGATTTTATAAGAAAAATCGTGCATTAAATATTTCAAATGCTTGAACTTGGACTTGTTTTGTTTGTTTGAAAAGCTTAAGTCTTTGTTTGTGTTTGAAATGGCTATTGCACACTCTTTGTAAGAAAAGAGTTTGATGATCGCATATGAGCGATAAAAGAGTTTGAGTGAGTTGAGTTATTTTTATGTGGGAGACGAGTATTGGACCATAAGCGTTCAACAGCTAATACCCCAAATACTCGTGAAATTCCTGGCAGCAGATACTTAATGTCACAGAGAATGTTATGACACGATGTCGACCTTTGCTTTGACAATTCACACGATAAATATAGCGATAAATAACACAATAAGTTGTTCACCCGTTCGGTTCTAACAAACCTACGTGGAGGCTACCAAGCCAGGAGGAAATTCACTATTAGTAGTATCAATTCAGAGTTAAACTCACCCGTTTACAACTCCTCACTTAATCCCTACCCAATGACACTTCAACCTAAGTCCTACTTAGATCGAGTTCCTACTCACTCCCCTCAATCACCGCATGATATCAACCTATTGACTAATTGAATTATGAAGACACACTTCAATAAAATATCTTGATCTTGCTTCAAAGCTTTAATCAAGAGACAAACACTCGTGCTTTAAAGCTTTGGTGATAAACTACCACAACAAATCCTAGTCCAATGCACTTATCAATTGATAGTTGCTTGGCTCACAAGAGAAACTAGAATTACACAATACCAACTGTTACTAACCTTAACGATTACCAAACAAAAGCCTTCATGTCTTCATGAAATCCAGGCGTGGTAGAGTAAGGTTGAATTCTTTATATAGAAGCGATCCTGAATCTTGATTTTGGGCTTCCATAAAGATAGCTAGGGTTTACTTAATTCTCTCCTAAAAACATGGTTTGTTCAACAACCAATTTAGGTTTAATTAAGATTAACCTAGCAGCCACGTGAGCATGCTTTCTAATAACGAAAAACATAAATAAAATGCTCAACAAACTTCGAAAAATCTCGGGAAAAAACTAATTCTGCGAGCAGAATGTCACACTAAATGTCATAACATACATTATGACATCGTCTATTTTGCGAATTTCAAGCACAACTTTAGCTTCCTGATACGGTGTACTTTTACCATCCTTGTCCAGTGGATTTATCTTCAATCTCGAATGTCATGACATCTATCAAGACATTTCTAAAGTCTAGTTTTGCCAAAATTGATGCCAACTTAAAACACTAACAAACTCCCCTTTGGCACATTTTGGCTAAAACTACTAGACCTATCAGTACAAAATGCGTGAAGACTAACAACCTAGTTCTAAGTTTTCCTAAGCTTCAAGTAACTAGAACTAAGAGAAGATAAATTCTACCCATACATAAGTCCCACAATTTCCCACAATTGCCCACAAACAAAATTTAAACAAACAGGCCATAAAATTTTAGGCCATACAATCCCCAACATGCCATACAAGTTCCCAAAGTCCCATACTACTGTCAACACAGTAGTTCTTCTCCCTTTTAGCCATAAAGGGCCAAAGGAAACCATACAAGTCCCCCAAACTTTTTAATCAAACAGTGTCAACAAAAAAATTATACCAGCAAGTAATTAAGTACCAGCAAGTATACAGGGATACATCTCTGTCAGGACAATGTTTACAGTCATCCAAAAAGAAGCACAAATGGAAAAATACAAGAAACAAAGCAGAACATTGACAGAAACAACAGCAACAGGGAAATGGACAGAATACAAAACAGATAAAGAAAGCAACACAGCAACTTAATTAATTGCTCTCCTCTGCTGAAGAGGCATCTTCATTGTCGGACAGCATCATCTCCTTATCGAAGCTTGTTCAGGCTTTGCAGGTTCAGGAGCTTTCCTTTTCTTGGCCATTGGTGTCCTTTTGCATTTTGAACAGCCAGCAAATTTAGCTCTATACTTCTTTGAGGAAGTTCCAGTTCTGGTTATTTGCTCAACTTGAGAACCAGAAATACCTCCCTTTGCTTTGACAGGGAAATTAGAAGAATCAGGGTTCACATGAGTTGCCTGGACGTGATCATCAGATGTCATGACATTCTTTGTGACATCTGGATCATCTGCTAAACTAGGGCTAGCAGGTCTTTGATTAAGGGGAACAAAAATTCCAAGAACAGAGTGATGTTCGTCTAGGATTCTGGTGACTATCCTAGCAATGGCTTCTTCTACATACACGGTACCTTCCCTATTTCTTATCTCGGGGAGACGGAAGAGGCGTTAGTCTTACCGGTGAGCGATGAACCTTGATCCTTCCGTGCATCTTGATTACGAGTCGGTTGCCATTGAAGCGAGGGAGACCTTCATTGGTTCAATATCCATGGCTTCAAAATGCCTAATCTCGACCATGGTGGGAGATGAGCAGTCAGTCGAAGAGGATGAGGAAGACATATTTCTCAGGAAAGTTGAGAATCGAGAGACCAAGAATGACGAAGCGGTTGAGAGTATCATTGGATGGAGAAGGTATGATACTTTCAATGAAAAGGTCGTTATATGGAGGAGTCTTTTCACATTCTTGAACCCTATAAAAATAAGAGGAAATAAGCAACTGACCCACTTATAATTAATAAATGGTCTCTTCCCTTTCTTGGAGGCAATCTTAATTGCTACAATTCCTCATCTTGACAGATGCCCGTTTGCTCCTTAAGTTTTCAAATTGACTAGCATCAAGAGCCTTGGTAAAATGTCGGCCATTGAAGTTACGTGACTACATGATCCAATTTAATCACCTTCTCCTCCACAAGTTCTACGATGAAGTGATGTCGATGTCTATGTGCTTAGTCCTCTTGTGTTGAATAGGTTCTTTGATATATTAATAGCACTTTCAGTTGTCACAATACAATGTCATGACATCTGTGTGACATTATACTCGAACGACATGCTTCATCCGACCATTTGAGAACAAGCGCTACCGGTACTATGTATTCACTTAGATGGATAGGGACACAGTTTGCTTCTTGCTAAACCAAGAAACAAGATTGTTTCCCAAGAAGGCATCCTCGGAGGTACTTTTCATGTCATCGGCCTCGGCCAGTCGGCATCACAATATCGAACGAATTGGTTCACATCCACGGGA
The DNA here is from genome assembly GCA_021764765.1 of Vicia sativa. Taxonomy (NCBI): domain Eukaryota; kingdom Viridiplantae; phylum Streptophyta; class Magnoliopsida; order Fabales; family Fabaceae; genus Vicia; species Vicia sativa. The sequence continues at coordinate 127,187,976 of CM038797.1, forward strand.
ATATAGGATACCATAATTGCAAGTTCCACTCACATACTTGATTCTTTTCACGGTTAATGTGACTTACTTTAGGCTCGACTTGATATCTTGCACATACCCCATAAGCAATGTCGTTCTGCTTTGGTTGTTAGGTACAACAAGCTCCTATATAAACTTTGATCAACCTTTTCTCCACTTGCATCCTTGGTCAACTTCAAATGTGTAGGGCGAGAAGTCCTTTTATGGTGGCATTCTCCATTCCAAACTTCTTGACAATATTCTTTGCATACTTGCTTTGTGAAAGAAATGTTGAATCTTCCATCTATGTGACTTGCAATCCAAGGAAGTAAGTTAACTCTCCCATGAGACTCATTTCAAACTCTGCTTGCATTTGATTAGCAAATTGTTTCACCATTGTCTCTGACATTCCTCCAAATACTATGTCATCAACATAGATTTGAGCCACCATAACCTTCCCACCTTCATTCTTGACAAAGAGTGTTTTATCCAATCCTCCTTTCCTGTATCCTTTATGCATAAGAAACTTGGTCACCTTTCATACTAGGCCCTAGGGCTTGTTTTAGACCATATAGGGCTTTCCTTAATCTGTAGACATGTTCAGGAAAACTTGGATCCACAAATTCTTTAGGCTGTTCTACATATACTTCCTCATTTAAGTAGCCATTTAGGAAGGCACTTTTCACATCCATCCGAAATAATTTGAATTTCGAATGCAAGCAACTCCTAGTAGAAGCTGATTGATTCCGGTCTAGCCGGTGCAAAGGTCTCATCAAAGTCAATTCCCTCCACTTGAGTGTAACCACGAGCAACAAGTCTTGCTTTATTCACGGTGGTCCTACGCATCGGACTTGTTCTTGTAGATCCACTTAGTGCCAATGATGTTTGTTCCTTACGGTCTAGGAACTAATTCCCATACTTCATGTTGCTTGCTGGTTCAATTCCTCTTGCCTGCTCGATCAAAATTCATCACATAGAGCTTCTTTGACATTCTTTGGCTCTATTTTTGACACGAGCGGGAGTTTGAGGCAGTTTCTCGGATCTTGTAACAACACCTTTGGTTGGGTCTCCAATGATGAGATCCTTTGGATGATCTTTCGAATCTGATTGAGGGATCTTTGTTTGCTTCCTCGAGTTGATTTAGGTGAAGTAGGAGTAGGAACATTTTCCTTATCGGTACTTGAGGTGATGTCTCAAACCATGTCTCAACATCATATGGGACATTGTGCTCGATAATGATCATCAACAATGCCATTAATAGACTCCATCATAACACAGGTTCGGAGTTGAATACCCTATATGCTCTGCTGTTTGTGGAGTATCCCAGAAAAATGCCTTCATCACTCTTAGAATCCATTTTTCTCCTTTGATCACGATCTGTCAGAATATAGCATTTGCTCCCAAACACATGAAAGTATTTCACAGTTGGTTTCTTCCTTTCCATAGCTCATACGGGGTGGAGACAGTTCCTTTCTTAAGGTAACCTGTTGTGAACATAGCAAGTTGTATTCATAGCTTGACCCAATGAATAGGGAGTTTCTTAGCATGAATCATTGCTCGGCGATTCTGTATAGTCCTATTCTTTCTTTCCACACCCCATTTTGTTGAGGTGTTATAGGAGAGAGAACTCATGGTTGATCCCTTCGAGGCAATTCATCAAACTTGCTATTCTCAAATTCCTTTCCATGGTCACTTCTTATTCGACAATACAACTTTCCTTCTCTCTCAGAGTCTTTTGCATAACTCCTTAAAGACATCAAACACTTCATTTTTCTTTGATGAAGTTTATCCGGTAAATCGGAGAAGTCATCCACAACAACATAGGCATATCTTTTCCACCAAGGCTTTCAACTGCATAGGCCCCATCAAGTCCATGTGCGGCTCGATTACTTTAGATGTGGTCGATGTCTAGACATTGGGTGTGACATTCGGTTTGCTTTCCAACCTAGCACTCACCACACCTTCCTTCATCAATGTGAAGTCTTGGTATCCTCTCGTGACCTCCATTGAGATGATCTTTTCATTCCTCACGAGTGCGGATGTCCTAGTTTTGGTGCCTGACTTGACCTCCTTTTCATCTTTGTCATGGAACATACTGGATGAGAGGTTGGTGTTCTCGATTCCCATGTAATAGTTGTCTTTTGATCGATTCCTCTCATAACTACTTCTTGTTGATCATTGATTACAAGACATTCGGATCTAGTGAAGTTAACTTTGAATCCCATATCACATAGTGACTTATGCTTATGAGGTTAGCGATCGAGCCTTTTACCAGTGACCTCCACTTAGATTTGGAACTCGAAGCGTCTAAGTTTCTAACACCTTTGATTTCTCCTTTAGCTCCATCTCCAAAGGTAACAAAGCTGGTGGAATGAGGTTTGATATTATTGATGGTTTTTATTCGGTCATATGCTTAGAACACCCATGTCAAAGTACCAATCTTCCTTGGCGGACACTCGAGAGAAGTGTGAGCTATCATTGCTTGGTCTTCTTCTTCCACTTTTGAGTGTAAGGTACTTTGATGTTTTAGGCTTAACATAGGGAGTCGATTAGGGTATCCATGTAGCCTATAAGAAGGTTTTATGTGTCCAAACCTTCCACAATGATGACATCTCCATCTTTGAAACTTCTTCTTCATGTTTCTCTGATCTGATGTTGATCCCAATGTTGTGACATCGCCTTGACTTTGGTTTCCTAGGCCTCTTCTTTTCTTGTCACTAACGGGTTCTTTGCGACCACATATCCTAGACCATGCTTGTTTCGACATTTTGCCCAGTGAAGGATTTCTTCCAACTTTTCTTCCAGTCGACATTTTGTGATTTAGTCATCGATCAAGCTTGGAATTTAACACTATAATTTCACGTTGAGATGTCTTATAGTGTCGTATTCTCCTTCTTTTCGACTTCGACTTCACATTTTACGCCTCGACTTCTCAATCGACTTTTACTTTTTCATTCGGTGACATACTTCACCACGATCTGAGTTTCTTGTAAGTATCGACAAGTTCTTCAAAGTCACTTCTTCATCACTAGAGTCATTATCGAATTACAACTTCCGGAAGGTGCGGTGACAAGATTAGGCGCTTCTTCCTCGGACTCACTTCTGAATCGGACCAAGTGGCGACCATTCCTTTCTTTTGTTTCTTAAGAAGGTGGGACATTCAGCTCTAATGTGTCCATATCCTTCACATTCATGACATTGGACTCCTCTGCTTTGACTTCCTTTTCTTGACTGGATCTTCTTTGAGTCATAAGATCATTGATGTCGATGGAATGTCCTTGACATTTGACCTTGACCTTGGATCAATTCTCTTGATGAGCTTGTTGAGCTTCCAAGCATAGCTATGGCTTGGATATCTTCTCTTCATCACCCTTGCACTCCTCTTGATTATTGGATACAAGGGCTATAATTTTATTCTTCTTATCGGTATTCTCATGATTCCCATCTCAAAAGTCATAAGAGATCCAACAAGTTCTTCACCTTCAAGGTCTTGATGTCCTGCCTCCTCTATGCGATTACTTTCATTGCAAATCTCTTAGGCAAGGATAGAATTTTCCTTACCGACTTCTCCTCGACATCTTTTCACCCGGAGCTCCAAGGTGTTGGCTATCTCAAGATATTCATGTGGAACTCATGAATAGTCTCATCTTCTTTCATCTTCAAATTTTCAAATCGGTAGTGAGCATCGGAGTCTTGACATCTTCACCTTGGATGTCCCTCATGAGTAGTTTTGAGGGTGTCCCACATCCTTGGCCAGCTCACATTGATGAACCGGTCTGAAGATATTTACATCAATACCATTAAATAAAGCATTCGGTGCTTTAGAATTCCCAGAAGCTCCTCTTCCTCTTTGCTCCATTCTTCCTCGGGTTTCAAGACGGTAGTCCCATCTTTCTCAACCTTGGTTGGATGTTTCCATCCTTTATCGACTCTCCAAGCCTTGATATCTCTGATCTTAAGAAGGCAACCATACGAGGCTTCGGTACTCATAATTAGACCCATCCGAATAGGTGGTCTACCTCCAATCTGCTTCTTTATCCATTATGCGGAAACTATTATCCCTAGATCTCACCGGAAATAACAAGCGGTGCACCTCACGATGCCAATTGAAATTCCTAGCGGTAGATACTTAATGTCACGAGAGAATGTTATGACACGATGTCGACCTTTGCTTTGACAATTCACACGTAAATATAGAAAGCGATAAATAACACAATAAGTTGTTCATCGTTCGGTTCTAACAAACCTACGTGCAGGCTACCAAGCCGAGGAGGAAATTCACTATTAGTAGTATCAATTCGAGTTAAACTCACCCGTTTACAACTCCTCACTTAATCCTACCATGACACTTCACCTAAGTCCTACTTAGATCGAGTTCCTACTCACTCCCCTCAATCACGCGTTGATATCAACCTATTGGTTAATTGAATTGTGAAGACACACTTCAATAAAATATCTTGATCTTGCTTCAAAGCTTTAATCAAGAGACAAACACTCGTGCTTTAAAGCTTTGGTGATAAACTACCCTTACAACAAATCCTAGTCCAATGCACTTATCAATTGATAGTTGCTTGGCTCACGAAAACTAGAATTACACAATACCAATGTTACTAACCTTAACGGTACACAAACAAAAGCCTTCAATGTCTTCAATGAAATCCAGGCGTGGTACGTAGAGTAAGGTTGAATTCTTTATATTGGCGATCCACGAATCTTGTTTTGGGCTTCCATAAAGATAGCTAGGGTTTACTTAATTCTCTCTAAAAACATGGTTTGTTCAACAACCAATTTAGGTTTAATTAAGATTAACCTAGCAGCCACGTGAGCATGCTTTCTAATAACAGAAAAACATAAATAAAATGCTCAACAAACTTCCTGAAAAATCTCAGGAAAAAAACTAATTCTGCAGAACAGAATGTCACACTGAATGTCATAACATACATTATGACATCGATCTTTCTATGAGAATTTCAAGCACGACTTTAGCTTCCACATTACGGTGTACTTTTACCATCCTTGTCCAGTAGGATTTATCTTCAATCTCTGAATGTCATGACATCTATCAAGACATTTCTAAAGTCTAGTTTTGCCAAAATTGATGCCAACTTAAAACACTAACAAATCGGATGAGTGGACAGAAACATCCTAATCATCTTTTTCGACCCAAAAAGTTTGTTGAGAAAAGGTGAGGTGAAACAAGGTTCACGTTGATTAGATTCATTTAAGAAGAAATCAAACATACAGTCGAGGGTCGATACAGGACTGACTACCATATGTTTGGGAGGAGAGAGAGAAAATTGGAAAGACTTAAGTTTGAAAATTGGAAAGAAAACATCTTTTGAAAAGTATTAAGAATACTTAAAATGTCTCATTTTTTACTTAATAAAAATATAATCAAAAAGAAAATGGTCTGGATTATTCTGACCAAGTCCAATTTCAGTTACTTGAAGTGAGAATCGATTTTACAGTGATGGAATGATGATTTGGATTACTTCTATATGATGTATAGAAGGTGTTTGAAGTGAAAAATTATAACAAGCACGAGTGAATTAAGAGTTTGGAAGTTATGGCTTAAATTTGCATTTTATGAGTTTTGGAAATGATTTATGGAGCAAACTGATTTTGGCTTGTTTTTTTTAGGGTTTGAAGTTCCAAACAATTTCTAAATGATATTTAGAACATGTTAGAATGACACCATTTGTTCGAACTTGCAAGAATTGCAATTTGGGATTCTAACCTCTTTGAAAACTTAGAAAACTTAGAAAACTTGCAAAATAAGAAAGAAATGAGAAAACAAGTTTGGAAATGTTTTAGTGTCTTTTTGAATGAAGTAGGAACCTCTATTTATAGGCAAAGGATTATGAAAATGTCAAGGTAAAATAAGATTAAAAGAGCAATTTGGAAGCTTAAGGCTTAAGAAAGAATATTCCTTCATTAAATGCAAATGGAATCTTTTAATCATTACTTAAAAACTCAAGTGTTTTTATTCTTTCCTAACAATTTACATAAGATTTTTTCTCTTAAATTTTATCTCATGTAGTGACAAGGCTTCTAGAAGGGAGAAAGTTGCAAAACAACTTGTAATTTTGATGCATGATTTTGGAAATCCATGGTTTTGGAGCTCTATGTTTCAAAATCAAAACCCTAGCTAGACAAAGTGTTTTTGCAAGTTCTTGGACTTTTTAGAAATCTTGTAACAAGACCTACAACTTTCATGTTTTGAGTTTTTCTTGAATCAAAATGGATCTAGGTGAAAAATGGCCATGAAAGTGAGGAAAAACCATGTTTTTTAACACTTGAAAAAATTTCTAAGTGTTAGAAAAAATTCAAATCTTGAATTTTTCATATTTCTTGATTTTTTATGATCATGATGGATTATTTGAAATGTTTTTATGATTGAAAAAATTTGGTTTTAAAAAAGTTGACCAAAAGTCAAAGTTTGACTTTTTGAGCAGATGAATTTTCATCAGATGGTTCAGAATTTGTCTGATGAAGAAACATGGATTTTGTAATGTTTTGAATCAAGAAATTAGGTCAAGATGTTGCATTGAATATGTTAAGACCAATCTTCAAGCAAATAGGTCATCCATTGAGCAGAAAGTCAATGATTCACTATCTTCGATCAAAACCCTAATTGGTCGATTCAAGGTAGATCATGAGAAAAAGTTGGAAATTTTGAAGATCAAATGTTGATGATTGATTAAGATAGATCATTTTAGGTAAGTGGAGACTCAAACCCTTATTGATTATTTCTTGAACAAATGATTTCTTTTTGATAAAATCCCAAATTTTGACTTTAGGAGTACACGCACGATCTGTCCTGTTCTGAAACTGTTAGTGATGCAATGATCTTATGAGAAATACAAGGGAATAAAGTATTGATCTTGTGCACTTTCAAAAGAGTGTATTCCTTGAAGAAGGGATGTCTCATGATCACTCCTTATAAACACAAACTCACAAGTCGTTTCCGAAAGTTAAAACCCTGAGCTTAGGAGGGTAAATTTTGGGGTGCGACACATAGACCAAAAGATTGTTATCACAAAAGAGTAGATACAACATACTCCCAAAATACATAAAAGATGATCTTAAAGATTCAAAATAAGCATAGATACATCATACTCCCAAAGTACATAATTAGTGGTCCAAAAAAATATATATAATTCTTGCAAACTTTCTATGTGGTCTTTCTCTTATAAGGAATCCTTGGTCTTTGAGTTATTGGTGGCTGAAATGCTGTTGTTAGTCCTTATCTAGCCCTTCTCATGGCAAGTAGCTGAGAAACTATGATGGAGTGACGTGTTTGTACTCCTTGGTTTTGGGCTGATTGCCTTGTCTGAACCCTTTGAGATGGTTGTGAATTGCTAATTGCATTTTGAGATTGCCTTGTGTGAACCCTTTGAGATGGTTGGGAATTGCTAGTGCCATTTTGAGATTGCCTTGTGTGAACCCTTTGAGATGGTTGGGAATTTCTAAGGGCATTTTGAGATTTCCTGGTCTGAACCCTCTAAGATGGTTGAGTTTGATTGTTGGAATCTTGAGATTTCCTGGTCTGAACTGTTGGGACTGCAGTGGTAGGTGTTTGGGCTTGAACATTTGGAATTGTGGCACTATGGGATTGTCTTGGTGCAGAAGGACAGGGTGACTTGTTATGGCCAGAAAGATCGCATGCTGAGCATTTGTTTGGCAACCCCTTTCTGGATACATTTGTTATGTCTTTCCTTTTTTCATCAGCACCTTTGTTCCTTCTTTTCTTTGGCCTTCCAGGTGCTCTTCTGGTTAGGGGTGGAAGAACATCAAGATATGGTGTCAACTCCTATAGATTTTCTCCATTTTTTTGGATATATCAATGGTTGATAACAAGCCTGGTAATTCTCCTTTCTATAGTAGGAAGGAATATACTCAAAAGGGTCTTCATGTCTACTTTGAATGCAAGTAATGGCATGGTAGCAGGGAATTCCAGTCAGCATCCAACTTCTACATGAGCCCTCAAATTTCTTAAGATCCACTGTGAATTTATCTCCACTCACACTTGTATGTCTGACTTCGTATATCAAGTTACCCGATAACCTGACAAGCATATCAAATACACATTTAACATATTAATTATCATTTCAGTATCATGTATTGTATAAAATTATGAATTACCTGGCTATGAAATATCTTGAGAATTCCTGCCTTCTTGCAATCATTTTCTTAATCCTTGGAAGTATAGAGTCATTATAGTCTTCAATTTTTGCTGTATTAGTTTCCCATCTGTCCATGAGGTATCCTCTGATCTCCTCTAACATTGTTACAATTGGTTTTTGTCTTGGTCCAATTATAACATTGTTAAAGGTTTCATACATGTTGTTCACAAGCACATCACTTTTTGTATTGTATTTGAAATGTGACTTACTCTAGTATCTAGGGGGATCTTCAACAAATGTTTAAATGCCTTCTCATTGACCTTTCTCATATCCTTCATTTCCCTCTCCCATGCTTGGGGATATGTTGCTTTGGCTGCCTTCCACATTAAATTCTTCAACTGCTTGCCTGGAAACTTTTCTGAATTTTCTATACAAATGTCTAACACAAAATCTCTGGTCAACCCCAGGCAAAAACTCTTCTATTGCAGGTAACAATCACTAATAATGTAATATACAAATTATGTTACACTTTAATATGATCAAATTAATAAACATAAAGTACTAACTTGTTACATTTTAAAATAGTAAAGGGAATGAATGTTACCTTTTGATGATTTGAAATGAAAGTAATGTTCTTGCATATTTCTGGTCCTCCCAAGTCATGAACTTGTAGATCAAAGAACCATCCCCAAGAATCCTTTGTCTCAACTTCAACTACAACCAATGCAATGGGAATCATCTGAATCATAAAACCTTAGTCCTAAAGCACTATCATCACTGTCAGGTTGTTGTTCAATAGCATTTTCAGTTGGATCATCTAATACTAATTCAGGTTGTGGCACAATTGGATCAGCTAAAACATCTTCAGGTTGTGCATCATTTTGGTAATCTAAAACTACTTCAGGTTGTGCATCAGTTAGGTCATCTAAAACTACTTCAGGTTGGCCATCAGTTGGATCATCTAAAACTAATTCAGGTTGTGGCTCAATTGGATCATCTAATACTACTTCAGGTTGTGCATCAGTTTGTTTATTTGGCACTTGTTCAGGTTGTGTCTCAGTGGGTTCATCCAAAACATCCTCAGGTTGTGCATCAGTTGGATCATCTAAAACTACTTCAGGTTGGGTATCAGTTTTTTCATTTGGCACTTGTTTAGGTTGTGGCTTTGTGGGGTCATTTGAAACTACTTCAGCTTGTGGAACAATTGGTTCATCTGAAACTACTTCAAGTAGGGGTTCAGGTAGGTCAACTTCTATGTCAGGTTGGGAAATAGGGTAAACAATGTATATATCAACCTTTCCATTACTTTTGGCCCAGTTCAATGCTTTTAAAGCACCAAAGTCATCTTCTAGTATCTTCAATGTTCCAGCAAAGTCATACCAAATTTCAAGAGCACCTGGATAGTTCAACGCCTTAACAACTGTTATCATCTCAAAGTAACTTTATCTATCACCATCAAACTTACCGTCTGCCACTTCCCCTTCTATGTAATTATCACCAACAAAAAATCCCCCATGATGAATTTCAACATTAAATATATCCTCATCCATTTTTCCCCTAACAATAACACGTAAATCCTAGTATCAACAGCAGAACCACATGCAATGAATCGTTAAGTTAGACAAAACATAACATACATCAATGTCTCAAATTCGTCAACTTCAATGACGCCTTCGTCCTCTGCAAGTACCTTCCCCGTCGATCAACGTGACCTGTTTCTCCTTCGTCTTCGCCTCTAACGTTTTCTATCACTGATTTGGGATTAGGGTTTATCAAATGCAATTTACCCCTAATTGTAACGTTTCAGCCATATATTTAAGTGAGTTAAGTGAGTTAATTGACAAGTCAGCAAGGTTAACTAACACCTAAACTCCGTTTGTGCCACATCACATTTTTTGGAACAGAATCAATGGCCAAGGGCAACGTTGAAAAAGCTAGCCAACATAAAGGACCTAGTTGTAGCGAAATAAACATAAGAGACCAAAGTGTTACAATTAAATAACTTAAAGGACCACGGGGGTAATTTAGCCAATTTCTTTATAGACCTAGTAGTGTTGAATTAAATCTCTTAAAATTTAAAAATAATATTTGGATGTGCATATCTGAACACAACTTGTGAATTTGGAATATTGAATTATTTTGGATATGTATATCTGAATAAACTCCAATATTTTATTTTTAGGGTTATTTTATATATGCATATCCGAAATAATCCAATAATCCCAAATTTCTTTTGATCTTATTTTAATTTTATTTTGAAAAAATATTTATTTATAATATAGTTATAATATTATTAAATTGATTTATTATTAATAAATAATAACTTAAATTTATAATTGAGAACCAAATATTAAAGTAAACTTACGATGCGAAATTAAAATTAAAACTAAATTTCTAATTATACTAGTGAAATGTAACTGTCTTTTAATTTTTTATCTAAAATTATGAATAATTTTTTATAAAAAATATAAGAAATAATTTTTAATTATAAATTTAAAATTTAAATTTAATTTAGATGAAACTTTCTAATTTTTATTATAAAGTTAATAATTAATTATTATGTTGTAATTAGAAAATTTATTATATTAAAAAGATATTTATATTATAATTATTAGTTTAATGTTATTAATAATTAATAATATTAAAATATAAAATTTAATATTAAATTAATAGATTTTTGTAAAAAATGATGAATATTTTATAAATTATAGAGATCATCTATATTAAATACATACATATCTCATAAGAATAAATGAAGTTATTTCGGATATGTATATCCGAAAACCTCCTAAAAATGAAATATTGAGTTACTTTGGATATGCATATCCGAAAACACCATAAAAACTAAATATTGGATTATTTCGAATATGCATATCCGAACGCACCTTGTGAATTTGGGATATCGAGTTATTACGAATAAGTATATCCGAAAACACACTGAAAATAAAATATTAGATTATTTCGAATATGCATATTGGAAAACACACTGAAAATAAAATATTAGGTTATTTCGGATATGTATATCCGAAAATACTCTTAAAAAACTTAAGTTTAGTGCATTCAGATATGTACATCTGAATTCTAAAAGTATTTTGAATTTTTTTGTCAGAAACTTAAAAGAAGAGTTCTAGGTGAAAAAAAAACTTTTTAATCAATATGGCCTACATGTTTGAGCCTTGAGCCTTATAAATGCTTATGTAATTTGAAAACAAATCATGTGGGACTTTTATTACCTTCAAATGTAGTATAAAGATGGCAAAGTACCTTAAAGCAGTGAAATGTGAGTCTTTGTTTTACACTTCATGCTCACTTTTCTCTTGTTTATACTTTTGATGTTTTTACAATTACTCTTGTTAAAAAGATCTATAATTTGTCTCCTAAAAACACTTTTATGTAATTCTTTATTTACTTTTAAGGGTCGCATGATTCACTATGTGATCAATCACACACTATTTTCAAAGAAAAATGACTCTAGCGTCGTAACCGAAGTTGATGTAGAAGGAAGATTGCTAATAGAAAATAAAATCAAGGTAAACTAGGCAAAACAAGTAATTGAGTATATGATGGAAAACAAAAAATAAGTATGCCTACCATATGAAAATCTAATCACAAAGATTCTGGAAAATACTGGATACAATTTCAGAGATGAAAAATTTGAGGAATAAAGAAATAAATAAAATAGAAAAATTATTCATATCATCCATGAAATTTAAGATGGTTAGTGTAAAAATAATTTAAAAGCCTTCATCAAATTGAAGAAAAGAAAAGCAAGTACCAGAGAAGTACCCACAAAATAGATGACTCTAACTACTCCATTCTTACACCTCCTCAACTTCCCACAACAAACGACCTATTCAAATTCATAATTGAAAAGATAAATGTGATTAATGACAAGTTTGATTTCATAACCCGGCATTTCATTCCATACCAATTGATTAATGACGATCTATTCAAATTCATAATTGGAAAGATAAATGTGATTAATGACAAGTTTGTTTTATGACGATTTTGATAATGATTAGTTTCACCTAGTTGCCTAAGTGTGTTTAATATGATGGACTTGACTTTTGATGGTGGCAACCAAATGAAATTTAACTCAAGTATCATCTCAAAAAAACTCAAGCAAGTGTCCTCGAGAAAGAAAACATTTGACAAGTCTCGAAGTATGTGAAGGTCTACCTAAACACGCTTGAGTGAACATATTGTAAAGCATAAGGGCATTCTCACAAAAGTACATATCTAAATCACACACACACACACTCACCCATAAGCTTCTTTTCAATCTTATTTTCTCAAGTAATTTTTCAAAAATACCTTGAAGTCGTGCCAAATGAATTAAGAGTTGTCAGTAAAGCTTTGGGGAAATTTTTGGACTCTACCAATCGACTAACATTATTCCAATCAATTGAAAATGTTCACAAATATGCCTTAATCGATTAGGACATTATTTTAATAATAAGTAACGAATAAATATATTTTCATTCCTCTTTTTTAAACTTGATAATCGATTAATTTAGGCTAACTAATCGATTGGTGCTTATTGTAAATTAATTGGCAAGTCATAAATGACCTTAAAACCTTTTTATTTTTTGTTTCAACCTCTAATCTATAAATAGAGGTCCATTTTTTACATCCGGAAATGTGGTTTCATTTCTCAGTTATCGCTCTCTCTCTAAAAATTATTTTTGTTTAGTTTCTCTCACTAAAAGTTTATCTGAAGTGCTTTTGGAGAAAATCCTTTTGTGAGTGAGCAAAATGTAATTCTAGAATGATAGTTTTGTAAGTTCACCAAGGAAGTTTTAATTTTACCTTGGTTTAACATTTAATTCACTTAGTCATGTTATCTACTACTAAGACGAAATATATTGTCCTTTTTGAATGGGTATACGAAGTCATATGGCTGAAAAACGTGATTGGAGGAGTTAAGGAATAGTGAAGAATGTGTGAAGATAAATTATGATAGTAAACATGTCATTCATTTGATCATTCATTAAGTTTATCATGCAAGGCCAAAACACACTAACACCCATTGACACTTTATAAGAGACATGATATAGTCAAAGGAGATTCAAGCTTAGAAAGAGTCATCAAAAGAAAATACAACATATATGTTCACTAAATCACTGTGAAGATCATGGTTCAAGCATTTTTTGGATTTAATTAAATTTGTTAAAAAGTGATCAAACTTTGAAGAAAGCAATAAGGTGATTGATGGATAAATTGACATCGCTATCAATTTAAAGTCAATGGGGAAAATTGTTGTAATATGTCTTAAAACCTGAAGTGAGAAAATAAAAAAAAAGGCAAGTTTTGGCAAGATGGTGGCGACAGGTGGAGTTCTACAACAACGTCAATATAGTGGTGCAGTCCGACAATGGTCGTCAGATCCTGACCATCTAACTGTGGCAATTTAGATAGGTCTCGATTTTTTCATCTTGTTTGCAAATCTGTTTGTTAATGGATCATATCTGGAGTTCGTTAAGGTTTTGAAGTTATAAATATTGTTCTCTCATTTGTTTTTAAGAGGTAGTGCATAAGGTAATAACCATATCGAGAAATAACAGGAAAAATTCATAGGAATACATTCTTGCGGTATGGCATCCTTTTAGAATTATCAAAGAGATTTGAAAAATACTTTAAACACTTTTGGTTTATGTGATTCTTAGGGTTAACGAGATTTAAAAACACTTGAAATAGACTTAATTTTTAGTTTGAAAACTAAAAAGACTATTTTTTTTTAAACTCATATTGTAATTTCTTGTAACAGTTTTGAATTCTAGTGAATAAGTGGGTTGCTTCTCCTTGAGACATATAAGTTTGATTGAATTTGATAAACAATTCTCTCAATTGTTGTCATTAAACTGTCTAAGTCTACTATGATCATCTCAATTATAACTGATTAATGCGGTAAAAGATTTAAATGCAACAAAAAAAAAACTTTTTGCCATAATTTATTTTACTCAATCAAGTTTTCTCTTTGTTATCACCCTTTTCATTTTCTTTCCTCATCCTAATAAAGATTATGCATTTAAACAAATAATAAAACAAATTCTCTTAAAAAATGAAAAGCCTTGGCAAATAGCAAGTTTCCTGACCACAAAATCATAAGGCTAGAATCATTTTTGTTTAGTAAGGTAGGAAACACCTTCTTAATTGATGAATATGACGGAGAAAGGGTGGCACTACTATGTGGATGAGAATGTAACATTCAATATATAGTATTTTGTCTTGCATCCAATCTGTCTAAACTTTCAAACTCTATATTAATTCCAATAGTTACACTGACAATGACACAAGATGGAAAAAGGTAACAAACCCTCTTCAATGCCTCAAACACAATAATTGATCATTTTGTGGTAAACTAGGATTTGACACCATCTAAAAGTTGGACACTTTTTCTGTCTATATATATTCATTTCCACAACTCAATTTATGTATCCAACCATTCTTCACCACTACTAGCTAAGTTTCCTGTTCTTGACAAAGCTACCATGAAAATTCTTGATTCAGAAAGTGTCTTGAGTGGAGGGAAGCTTAACCGATGTGTCGTTCTACCAGTTAATGTTCCAATAGTTGCCGACTCCTTAAAACGGAAAAACCAAAACTGGTAAACATTTTTCACCTCCCAATCATCATGCCAAAATTGAAACATAGTATACTATATGCCAAAATTTATTTAGTTTTTTCATAGGCTTGCAATTTTTTCATTTGTTTCTTGCGTAACAAGTTTCATTTGTTTGATGCAGGATTGCCAGGGCTAGTTCTGCAAATGATTTAATCATACAAGTTGGTGATTCCAGCTTTCACTTGCATAAGGTGATTTTTCCACCTTCAAATCTTCATAATATTTCATTATATATGTATCTTATCTTAATTTAGTTATACATCATCTTTGCTTTTAGCGATTTTGTATAAAGTTTTGATCAATTTCTTGATTTTTCAGCTTGCCATGGTCTCAAGAAGTGAATATTTGAACAGACTGGTCTTTCAGAGAAGAAGCAACAATGAAGAACAAACTAAGATTGATACTATTCAAATAGACAATCTTCCAGGTGGTAGAAAAACATTCGAGTTAGTTGTCAAATTCTGTTATGGTTGGAAATTCGACATGACACCTTCCAACATAGCATCATTATATTGTGCTGCAAATTTCTTAGAAATGAGTGAAGATATGGAAAGCGAAAATCTCATTTCCAAAACAGAATCATTTTTTAGTTTTCTAGTTTTAACTTCGTGGAAAGACACGTTTCGTATACTCAAAAGCTGTGAATCAATTTCACATTTGGCGAAAGAGTTGCAATTAGTGAAACGTTGTTCAGATGCAATAGCTTGGAAAGCATGTGCTGTTCCAAAACTCGAAACAAGAGTTGATGCTTGGTGGTTTGAAGATGTGTCGCTTCTGCGTATAGATCATTTTATTGAAGTGATTCAATCGACCAAGAAACGTGGAATGAGATCGGAGATTATAGGTTCTTGTATAGAATTTTGGACTTTAAAGTGGTTCTCTAAAGTCACACTAGGACTTGATCCTAATGTGAAACATGAACACGCGACGATTCAGTTAATTCAGTTACACAAAGTTTCAACCGAGTGTTTGGTTAAAATGCTTCCTACCGATGAAAAATCGGTCTCTTGCAATTTTTTGCTTCACATGTTAAAGGCAGGGAAGGTGTTGAAAATCAATCATGAGTTGATGTGTTTGTTACAAAGAAGAGTGGTTTTGATGTTGGAGCAGTGTCGTGTTCAAGATCTTTTGGTTAAAAATTATGGAGATGAAGATTCTTTGTATAATGTTGATGTTGTTGTTGAAGTGTTAAAATCTTATGTTTGTGGGATGTCAAGTAATTCTGCTGCAAAAGTTCAGACTGTTGGAAGGTTGGTGGATGGTTATCTGTCACAAGTTGCAAGAGATCAGAAGCTCAAAGTGGAAAGTTTCAAATTGCTTGTTGAAGCATTGCCACAAAATGCTAGAGAATGTGATGATAATCTCTATAGAGCCATTGACATGTACCTTAAGGTAATAATCATATGGTTGCAATTACGTTTGCAGTCGATTCACAATATTTGATATTGCACATACTCGACCACCCGTTATGGGTTTATTCAGGTCACACTCTAGATGACAGTTCTGAACGTAAGGGTGTGTGTTAAGAGATTTTCACCTTATATGCAGATTTTGCACTGGTTGATGCTCGACCTGAATTGTGAAAACTGATAGACAGTCCATATTGTTTTGCATTTATCTATATGATTATATGCTTGCTGAATACTTAGACTTGACCGAATTTTGCAGGCACATTCATATTTGACAGAAGAAGATAGAGAAAATGTGTGTAGTGTCCTGGCATACCATAGATTGTCACAAGAAGCGCGGAAACACGTGATGAAGAATGATAGGCTTCCGATGAAACTATCAACACAATTTGTCCTTCTAGAACAAGTGAACATGTCGTGGACAATGGCGAGTAATGGATTTAATTACCAAAGGAAAGCTCAGACAAACATCAGGATAAGCAAAGATATTGAAAAAAGACAGATGAGTCAAGAGATAAAAGTGATGAGAAAAGATGTAGAAAGAATGAAGTCACAACTCTTGGATCTAAACACTTGCAAAATGAAGCTCCAAAAGCAAATGAAGATATGCATTTCTTGATGAAGAGATAGATTATTATGTACACCCATTTTAGCTCAACGTGAGGATTTTTCTTTATTCTCTGATAGCTTATATTATTGTGCCTCATAAGAAATATGACCACTATATTTATTAGCTTCATGTTGAAACCGGTTATTTCAAAATGAATATTGAAGAGAAATGACAACAATTACTCTTTTGGTGTTGCTAGCATTTCTCTAATGTCAAATTAAAACAAAATACACTATTGTATTCTAATTCATTAGGAAAAATACTAAAAATGGTACAACGAATGGTAGAAATAGTGTGGTAAACCTAAAGTTCGAGGATTAGGGATCCTATGCAGAAAAGGGAAGGAGAGAATTTGGATAAATTTGGTTTGTTTTCATTCCATGCATAGAATATATAGTGTTTTACCTATAACAATTGCAATAACAAAATGCATAGTAAGGATTAAGGAATAATCTAGATAGTATTGTTGCAAGATTTGATAGAGTTAATGATGAACTGCCAACTCAACTTTTTCTAACTGCGTTTGTTACTTCTTTGTGACCTAATATTCTAGATAGTTTGGCATTTTGATATGGGTTTTCCGTTTGCTCTTTTAGGCCCCTTCAGCTATTTTCTATTCGGCTCATGTACTATTCATGATGACTCACTTGGGAGATGACGAAAGAGGAATGTCGTGTGTATGGAGGTGTTATACTCCAAAATTTGTCCTCTTATTGTTAGGTCAAGATGTATCTCCATACTTAAGAATTTCTCATGGGTTGATCAGACAAACCCTCTCCTAAACAATTAACCCACATCTAGGGTTTTGTTTATCTCAAATCAAAAATGGTTTCTATTGTCTCAAGTGAGCATCATTCCTCCTCATATGTCTCAAAGTATCACCATGTCAAGTTTCAAGCCTCATAGCCTAAGTTTGCTCAGATGGTTGAAAAACAATTGTATTTGACAAAAAGTCAATTGTGGTCAACATATAGTCAAAATTCATCATTTAAGGTAAACATCAAGATTTTGAAGTCAAATTCTCATTCGATCAAGAGTTGATCATGATTCATCAAGAAAATTCAAAGAATGATCAAAAGTCAAAAGTTTCTAAATTAGGGTTTCTTAAGGGAAAGTCAACAGAACTTTGACCAAGCATAACTTTCACATACTTCATCGGAATTTTTTCCACCAAAGTTCATTTTAAAGGGAATTAAATTCTCTACAACTTTGAGTCTCACGAGGTTTTCCCAAAAATCCTTTCAAAAGTCAACAAAAAGTCATCTTTTTCCAAAGAGGTGTACATGAGCATGGAAGATTCAATGAAGATGAAACCAAAAGGATATCTTAGAGGACATCTTAATCTTTCTAAAAATTCCAAGATCACTCTCAAATGATAAAAATTGAGCAAGTTATGGCTTGAGAATAATTGGAAATTTTGAAGAAATGCATGAAAGAAATATTGATCAAACTTGAAAATGTTCCAAATGGGCCTTGGTTTTTATAATCTGAACTTATTTCTAACATGGCCCATGACCTCTAAGTCCAATTATGCACCACATTATGATTTATTTCATTTATTTTAGAATTATTTCATTAAAATTCAATTTTAAATAAAATAAAATACAAAGAATAAGGCCAAGGCGTGTTGGGCTTGATGTTTGCATGCCTTGAGGTCCAAGCAAGTCCATGAAAGCTGGAAAGAAGCATACAAGGGATGCTTGCATGAATATTGGCCAATTTTGAAAATGAATATATTTCCACACAAGTCTTGACCTAATACACTCCTCATTATATATTCTACAAGACCAAGAGCAAAACACACAGATTGTTGCTCTCTTACACAAACCCTAAGCTTTCAAAAAATTCAAAGGTTTAGGGCACGACCAAAAACAATCCTCCAGCTGTTTTCATTCAGTTCTAAGAATCCTTGTTAGAACAAGTTTGATGTGTTTGTTCATGTTCAGGATCCTTGTTAGAACAAGTTTGACGTTTTAGAAGTAAGCTTTGAGGCTTAAATCGCATCGTTCCATTGTTAGGGCATAATTGTTTGCAAGCTTCGAAACCCTAGATACAGACCAATTCAGACCATAAGAACATCACCATTGAACTCGCAGCCCTCGAGGTAGGGGTAGAGTCCTTAGATTCCATTTATTTTTGCTATTTTTGCAGGTTTGATTTTTGCAGGATCGGAGAAGACGACCATAGCTTGGCTCCAGCGTCTCTGACTTTGTTGACTCCGGCGAGGGCATGTGTGGCATGCTTCAATTGGTTGGTTCAAATCCTATGGGCCCCAACGCGCGTTTGGTTTTGATAATCTGATTTTCAGAAAATAACATCACTTATATATTTATCATTGTGTCATTGTTAATGGATGTATCATCACCCTAGTGGTTAACCATGCGCGCTAGTCCTATCACTCTCTCAAGGCACGGGTTTGATCCCTGCCTTTTGCAATTTTTTCTAATATTTTCTGATTTCTGCATGTGACACACACATACAAAGAGAGGCGTTTTATTATCAACACAGGCAAGTGCCCTAGTGGCCAAATTTTGAACCTGTGACCCTCAAGTCACGAGTTTAACACTCTTCAGGGCCTGTCTATTTTTTAACACATTGTTTTCATAACTTTTTCTTATTTCTTAATTTTCTAACCAATTTTAATTCTTTTCACAAATTAATTTTTCACACATAAAAAACCCTAAAAAATGTTTTGATTTTAGATTTAGGTTTTAAAAACCTTTATTTAATTTTTGACACAAAAATATTTAATTTTCTTTGCATTTAAAATATTTTTCTTAATCAGATTCTAATTAACCTAGAATTAGGGTTTTCTTCATTAAAATTGATTTCTAAAAAACTCAAAAAAATATTTTCTTCTCGTAATTAGGTTTCTAATATTTTCCTAACATTTAGAATATTTTTTTTCTATTATCTATTTATTTATTTCGCATTTTAAATTCTAGAAATCGATGTATAGGTCGCAAGGATATTTTTGTAATAACGTAGATTTACTTTCTGCATTTACTTTTCCACACCTCATATATGTATCTGCCCCAAAACCTTGTAATAACTTAGGACTTTACTTTCCGCACTTTTACTTTCTTCACCCTATATATATATATATATATATATATATATATATATATATATATATATATATATATATATATATATATATATATATATATATATATATATATATAGTAATAGGATTATATGACAATATTAATCAATCAATCTTAGAATAACCTAACTTCAAGATAACATATCTGAATTGAACACACTTTTCACACTTGCACCCCTAGGGTAATCTCTCTTGTTGCCTTCAGAACAATGGTCATGCCCCTCGAACGTAGGGGTACCATTAACAAAGACCCTCAATTTAAAAATCATCACAAAATATCATAGTACCTCGATGACCCTCGAAGTTGCCTACGAATACATGATCTTGTCCCTCGATTATTGCCTACGAATAAGTGATGATCGTCCCTTCGAATTGCTAAGGTATCCTTACAATGTTGCCTTCAATGACCATACGATGACCCTACGTCTGTCCCTTCACATCCAACGGATAGAGTTACCTACCAACTAATGGTATGGATAGAACTATCCTAAAGGAGAAGGAAAATAACAAGAACGGCCTTTCTGAGTAGGTAATAAGACTCTAGATTGCTTGCTCAAATCAAAACAAATACTTTTCACACCTCACACTCTTTTCAAAGTACTTTCAAACAAACACTTTGTATACATTCATAGGAGAATCATTACAAAGTTAAAACTTTCAAAATATTTTCAAACACTTCGTATACATTCTTGAGGACTGATACAAGAATCATTACGAAGTCAAAGCAAAATACTTCTTTTCAAATCACACAGACAAAGCGAGTTTTCAAAAAAAAGTGAGCTAAAGCAATTAAAAGCTCGTAGATAACTACAGATGAAAAGAGTGCTAATACCTTCCCTTTTCATAATTACCTCCCGTACTCAAAATTGATAAAAGTTCTTTCCTGTTCTTTTGACCTTTCCTTTATTGGATAAAAGAAAAGTTGGTGCGACTCTTGCTATCCGCAACATTTGCGATAAAACACAAAACAAACAAGTCAGTTCTCTCACCGTGTTACAGGAGGACCTCACACCATATTTGCTCACGATGAGCATTCAAGGACGTGAAACTATCTATAGGCCTCCTACTTCGTTTGAAGTTCGCCCGGTCTCTAACAGGTGAGGTACAGAGAGTTTTGTGCGATTGTTGCAAGTTATTAGAGTTGCCAGCTGGCCGCTCCTTAACATCTCTGGCCTTATTTTCGGCATTGTATTCCTCCTCTTTTATATAGTGTTTTACACGCGTCACTACCTTCTCCAACGAAGTCGTCGTTCTATGAGCAAGGAATTTATTAAAAATTCAACCCTTAATTCATTTTGGAATACTTCCATGAACATCTCTTGGTTGGGGTTGACGACCTTGATAGTCACCTCATTACAGCGAGCACGATATCTCTTCAAAGATTCAACAAAGCCTTAACAATGTTGAACAAGCTAGCAGTAGACATCTTTTTGTGTCTACACATTACAATCTGGTGGACCGATTTACTTACTAGGTCCTAGTTGGTAGTGATCGATAGCCATCGTAAGTTCATATATCATCTTATGGTTAAGATATTTATAGAAGCCTCTTAAGCCTGAATCATAGGGAGAAAAACAGTTATAATATTCTTTCTTATAAAGAGCCGAGGAAAATGAGCAATTATTTCCCTTATTATCCTAGAGAACATGACTTTCTTCCTTGACTAGATATGGACACCTAATTTCCAATTTTTTCATAAGTGGCCGAATAATGCAAATAAAATGCAAACAGTAGAAATAATAGGCGAAGTTGTGATAAATAGGCTACTAAAAATCCCACTTTAGGCTATATGTGTTATCCTCGCCTCTAATGTCTCCTATAGATCTTTTACAATAATTCAGATACAAATTATTTAAATTTTTAAGTTGTTTGACACAATTATTAAGAAAGGAAAGGAAGTTAGAGAATAAAATTTCACTTTCTCTTCATTTAATATATTAAATATTTTCACCACCAAATAACCTATTCATTTAATATGTTAAACCTAAGTCACTATTCAACAACTCATATAATCATTCACTATTGAACTTTTTTTCAACTAATAACTTTTTATTAAATAATAGAGTAAAACTATTTCTACCATCTACTGTGCACTGCCTTTTAATTATTTATTCATGTCATCTCAATTACAGCCGTTTAAAAAACATTGAACTCGCCCTCTCTATGTAATTAAAATCCCTCCTTCTCTGCTCCAGACAGCAAGGTAAATTTATAGAACGGAGGTCGGTGCCCGATAAGATGGAAGATGAATCGGCAACCAATTCACACGATTCCATTTGCCCTATCTGCCTTGAACCCTTAACTCAAGACTCCTATCTCGACAATTGTTTGCATAAATTTTGCTTCAATTGCATCCTCCGCTGGACCAATATCGTTTCCCACAAGCACCAATCTCCACCTTCTTCCATAAAATGCCCCCTTTGTAAGGTTCGCTTTTTCTTCTCCCACTCTTTAACAACTCTTTAGATTCTTAATAACACTCTTATTTACTATGCTGATTTTGTTATGCAGACTGATAATTTTTCTATCATTTATGGACTTGATGGAACTTCCTTTCAACGTCATTATATAAATACAAATCTCCAAGATTGTTTTGTGTTATCTAAAGCACACAGATATAGGTTACAATGCTATTATACTCAACAAGGTCTTCTATAATCTATTATACCACTTTTTATTCATCATTTAAGGTGTCTGTATCTGTATGTCATTTGATCATTTGATTTGTGTGGAATGTTTGTTATACTTATGATTCTAGGTTTCTTAGAAGACATATTCAATATAACACTCTATTGGAAGTCTAGAAAGTATACTCAGCCAAACACCTGGCTTCAAAATTGGTTAACAAGAGAAATTCAAGCCCTTACCCAGGTTAGTTGAGAAGAAATGTGAGTAAGAATGAATTTCAATATCTGAAATGACGCCCTTTACCTTTATATATCAAGAGCGGTTGAAACCGTTTGCGAGTTATGCCGTGTGAATCAGATGGTCATTGATACGTTGAAGGGCAGTATCGTCTTCTTCTGGTCAGGGTGAAAGTCTACGTATTCTGTGCACCTTCCCACTTGGAGTTTGTTCTTGGACCTTTCACCATGGGTCTTGCAGATGCCCCTGAACAAATGTTAAGGACTATACTGACGGATTTTTATATATATTGTTGGGACAAAATAGATAGGTTTCATTTAGTTTGTGAACTATATTTTTATAGCTTAGGGATTACATTTGACAGAGTGATAGTTTAGGGACTAAATTGATAGTAGATGATTCTCATCCTTGCCAATGCGTTTCATCTACTAACTGTATTATGCTGCATTTTCTTTAGCTCTGCTGCATGCAATGTGCAGAACTGTGTAAATAAATTTTCTTATAGTTTTCTTTCATAACTTCTACGCTTAGGCACTATTTGGATAAACTACTTAATTAAGAAGCGCTTACTATATACATGTTTATGTATTAGCTATTTCTATTTGTCTATAACAAAAGATACAAATTTTTTTCATATTCGCTGCAAGTTGTTTTTATAAGCTATCATGGAGAGCTTTTGAAAATAAGTTGAAAACAACTTATGAACATGTCATAAGTTATTTCTATAAGCACTCCTAAACAATTTCGTAATTGCTCTTACCAATATATAAACTCAAATAGCGCAATCTGAAATGTCTCTTGTTCTTTATTCATACTTCCTTTTGCTCAATCTTCAGGAAGAGGATGTTGACATCATTGTGCACCATATCTCTGGTGTTGTAAAACCATTATGGACGAGGTAAGTTTCTTCATGCATTTTAAGTTGATCTAACATTATCTCTTATAAGAGTATGACAAAGAGTGATGGTCTTATTAATGTTGGTTCTCAAACTTTCAGTAAAGAACAGAAGCCACACACAAAAGAACCTGAAAAGAAACAGGAAGAGTTCACGATGTCGGTCTCTGAAGCAGCCAGGCCTTTTCTGGGAGCAAGAACAGACAGATTTGTGTATGAGATTCAACTATTTCTTGCTTCAGGATTGAATATTGAAGCTTATGATGCAGTTTATATACAACGATTAGGTTGGAGCTCACCTGGGGAAAACACTGAAGTTTCTCAAAATGAGTTGATTGATCGTTCTACTGTGATTCCATACCTGTTCATATTTGATTATGACTCTGATGGAAATGAGTAGATTCCTCTTTTTCTATTTTTATCTTCATCTGTTTGTTGTAATTCTTGAATAATGTGATTTCTCCTCAAATGGGACATGAGTAAATTTTACACATCAAAAAGCACTATTGTAAGATTCATTATCTAGATCTTATGTTGGAAGCATTTTCCACCATGGAGTATCAAAAGCTTAATTCTTTTACCAACTTAGATTTTGAACTTATTTCAACTGCACAATTTGCTTATAAGATGAGATTTATCTAAAGCTTTAAAAGCAATATTAAAGCTTTATCTCTATGATGACCATAAAAAAGTGGAAAATAATATAAATGATATAGTTAAGTAAATATAGAGAAAACTAAGTATTGGGAAAAATTTAAACAGTGAAAATGAGTTTTAAAAAATTGAGTGAATTAAAGAATGATATGAAAAGAATAAAATATGCAACAACTTTGTTGGGTACAAAGAGAAGGACAAAAAACTTGGAAGGTGGTTGTGTCACACTTTTGGATAGGCCAATCAAAATTGTCATACCAACAGTGAAACTTCTACTGATAAGAGAAAGCTCCTTAATCAATCCTTGTAAGTTTTTTTCTGCCCCACAAAACCAGTGAAGAGGTGCTGTTGTTATCATCTGTGGGTGGTTGCAAACGTAATACAGTAGCTTTGCAACAGACATGGAAACAGCCTCAGATTATGGAGCATTCATGGAGAAATTCATTTTGCCACCAACTTCTTCTTCCGCTGACCTTCCTTTGAATTCGCTCACATTTGCAGTCAAAGACATGTAAGTAAACCGTGTCACTTTCGTAAAATTCACAGCTTCAAAATTTTCCTGCCTTCGAAGTCAACTCATACTTAATTAACCTGTGTATAAAAGCCATACATCTTGAAATTGAATGAAGTTTTTGTTTGGTTTTGTCAAACAGATTTGATGTGAAAGGGTATGTAGCTGGATTTGGGAATCCTGACTGGGCAAAGACTCATGAGGTTGCCCCTTCTACTGCTCCAACAGTTTTGGCCCTCCTTAGTGCTGGTGCCACTTGTGTTGGTAAAACTGTCATGGATGAAATGGCTTACAGGTTTATGAATCACTTTGAATCTAATCACAAGGGTGTATACATGTATATTTGCTTATTTTATTACAAGATTGTATATAGGAGTTTGTTTATTAGGTAAAATATGATTCTGATTATTTGTATTTTTGTTGTCGGGCATGTGCATATATTCAACATGTTACTTATGTTAGTTGTATAACGAGGTACTTTACTTTGACAGTATAAACGGAGAAAATATACACTATGGAACACCTAGAAATCCTTGCGCAGAAGACCGAGTTCCTGGAGGATCTTCTAGTGGTTCTGCTGTTGCAGTTGGTGCAAAGCTTGTTGATTTCTCTATAGGTCATCCATTCTTCCATTCCATGAACTATTTTGGAAACCACTTAGTTGATAATTTAAAGTGCTGTTATGTTTTTCCTTTAAAGGTAGGATACTCTTCCATTTCATGAGATTAATATTCTAAATTTTTTGTTAAAATTATAGGAACGGATACAGGAGGAAGTGTAAGGGTGCCCGCATCATATTGTGGGATTTTCGGTTTTCGTCCTTCTCATGGTGCTATCTCAAAATCAGGAGTTGTTCCCATGGCACAAAGTTTTGATACTGTAGGTAATGATCCACAATCTTGGTAGTGAGCTTGAAAATATAGCTTCAGAATTCAGAAACTGTTGAGCCCTCGTTCTCTCGATCGACTTTCTTATTCTCTTATTCACATCTAGGATGGTTTGCTAGGGATCCCAAGATTTTAAGCAGAGTTGGACAAGTACTTTTGCAATCTCCACCGGTCACACCTGTTAGACCTACTCAGGTTATCATTGCAGAGGATTGTTTTCAGCTTTCAAGTATTCCTTACGATGTAGTTCCAAAGACTGTCATCAAAGCAGTACAAAAGTTGTACGGAGGTAAATGTTCGATATCAATTCAGTATAATATTATGTTGTTTTGACCAACTTTATTTAACAGATGATTTTTGTTAATGAATCTATCCACGGCTGCAGATGGTGTATTAAGGCGTGAAATCCTTGGTGAATATGTGAAGGCCAAAGTACCGGGATTGAAGCATTTCATGAGCGAAGAAAACACAGATCAAGTATTCAACATTCCATCACTGGCTGCACTTTCAAGCGCAATGCGATTGCTTCAGAGGTATAGCTCACTATTCCATCCTTAATCATCTAGATATTGCGGATATTTCCTTTAGTTAAGATTCAAATCCTTTCTTATTTTACTATTTGTGACATAGGTATGAATTTAAGAATAACCATGGTGAATGGATCAATGCAGTCAAACCTGATTTCTGTCCCGGAATTTCAGAACGTGTATCAGATGCGTTAAGCACAACAGGGGAGGATATTGATATTTGTCATTCTATAAAAGAGGAGTTGAATGATGCTCTTACTTCTCTTCTTGGGGTATTCATTTTCTCTCACAATCTAGGCATGCATTGTCTGTCTATAACTCAGTTTTACAGTTTGTGTGAAAATTTCAGGATTTCGGTATTCTCGTGATCCCGACGGTTCCAGGGCCTCCACCTAAACTACAAACAAATTCATCTGAATTAGAAATTTTCCGCGCAAGAGCTTTTAGCCTGCTGTCCATTGTTGGAGTTTCTGGATTTTGCCAGGTTGTTCTTTATGCGTGTTTATGAAACACTTAAACTCTAGTTTCTTCGTTATTTAAATATGATTTTCTTTTCTCGACACTTTTGCAGGTAAGCATACCGCTAGGGGTGTATAATAACCTTCCTGTATCAGTTTCTCTGGTGGCCAGGAATGGTGCAGATGGATTTTTGCTTCACCTTGTTGAGAGTATTTATGATAACATTGAAAAGTAGTAACCGGCTTTAGCTGACAGCATAATTAAGTTACTTTTCTGTAACTGCAATGAAAGTCAGTGTAAGCAAATTTTTATATATTTAAATTGAACAAACAAGTTTGTGGAAGTTTTAGAAAACTTTTGAACAGGAGACATGTTTTAGTTAGTTAGTGCAATAAATTTTAAGTTTTGAGTGTGTTAAGATTTCCAATGCCAAAATATATAAAGTATGGGTTGAGGAAGATTAATATATATCACTTCTTGATAGTTGATAGTATGTTTTAACATCAAGCTTGATTTAAAATATGAAAATTATATAACAGTGTTGGTGCTGCTGGTGTGTTTGGAGTAACAAGAGTTGGTGCTGGACACTTCCATCTGGCAACATTAATTATGCCTACAAACTGTTCACCAGAATGCCAAACCTCATTCTGCCATTCACCCAACAAACCTCATCTCCACAACACTCCCCACTTCACAATCTCCAACCTTAACACCCCAAAATTAAAATAAAAAAATTCAATCTGCATTTGCTACTCAGGGACATCAATTTAAATTATCTTAAGCACAAATTTCAAAAATACCAAACCTCTTTCCCATTTTCTTTGAAACAAGCATTCCATTGATTTTCAAGAGCAACCTTGTAGATGTTGGACTTCATAGTTCAATGATGTAAAGCAAGACAACAACAAAACCATGGCGAAATATTCTTTCGCTAATGTTCTCCAAGTGTTTGTTTAAACTCCTCAACTAGAAATCTTTATATTGAGCAGGGGAGAAACACAATTTTACATCGTCTAATGATTTCTACTCAAATATGAGATTTACATTGTTCATTTCTAGGATTACATTGTTGTCTTGATGGTAAGGATGAGAGTAAATGTATTTCTCATATGGTGTCTCATCTTAAAGCATTACACATATGTGGTGACAAAAGAAAAAGTGTCATACGGAATGCGATTGAGAATGATTGGGATTTATTTACGGCTTTGGATGATTCTTTGAGGGTGATTGAACTACGGTTATGTATGAGCATCCATGAAATGAGTCAGACATGCCATCATCTCGGAAGGTTGGAATTCACATTGTGGGTATTGTTAAATCATCCACAGCAGACTCAGATAACCCTGAAACAAATGAGGGGTTTGTGTTGGATGCAAGGTTGTTAGAGAGTCTTTGCAGCACCCATCTTCACTATGACGAGTATACCTCTTAGTTGTCGTCTTGCTTTCTCTCAGACATTACAAGATGCTCTTTATAAGGTGGTTGCTGATCCAAAATCAGTAGGTGTTTGGGTTCAGTTGTTACTTCTTCCTCGTTGCACTTTAGAGGTGGTTAAGTCTCAGAATAGACGGGATCACATGTCTGGAAATCCGAAGTCCTTGCAACAACACCTTATTTTGGAATGTTTGGCTACTTGGAGATATCAACTCACCTTCATTATCGATCACATCATCGGATGTAATCACACATTCCAGCAACCATGCAGGCATTTGTCTTTTTCTTTGAGGTCTGTTTGGGCCTCCTTCACTTCTAAATTCTTCCTGTCGATTTTCTTCTCTTTCGACTTCAGTGGCTGGTTCTTCATAAAAGATTCTTACTGAATCTTTATTCACATTTTCAGTCCAATCTCATTCCTTAAACTCTTCTATGATCACGTCCATGTTGACCACTACTTGCTTGCTCACTTGGTCGAACAACTTGTATCCTCCAGTCGAATGATATCCTATTAGGATCATTTGACTCCACTTCTCATCAAGTTTTCTTCTTAGTTGATCTATCACATGTCTATGTGTTATAGATCCAAATACCTTCAAATGACTTAAGCTAGGTTTGACACTAGACCAACATTCTTCTGGCATGATTCCTTCTAGTTTCTTCGTCGAACATATGTTCAAAATGTATGTTGCGGTCGACACAGCTTCACCCCAAAACTCTTTAGGTAAATGCTTGTCATTCAACATAAATCTCACCATATTCATGATGGTTCGATTCTTCCTTTATGCAGTTTCATTCAGTTGTGGAGTGTAGTGGGGCACCACCTCATGCAGAATTCCTTATTTCTCACATAATATGTCGAAGTCTTTCGACACATATTCTCTACCACCATCAGCCTTCATAATCTTGAGCTTTCTACCACTTTCTCTTTCAACCATAGACTTAAACTTGACAAATACCTCAATCAATTCACTTTTCTTCTTGATCAGATAAGTCCATAGTTTTTGAAAGAAATTATCTATGAAAGTGACAAAGTATCTATTACCTCCAATCGAATCCACCTGGAGATCCACATACATTAGAGTATACAATTTCAAGAATTGCCTTCGACTTGCTTCATGCATCCTTGTTGAAGCTATTCTTGTGCTGCTTTGTCTGGATATATTCCTCACACACCTTATTTGGAATGTCGATTTCTGATAACTCTGAAACCATATTTATTCTTTTCCAATATCATATGTATTTGAAGTTGAGATGACCAAGTCGATAGTGTCATATCCATTCATCCCTACTAGTTTAATTCACAAGACACTTGTGCTTCATCACATTAAGTTCAATCTTGAAGGTTCTATTCTGAGACATATGAGCCTTCAAGATTAATATTCCTCTTGCAGTGACCACTCTCATCATCTTATCTTTGATCTAGACTTTATAATTCTTTTCGAACAACTGTCATATACTTAGCATATTACTTTTCATGTCTGGTCTATACAATACATTGGAGATTACTGATATTTTGCCATCTTTTTTCATAATCAAAACATCACCAATACCTTCAGTTGCAACAGTATAGTCGTTTGCAAATTTCATCGTGTTCTTCATCGAGAGATTTATATTGACAAATCAATCTTTCCTTCCAGATATGTGATGAGCATCCTTAGTTCAAGTACCATTGATACTTGAGTCTCTCTTCATCTCTAGTTGTGAACATCAACACCATCTCTTCTTCTTCATGTTTTGTAAACTTTGCATTACTTTCTTGATTCTTTTGTTTTTCTGGATAATCATTAGCATAGTGACCATACTTCTGACAATTGAAACATTGAATGAGACTTTTGCCAGTCTTTTGTCCACCACCTCTTCCACTACCTGCAGCAACACCTCTTTGGTTACTTTAGTATGGCGGTCTTCTCTAGTTCGACCCATTTCCTTCTTGTTGGTTTCCTCAACCAATCAAA
The DNA here is from genome assembly GCA_021764765.1 of Vicia sativa. Classification (NCBI taxonomy): domain Eukaryota; kingdom Viridiplantae; phylum Streptophyta; class Magnoliopsida; order Fabales; family Fabaceae; genus Vicia; species Vicia sativa. The sequence goes on from CM038797.1 coordinate 127,218,039, forward strand.
ATGTTGCCTCCTCTACCTTTATTGTCAAACCACTTTCCTTTGTCTTTCTTTTCTCTTGATGATTGAGCCTACATAGCCACACCACTTTTTGACTTTTCAGCAGCTCCTTCAACCATTCTTTGCTCATAAGATTCAAGCGTCCCTTAAAGCTTTTCTTTTGTCAATGTCAACAAATTTTTTGACTCTTCAATGGCTACCACCATGTGGTCGAACATTGGAGCCAAAGACCTCAAGATATTTGTGACAAATGATCTCAATGTCAGAACTTCTCCACATACTTTGATTTGATTCACCAATTTCGTAAACCTAGTGAAGAAATCAGTTATGCTTTCATTATCTTCCATCTGAAGCAATTCATACGTTCTTTTGTGAGTTTGTAACCTCACAACTTTTACCATTTCAGCATCTCCAAACGATTTCTCTAGAATTTCTCATGCTTCTCAAAATTGTATGAATCAATACATTAATTAATTATAAAGAGAACTCTATAATTTTTCTTTTTCAATTATTTATGTGCCATCTTTTCTTCATTTGCTGCATCTTCTGCAAGCAGTGATACACCTTCCCTCACAAGATCCTAAATATCTTGATAACAAAAAACCAATTTCATCTGCTTGCACCAATTCTCATAATTATGATTATTCAGAATTGGAAGACTCACCATGAATGCATGTTTGTATGATTCACTGTCATCGATATTGCTTGCCTCGAATCGCTCACCCAAAACTCTTGATACGAGATGTTAGAGTTAAACTCAAACCTATGGAGAATTGTGAATCAATCTTAATGAATAATATTCAATCAACCCAATCGAAATCCCTTGTTCTTTACTCTTCACTTGAGTGATTCAACCAACCTTAGTTGCAAGATGATTTTGCGCAACAATTGTTAATGGTAGAAGAAAGAATAATGGGAAGAAGAAGAAGTTAAGGTTTGAATTAAAAAAAAAAAAAGACTTTGTGAATTCTGCAGAGTAACCTATTTGCTCTTTATTATGAAAATTGAAATATTATTCATGTGTTACAAAATAGTAGTTACTTCCTCTATTTATAGTTTTAGATTAGCTTGTTCCATAAGGCAAAGTCTAAAACACAAAAGGCCAAAATACCTATTTTGGTCTAAGTTAAAATCAAGTATCAAACAATCTGCTTTTCGACACTTCGACATCTTAAACACTCGACACAACTTGCTCCTTAAGCCAAATTCTAAAACACAAAATCTCAAATTACCTATTTTGGTCTAAGTTAAAATCAAGTATCAAACAATCATTTTCAACACTTCAACATCTTAAACAACTCGACACATATATTATGCTAATTTTGACTCGTTCTTATATCTCTAGAGTAACATACTGTTTCAACACAAGGGATTATTATCTCAACCCAAAGTAATCTTTGGGGTCTCAAAACTAATGGTTAGACCAATAGATCTTTGTTTTGAAGATCACCTACCTCTTTACCAGGCTCTTAATTTGTTAGAAACTATTTTTTAACTCTGTTTGTATTGTTTGTATGACCTTTAGACAATTTGTTTTATTTTTAAATACAAATAAATACAAATAAGAATAAATAAAATAAAAACAAAATACTTTTATCGGTAGGTATGTAAGATTTTGACAAATTTATATATAATTAGGATGTGTTTATTTCAAGCTTTAAAATTATATTCTTTGGAATAATATTCTTAGGATTACTATTTTTGGGAATATTGTTCTAACCTATGTGTTTGGTAGGAATTTAGATTCCTATGAATAATTATAAAATTTGTTTAATTTTAAATTATAAAAAAAATAAAATATAATAGTAAATATGAAAGGTAGTGTGAAGTTATTGTTGGTTGAAGTTATTCTCATGGGAATGTTTTATTCTCACCATTTATGCCTTGTAATAACAATAGAAAAATCATGTGTAAATAATATTTCTTGGAATAAGAAGTTCCTTGGAATAATTTTGTAGAACTCGGGAAAAATATTTATTTTGGTCCCTTAACTATACTCTTGAGTTCACATTGGTCCCTTAACTTTTTTTCGTGTCATCCATCAACTTTCAAAACGTTTCATTTTAGTCTTTTTTGTATAATTAGCGACGAATTTAGCAACCAATTTTAAAGTTTTTCCGTTGCTAATTAGAAAAAAGGACTAAAATGAAACGTTTTGAAAGTTAAGGGACCAAAATGACACGAAAAAAATTAAAGAACCAATGTGAACTCAAGGGTATAGTTAAGGGACCAAAACAAATATTTTGCCTAAAACTTGAATCAAACATGAGAATATTGTTTTCCCATGATCATATTCTCAAAAATATTTGTTGTAACCTTGAAACAAACACACCTTTAATGAAATAAAAATTGATAGGTATATAAGATTTTGACAAATTCATATACAATTAATGAAATAAAAGCAAAATATTTTGATTGATAGGTATGTAAGTTTTTGACAAATTTATATACAATTTCTTTGATGTAATTTTTATTACTTTTAGTAAAAATATAATATTATAGTAAATATACTTAAATATTATTTAAATTTTAAAATTAAACATTACACTTGTCATATTTTCATTAAAAAATAATAAAAGTTACACCTAAAATATTATATTTAAATTTTGGAAATTTTTTTATCTACCTAGTGGATTTCTCCCACATCCTTGAAAAACTAAAACTACCATTCGTAAGTGCACTTACGAATTGACCTTATAGGGTGAATTTGTAAGTGCATTTACGAATTCACTTTATTTTATACGTTTTATTATTTTAAATGTTGACATTTGAAAAAATAACTTTAGTCCGTAAGTGCACTTAAGAAATGTTCCTTTGTATACTAAAGTGTTGCATGGTCACCTCTTCATACTATCTAATTCATTTTCCACACCTCTAAACACAAAATCCCTCTAAACTTCATCCAAAATCAATATAATTTTTTTCTCCAAATCAAGTTTCAACTGTCTGATCCTAGCAAAGTGTGTAACACCCCATCTAAATACCCCGAATATATTAATTAAATTAATATCTAAATCATCTTTAATCAGAGTTTAACACGGTATAATAAGGGATGTCACAATTAATAATCAAAATAAACTTCATTCAAACAGTAGCCATGCTACACTGAGGATCATCATCCAATAATTCAATAATTGTAAAACCATGTCTTACACAGCGGAAATACCAAAATTAAAATTTAATAAGACATCAAGGTCATCAAGGAATTCAAATCCAAAATAATTAAACAGTAATGATTCTCGTAACTAAGCGTTCCCCAGTGTTACAATCTAATCAGAGCATGACACTGACACACGGACTAAAAGATAAGCTCTAGAGCCATCCTCACCGACTCCTCAGCTGCTAATTTAATCTGAAATGGTAAAGTAAGGGTGAGACTTCTCATAATTAAAGCATATTATAAGTCTTTCAATTAATAATATATCACGAGCATATTATTTCACCCACTTAACATAAATTCAGATTCACACACACAACCATATTCATCATGCTTAATCATAACAATCAACGAAGAGTAACACTGGAAGACATCCTAACATGTTACCACTTCATACAAATATAATGCAGACTCAATGCATGCGGTACCGACTCGTAACCAAGTCACCCAACACTGATCCATCATCAACCGGATACAGTACCATCGATTCATCCATAACCACTCGGACACGAATCCAGCCTAACCACCCATCCTCACTCGGGTATCGGTTATCGGCAATCCAAGCCAAATTCCGCACAATGGGAATTAACTTCACCAAAACAATGCATATGCACGCACATCAATAGCATGCAACATTAATCAGTCTATGTAATACATCAAGTCAACATAACTGAAACAACCATCCAACATGATATCTCAACCAATCATGCATACAATCAACATCAGCATAAGCATGCAAACTAATCAACATGATATATCAATTCATCATGCATACATCTAACATCAGTGTAAACATGCCAATACATCTATACATTATCAGTACCTCCATCAACACAGGATCTCTACTACACACCATTAACTATGCGTTAGTCAAAAGTCACTTATCTCAGAAATTGGCTCATTTTCAAAATAACTTCAAGTTTTGGAAAATATTTTCAGTTCATAAAATAGAGCATTAAATTTAGAAAATAACGTCCAAAACGGCGCTCAAAACGGACTTACGGTTTGAAAGTTATGAATTTTCAAAGTTTGATATTTTTCAAAAATTTAAGTTGGAACCCGGTTCCTACATATACAAGAACCGGTTCCTGAAAAGTTCCAAAACCTCGTTGCTGGAAAAATGTATGGGAACCCGGTTCCTACCCATACAGGAACCGGTTCCTAAGTGTAATTTTCCAATTTTTACCAATTTTTTTAAAGGGAACCCGGTTCCTACATATACAGGAACCGGTTCCCACGTGTTAAAAAGCCATTTCCTGCACTTTTGACAGCATCCATCCATTTCAATTCAAACTCAAACATACCCATACGAGTTGCTATATGTAAACCACCAAAATACATCATTTTGCATCATCTATCTCATCAAACAACACATTTCCATCATCTATTTTCATCTACTGACACTCTAATCATATTCCACATACATTCTGACTCAATCAGCCTCATTCTGACACCATCTGACACTATTAGGTATTCATCCATGGAAACCTAGAATTTCCTAAACATAGATTCCTAACATGCCATGGTCTACAATATTAACATCAAAACCTATAATAAGCAATAACCAGTCGAAATCACCCCTTACCTTGTGGGTTCTTCGATTTCTGACGCTCCTAGGTCTTTTTCCTTCTTTCCTTCTCTTCTCACTTCACGTATCTTGTTTTCTCCAAAATGATTCCTTTTTTCCTCTTTTCTTATTTTAATTCCTTTTATTCCTTTTTAACATAAATTAAATAAATCAATAAATGTGAGTAGAGTCTTTTACTCCTCACACCCCACTTTACTCAACATACATCCAATAAATCCATAATTAATCTCAATAATTCAATATATTAAATAAACTATGCTCTCAATTAATTTAATAATTAAAATCATAATTATTTAATTACCGAATTATTTTCGGGGTGTCACAAAGTGAGCATTGGAAGCTATAATTTGAGGTAAACTTTCATCCCCTTAACCTACATTTGTTGCATTGTTGCATAAAATAGCATCACTTTGCAAGTACACTTGCGAAGTACACCATAAAAAACTCGCAAGTGTACTTGCGAATTATTCCCTAAAGCACAAACAGAATTCCGTTTTAGCATAATTCATATGTTTTATATACTTTAGGTATGGTGCACCCGGACAACATTGTCAAGGCTATTGTGAAGGTTCTGATTCCAGACAAAGTGGGCATACACGATAAGTCAATTGTGGTCAAAGAAGTAGATAAAACGATTGATGTTGTGATCGATAATGAAAGTCAATTTCCAAATGAAAAAACTTTCAATACTCGTCAACAATGGGAGTAGTAATCGACAACCATTTGTTATTTTGACATGCGAGAGAAGTGGATCATATGTTCCAAAAAACCGCAAGTTAAAACACGAAGACACGGGTTCGAGGAAATGTGGGTGTTCGTTCTAGTTGCGCGGTTATTGTAGGGCGAATAATTTATGGCGGTTGACTATGATGTCCAGAATACATAATCATGAGTTGGAGACCAAGTTACACGGGCATCCTATTGTTTGTCAGCTTAAGACGGAAGAGAAGAAATATGTTTCCGAATTGTCATTGATCAAAGTTTCGCCTAGAAACATACTTTCCGGTTTGAAACAAAATATGGTGGGATGCGTGTCAAATATAAAATCGGTTTACAATTATCGATACAAACAACATGTTGCTCAAAGGGGTCAGAGGTCCAAAATGCAACATTTAATGAAATGTTTGAACGATAACAACTATGTTTCCAGACATAAAGTTTGTGATGACAATGTAAGTGTCTGAGTTATATTTTAGACGCATCCGTCAAGTATCAATTTGTTCAATACACTTCCAACCGCTCTAATGATTGATTTGACGTACAAGACCAATAAATATAGGCTTACGCTTCTTTAAATTGTTGGTGTCACCTCTACGGACAAGACATTTTCGGTTAGTTTTTGTTTCATGGAATGTGAGAAGGAAGACAACGTCACTTGGGCGTTTGCAAGACTTTGTTGAAAGATCAAAAAAGCATGCCTTTGGTTATCGTCACCGATCGAGATAACACTCTTATGAATGCGGTTGCCACAGTGTTTTCGTTGTCAACCGCTTTACTATGTCGCTATCACATCACAAAAAATGTGAGAGCATGGCTAAAACTCGTAGTTGGCACCAAAGAGAAGAAAGACGAAGACGGGCAAGTTGTCAAATCTGGTGTTGTGGTGGAGAAGATTATGAGTGCACGGATTAATATTCTTAATTCTTCTACTAAAGATATGTATACTACAATTGTGATCCACTTTAGGAATTTGTGTGTGGAATATCCCAATTTTTTGAAATATGTTGAATTCACTATTCTTGATCAAGTGAAAGAGAAAGTGGTGTGTGCATGGACGGACCGTGTTAGACATTTGGGGAACACAACCACTAATAGAGTGGAAACCGCACATGCGGCTTTGAAGAGGTGGTTGAGTGATAGTAAGAGTGACTTATGTAGAGATTGGGATGTTGTGAACCAAATGCTCATAAATCAACATAATGAAATTCAAACAACATTTGGTAGAAGCAAAACTGTATTGGAACACTGGTTCAAAGACAAGACTCTTTATGCATATTTGGTTCACAATATATCTCGGGCGGGATTGAATTTTATTTTTTATGAAGCAAAACAAGTGGAAACAACGTGTCCCAATAGTTTGAAATGTGGGTGTACAATACGGGCAACTTATGGACTTCCATGTGCTTGTATTATTTAAAAAAAAATCAAACTCAATTCCCTATTCGAATGGATGAGATATGCACTCATTGGAAAAGGCTCAGTTTCGATGATTAAGAGTCGGCAAAGGAAGGTAGTTCCAACATTACCATCACAACCGAGTTGGAAATCATAGTAGATCGTTTTTCAAAAGCGGACGATGCTACAAAGTTGCACATTAAAGAACAATTGAGAAAAGTCGCATTTCCATAAATAACCGATTTGAAGCCTCCGACCCAACCGGTGAAAACCTCACAAGCCGACAGTACAACCAAACATACTCATTCTTATCACAAAGTCGTCGATGAATTATTCTCGGATTCTCCAACCCCAAAATCCAAGAGAAGTGCTAAAAAAGGAGCTCGAATTTCAAAACCACCTCGGACATCGACACCACCACCACCACCAATAATATACATTAATGAGATGCCTTTATTTATGCAGAAACACATTGAAAAAATCGTGGATGTGGGAAGCGATGGTAACTGCGGGTATCGAGCTGTATTCGCTTTGTTTGGCCAAGGAGAGGAGCAACACATTCTTGTTCGGAAAAAACTTATCTCGGAGTTGACCTCGCATAGTGAACTTTATACGCATCTATGATAAGTGCCAAAATGTAGTTATTTTGTACATGTTTTGTGACACTTATCTATTCTTTTGTTTTGAATATTGTTGAATAACCCCACTTTTTGTTGTAAATACGTTTTATTGCGTTTTGTGTATATATTGTACCGACTGGTTAGTTTTGTGTATATTTTGTAGGTATTTGAGCATGATTGTAGCAAAAGGAATAAAAGCTCAAAGATGAATTTTTGGAAGAATAAGGCAAAGAAGAAGCCATTCCAAGTTGTGCAGAGAAAGCAACAAAAGTTTCTTTTCTGGTGTCCACCGTCGGGCGGTGAGTGGCGAACATGGCGCTCTCGATCTTTGGAAGCTCGGGCGGTGAAGGGAGCAGTGCAACATTGAGAAAATCCAGTAGCTCCTGACTTTGGCTCGCCAGCAGCTCGTTGCGTGAGGAAGAGAAGCAGCGTCGGGCGGTGTTGAGATATTTTGTCCAGTTGTAGATGTGGAGCATCGTGGGCCAAGTAATAAAGAGGCAGCGCCAGGCGGTACTTTTGGGGCGTCGGGCGGTGGCTGCGAGACAAATTGTATATAGTTTGATTTCATTTCATTTTTGTGTTTTATGGTTTTTGGGGTGGATTCTTTCTCCCAAATTCCATCACCTTATAGTTTTTGTTAGAAATAGCTTAGGTTGTGAGAGGTATGTGATGACACAGAGGAGTATCGTAGGCTGAGTATGACATGAACGGTAGATTTAAGTCTGTGATGGATAGTATGCATTCGTTCCGGACAAGCTGTCCATCCTTAATACTTTTTGTTCATTTGTTTTTTGTCTTTTCTTTACAACCAATTTATTCCCAAACTCACACGACGAATCAATAACCAATCTTTGTGGACACGATACGCTACAACCTAACCGATATATATCACCTGGTAAAAATAAATACCTCACTCTTTGCTTTCCGCTTCACCATGCTCTAGCTCCAAGTGTTACCGTTCATGCACCGGTTGAAAAATGGACGTGCTTCCCTGAAATGGGACATCTTATAGCAAATGCTTATAACGTGGTGTGCGTCGACTTGACAAGATATGGTTTTTCGGAAACTTTTTTTCCTCTATAAGTTACATTGTCTATTGATCCATCCGAACGCATCGTGTGTGTTGGCTATCTACAGCCATGCCATTTTGTTCAAGTATATTTGAAATTGGGTTGTCCTATTCCGGCCACATCCGTAGAATGGATGGAACATCACAAAAAAGAGGCGGAAACTTGGCCGAATATTTTTTTGGAAAGAATGACGGAGTTCACCCATTTGATGGGTCTTGAGAGAGAATCCAATATGGAGTAATCAAAGAAAGAACTGATTTTAAATTTAAGCGAAGATAATTTTTTCGGTTTATTTTAGAATGTAACCGAAACATTTTTTGTATGTATTATCGAAACATTGTAAAATCTTAACGTTTCAATATATATATATATATATATATATATATATATATATATATATATATATATATAAGTTTTATAGTATTTACCATTTTATCTATGTTTATAACATTTTGAATGTCTAAAAAACCAACTAACATAATTTTGTTTAAGCCAAAACTGATTTTGAGTTTGTTCCTGCAGAATTCGCAAGTACACTTGCGAATTCTGCCTGGAATTAAAAAAAAACAACACATGGAACAATTCGTAAGTGCACTTACGAGTTAACTTGATTTAGTGTAATTCGTAAGTGTACTTGCGAAATGTGACCTGATAAGATTTCTTTAGTCCATATTATTCCTAGTTGCCTATAAATTGAGTCTACAACCCATTCCATTCTCCATCACAAACTAAAACCAAACTAAAACCAGAAAAATGTCACAAACCTATCCACATGACCTTGTGTTTGTCTACTTCACTGTTGCGCTGTTGCGCTTGCGCCAGTTCAATTCAGGCTCTCGCAGGACACCCCGTACGACGAGCTCATTACAACACTGCATTCTCTGTCGCATTATCCAGATAATCGCAAGGTCGTCAAGCTTGAGTACCGTTCACCTTCACTTGATGCTGAAGGAAAAGTCAAGTTCACCCGGTTTCAGCTGAAGAACGACGGGGACTTGGAGGTTATGTGAAAGACCTTTCAACAATACTTGACAAAAAGTCCGATTGAGATAGATGTGTCGTTTCGTAGATCGGTAGAAAATGTTATCAAGATGTTGTAACGTCCACAACTTCTCGTTTATAATAATATGTAATTTAATTTTCTGCATCTACTATGTAATTTATTTGAATGAATTAAATTGAATGGTATTTAATATTTCTGAATTCTGCTCAGACAAAAATTCGTAGGAGCACTTGTAAATTCGTCTTATTTTTATAAATACACGATGAATTCGAAGGTAAATTTCGCAAGTGCACTTACGAAATCAAAAGGTATTTTTAGTAATCAAAAGGTATTTTTAGTTTTTCACCATAAATGAGGAAGAAACTCAGGAAGTGGTCGAAGAAATTTCCTTAAATTTTATCATGCTTTCCAATTGTCAAGATAGAACCAAGAGTTACCATGTATGCATTTTTGAGATTAAAAAAAAAACATGTATATATTTTATATCAGGAGTCAAGTCAAAGTCAAGAAATATTTTGATCTTAATACATAATGATCTGCATATTCTTTTACTTACATTCCTCCAAAATTATATATTTAATTGCATAGGTTTCTACATTAAATTAAAAAACTTATATTCATCCCAAACCCATCTCTAACATAAGAGATTAGACATCTGGTACCACTCTACTACTACCCTACTGTTGTTTGTTTGTCTAATCTCATACAGTAATAATAATTCTTATATCTTCAAGACTTCAACCATTCACAACGGTTCCACCTGAAAAAACATGTCAATGTCAATTATTAAATTTGTACAAAATTAATTTATAAATGTACACATTAAGGATATTAATTACCATTAGGGTGAAGGACTTGTCCAGTAAAATAAGAAGAACATTGATTGGAGGCAAGAAAGACATAAGAGGGAGCAACCTCAATAGGTTGACCAGCTCTATTCATAGGTACTTGACCACCAAATTTAGCAGTCTCTTCCTCTTTAAAAGAAGCTGGTATCAATGGTGTCCATATAGGTCCAGGTGCTACCCCATTCACCCTTATTCCTTTGCTCGCCAGCTGAAGTGATAGTCCCCTTGTGAAGGCCACAATTGCACCCTTGGTAGATGTATAGTCCAGTAGTTTTGCATGTCCTTTGTATGCATTCACTGATGTTGTGTTAATAATGCTGCTCCCTTCCTTCATATGCTTCAATGCATGCCTGAAACCAGACACATTCACCGGACACAAACATGACGTGTCGATATTGATAATAATTTGACAGGTGTAATGGAATCATAATTACTGACCTGGTCAAGAAGAAATATGAGAAGATATTTGTTCGGAACACCCTCTCAAGCCTTGGTTCATCAATCTCCTCAACTGATGAACACTCATATTGCTCAGCTGCATTGTTAACAAGAATGTCAATGTGTCCATACGCACTAACGACCTCATCAATAACTCTCTTGCAATTCTCATCAAACCCCAAGTCAGCTGCTAAAGCCAATGGATCCTTAGCATCAGCACTCTTTGATTTCTTGATCATTTCTAGCGTGTCCTTTGCATCTTTGTCTTCATCACCTTTTACATATGTAAATGCCACCGTAGCACCTTCTAAGCTAAACAAATTACACACTGCTCGTCCAATTCCAGAATCACCTCCTGTTATTACAGCTATCTTTCCCTGAAGTTTGTTTGATGGCTTGTAGTCAGGGTCAGTGAATTGAGGAAGTGGATCCATAACATGTTCTTTCCCAGGTTGTGTGTTTTGTTTTTGTGGAGGGAATTTCTGTTCACCGGAAGCCATTCTTACAAAGAAGGTACTGGGGAAGGATGTGGAAGGGATCTTGTGAGATGATGGAGAAATAGGAAGAATGTGATGAGTGTTGTTTTTGGAAGGGAAATTAGAGAAGGTGGGTATGGTTGTTAGAGGTCTTGAGAGTGCTTGGTTAAACATGTAATGCGTAGTGGAAGACTTGAACATGGTGCACGTGTGGTATGGTGCTTGTGACATGCGGATCAAGAAGTTCTTTATAAGGATATGAGTATACCACGTGGTGAACGTTGGAGAAAGAGGTGTTGACGTGTCATTGGATTCGAATGCTCCTTCTTCATTTTCTTTGTTCATGGTTTCATATTTATCCTTGTCAACCACGTACCACATCAATAAGGCTTAATCAAACTCATTATAATTTTATTACTAATATTTATATTTTAAAAAGAATAAAATTATTAGTATTCCGAAATAAGGAGATAGAAGATAAAGGAGAAAAATTAAATATGAGAATAATTATGTATTATTTTATATGTTTATATTTTTACGGTGAAATTGATCTATTTATAAGACAACATATTATATAATAAGTTAATGCGCACACAATTTTATATATATTAAGAAAAATAATATTTTTATTATAGTGTATATATAATCATGTATTGAAAATGATGAAAGTTTAATTAATTATAATGTAGAATTGTAAAAAGTGTCACTATGCTAAACAGTGTTTTTTTAGGTCTTTAACAACGCTTAAAAGCACTGCTGCTAAAGATATAGACAGCGCTTAGGTTACTATAAAAGCGCTGCTAAAGGTATAGACAACGCTTAGGTTACTATAAAAGCGCTGCTATAGATATCCTTTAGGCAGCGTTTTTTTCCTGAAAATCGTTGCTATAGATACCCTCTTTAGCAGCGCTTTCACTTTAGACAGCGTTTTTGAAAGAATTTTAGGTGGAGCTTTAGACAGGGCTTCGTAAAAGCACTGCTATAGATACCCTTTAGGCAGCGCTTTAGTAGCGCTTTTTCCTAAAAAGCGCTGCTATAGATACCCTATTTAGCAGCGTTTTACTTTATACAACGCTTTTTATTTCCCCTATAGCAGCGCTTTTTTATTGTCCTCCTACAGAAGCGCTTTTTTCATCCACTTTAGACAGCGCTTCACATTAAAAGCGTTGTCTATTCCCCGCCTTTAGCAGCGCTTTTCCTAAGAAATTTTTTAATATAATTTTTTTTCTTCATTTAAAACAAAACGCTGCCTATTATAAAATTAGCATATATGCACCAGATTTAATTTCACCATTTTTGCACCAGAATTTCATAAACTTGAATCAAATTTTATATACATCTTCAATCCTTTTTTGAACAATATTTCATAAACTTGAAACAACAACATTAATATATACAACAATGAAACAACTTGAAACAACAACAACATTAATATATACAACAATGAAACAACATCAACAATGAATTACAAAATAGCTCTATCTTCTACATCGATCTGCACCTATATAACCTGAAACAAAATCAAAAAAACGAAATTCATACAAGTTACCAAATAACAACCACAAAAACAACAATATTGCAACACAACTATAATGACATATATTATATTCTCAAAACTCAAAGTTATACCTTATAATAAAAATCTCATCTCCATAACAAATTGACCTCAATCCTCCATAAGTTCATCCAATTGATCTTTTGAGTAATAAGCACACTTGAATTCATCAAAGTACTACATAATAATTTAACATAGTATGATTTACTTAAAACACTAAGTCATTTTATGAGAAATATTAAAATAATTCCTAAGTTAGAAATTCATACCGTGGATGGAATCTCTAATCGGTCCAAAAGAAGAGTTTCTTTCATAAACCTCAACATAAAATAACTGCAATCTACACAATTGCGCTGACGAGGACACTACACATGGAAAGAAAATACGAATATACATCAAGATATACACCTTAACTTATTTTATCAAGTATCATCACTATATAATCAAAATTGTGAAAATATACCTCCACTTTGATCCACGAAATGTTGTTGACTCTACTCCTTGGTACTTGAATATCTCTTTGTGCTCGAAAACTTTGTAGAATGCTATAATAAAATAATAACGAATATTTAGAACTATCTCACATAAATAATTAAATATACACAGGCATATTTTAGAACAATCTCACTTACATATCAATCGTCTTCTTCATATCTGGGTATGTTGTCCAATCATTGCCCAATGAATCCAGATAATATACAATTTCTCTCAAAGGATTAATCGCAACCAATAACCAGTGTCCTCTGTAATATTAAACAAAGGTTAGATGGAAACTTTCTACACAACGTCAAAAAACGAAAAATTATAATAGAGGAAATTTAGAATGAAAATCTTACTTGTGGCCAATATTATATGGTAAGAAGAACAACTTTTCTGTATCTTTGTTGGCCATAAATAAACGGAGTACAAACGCTATTACTTCATCTGGTTTTGAGATGATTGACCCTGCATGGACAAAGTTGGGATTTATGAAAGTGAAACTGGATTCCAATCCACACGGGCGAATCAACTTGTCATACAGAAACCTTAAATAAAAACATCATTAACATTAATTATTTGTTGAAATGAGTAAATAAATTTTTCAATTAATTAAACAAAGTTGATCGGAGTATACCTGATGTGTGTATTGATAACAGCAAATCCTAATGTCAAATGTCCAAAAACTTGTTCCAAATCCTCCTGACCAATTGTTGTCGTGCCTTCAGAACCATAAATCTTTACATCCATGGGTATAAGACTAGTACCACCTTGCGAAATAGTTGTGAAGCTTACATATGTCTGAAGGCACAACCTATACTTTGAAGTAGTTTTCTTTCTACCCCCGGTCTTCTTAGCCACACTCTTTATTTCTCTGGGAATGTTGTTAATTACAGGCTCCTTACCCTTACTGACTTGTTCAATCTCTTTAGCAGGAATAATCTAAATATCATAAAATTAGTTTGGTCAAGTATAAGATGACGAATTAATATTATCTAAGCATAAATATCATATAATTGTATTGTACCTATTTTTTTGATGCCACTGACTCGATTGGCCGTGTAATCCCCTTATCTTTTGGTTTAGGTTTTGTAAGAGTCTAACATTACCATGCCAAAAAAAATGTAAGTAAAATGAACGTAAAAAATTTTGAGTACTCAAAGGTTCATAATGGTTTTAAGTATACCACATCATCTACGCGAATGAGTCTTGACGGCCATGCAACATCTGCTCATATTGCCTCTCCCACCAATGTTGCATTCGAAACTTCATCTGGGATTGGTAATAACGCATCCTCCTCTAAAGAATATCAATTGATACTTTCAAATATCCAGAAGGGAGCGGTTTATGATGAAGTACTTCTCCCAAAGTGTTATGCACTTTTCCCTTGCCAACCATGCGATAAGTCGGTGTCTCTAAAAAGAGTTGACAAGGTGAAATGCCGTAAAATCAATAATAAATATGACATCGTTAATGTGTATACATGTCAGTTAAATAAATTACACTAATTTAATTTCATAATAGTATATATAATTACCTCGGGAATACTCGGTTGAACTACACAATTGATACTAGCTATGTCACTAGTATCTTTAACACCCGAAGCTTCCCTTTTTGATTGGTGTCTTGCTTTATCCTTCCTCAATTCAAGAACTTTAGCTTCTAATGCATCCAACCTTGCCTGCAATTCTTTATTGCTATCAGCTTTTGTCTTTGGATTGTTCTTTTTCAAGGATGTTGGAGTAACCCCATGTCCTTTACCCCTCACCCGACCAGAATACTCACAAACATCTAATGCTCGACTAAGTATGCTCCTGCAATCATCTGGTGGAGATATAGACTAAGACAGAATCTCCTGAAATTCATATGAATATCGAAAAAACATGAATATTATATGTTAATAAAATTTGATTTAATTAAAGAATTAATGTTATACTTACGCATTTTTCAAAAACTTGTTGTACATCTTCTTTAAGAACTCCATCTTTACCCACACGGGAAGCCTTCCACAAAACATGTTCCGGAAGAGATGTTTCAGAACTATTCTCCTCTTTTAACTACACATTAAGACAAAAAATAAGATCAGTTATAACTCTTGATGAACAAATATATCATTGCAATTTATAAATACTTACAATTTTTTGTTCTAATCGTGCATATCTCAAACGCCCTTTTTTGTATGGATATGCGGGAGATGATGCTCTTTGGCGATTTACGTCACTTACACTTGGAAATTTTGGGGGTTTTCATTTGGCTTTAAACACTTCTCATTCTTTAAGTGAAATCACACCTGCATATTCCATTGGACGCTCTGCATCAAGAAAAAAAATTCGGCATCTTTAAGATATTTTCTGTCTAAATATGTTCTAAATCCTCTTAGTATTTTTCCGGCTAATCCAAGACAATAATTTTTTCTTTTATCATCAATGTTGAAAGACCTCTACAAAAAACATACACAAAGTGTGTTAGTATAAGTAATTTAAATACATAATCGTAATTTAAAGACATAATTTAAAGTACATGTATCTCACTCCAGATTTTGTTCTTAGCGTCATCCAACTTATCATCTCTTCACTCATCAAATTAATTGGAATTTCACTCCTTACAACTGTACCAATGTAACTTGTCAATTTAGAACCGTTAGGCTCAATTAGTTGGTCACTTGGACTCCAATGCACATCATACTTTATGCCTCTATCTCTATCACGAATGATATTCTTCATAATAGTTTTTCTCGTTTAATTTCTCTTTCCACTCCCTTATCGGATTTGCCTCCACCATTGTCTCCATCATTAATAGAATCATCGTGTGGGTGATCCTCGTTACTAGCCATCTAACATGTAATAAAGAAAAACATTAGTATCTAATGATAAATATTTAATTCCAAATATATAAGTCCAAATATCTAATTCCATAATCAATTGAGTATATAAAATGACAAATATATAATTTTATTGAAAATGACAAATATATAATTTTATTGAAAATGACAGAATATATAATATTTTACTATATTACCTCTTTCACTAACATCTCTTTCTTTTCTTGTTTGGATTGCAAATTACTTGTCTCTTAAGAACGCGGACGGAGGAATTGATCCAAATTCCCTCATCATGATCTTTTCGGATATATGATTCATCTGCCATAGTATATTCATCTCGATTGTTTCTAATATACGACTCATTCTCAACATCAACATCACATTGATCTACACTTTTATCATAAATCACTTTGTTAGATAAAAGCACTATAGACCATTTCGTACTCTTTGGGTCTATGACATAGAACACTTGTTTAGCTTGAGAGGCTAGAATAAAAGGCTCATCTTTGTACCCCACCCTATTAAGATCCACTTGCAAAAACCCTGACTTATCCATTCGTATGCCACTATTATGTACCCACTTGCAACCAAAGATAGGAATCTGAAACTTCTCGTAATCAAACACCCAAATGTGATTGATAACCCCAAAATATGACATATTTTCATATTTGGGGTTTAAGTCCTTCATACTAGAAATGTGCATTACTTCAGCTACCACTGTGACACCACTATAATAAAACACAAGCGAACTTGGACCATATGCCAAACATCTCAAGTTGTCTGATATTGAAGCGGGATCTGAATGAAACTTTGAATATATATGATCCTTAAACCACTATATAAAACTTTGATTGTGCTCTCGTACTATCCAATTTTCATTTCTACTCTGATTCTCACCTCGGAGTATAGCCTTGTGCATTTCAACAAATGGCTCAACCTCATTGTCATTATGCAGAACATACAAATGCACTTGATCCCGTTCATCCCTTGATAATGTCACAATTTCATTTCCAATTAATTTTTTACCTTCTTTTTTTCGAAAAAAATGAGATTTGGGGAGTCCAATGGACATTGGACAAAAATTCAGTACAAAACTCAACCGCTTCTTAACAACGTATCGCTCAACAATACAACCCTCTGGACGACTTCGATTTTTCACGTACCCTTTTAATATTTTCATATAATGTTCAACAGGGTACATCCATCTCATATAAGCTGGTCCACACAATTGTGTCTCTTTCACAAGATGAACAACAAGATATACCATAATGTCAAAAAATGATGGAGGAAAATACATTTCAAGGTCACACAAAGTAATAACTATTTCTTTTTGCAATACTGGTAAGATCTCAGGATCGATCATCTTACTACAAATTGACCTGAAGAAAAAACACAATTTAGTTATAGCGCTTCTTACTTTTTCTGGCAAAATAGAACGTATACCTATTGGTATAAAATGTTCCATTATGACATGGCAATCATGTGTCTTCAAAATCTTTAACTTGAGGTATTTCCTAGACACGAGTCTTCTAATGTCTGAGGAGTAACCTTCTGGAACTTTAACTTCACTCATAAACTTACACAATATTTTCTTTTCCTTTCTAGATAGAGTATAAGCAGCAGGTGGTTGATATGTTCGTCTTCCTTTCTTCACGGGTCCTAATTAAGTTCTTATTCCCTTCTCTACCATGTCCTCCCTTGCTTTAAGGTCATCCTTAGACTTTCCTTTTATATTGAGTAACGTACCAATACCACTTTCAAATACATTTTTTCAATATGCATAACATCAAGAAAATGTCTTACGTACAAAGATTTTCAATATGGAAATTCAAAAAAAATTGACCTCTTCTTCTAACCACATGTGACAACTTTATGTGCAAAAGGCTTGCCAAACTGAATACTCACATCTTTCACCTTTTCAAAAATTTGATCACCTGTCAATCCAGGTGGAGCTCTACGTTGTTCGGTATCTCCATTGAACGCTTTTCTCATTCCACGATATTGATGTTTAGAATTTAAGAATCTACAATGATCGAGAAATACATTATTCTGACAAAGTTTAAATCGCGTCGTATCGGTTCCATCTTCACAGACAAGACACGCTTTTTCACCTTTAATGCTATACCCGGATAGATTTCCATATGCTGGAAAATCGTTAATTGTGCCAAACAACATCGCCCTCAAATTGAAACTTTCTTTCCAATATCCATCATAAACTTCCACACCGTTCTCCCATAAAATCTTCAAATCTTCGATTAAAGGTTTCAAGTATACGTCTATGTCATTCCCTAGTTGTTTAGGCCCAGAAATTAACATAGATAACATCATGTACTTACGCTTCATACATAGCCATGGAGGTAGGTTATAAATCATAAGTATTACAGGCCATGTGGAATGTGAGATACTTTGAAGACCATGCAGGTTCATTCCATCCATAGATAATGCCAAGCGAAGGTTTCTTGTTTCTCCTCCAAAATCAGGATAATCATTATCAATTTTCTTCCACTGTGGTGCATCTGCCGGATGTCGAAACTTTCCATCGATAATTCTTGTATACTTGTAATTTAAATATGATTACAAAGACATTTTCGGTTGGCATCTCAACAGGAAGGTTATTATACACCCCTAGCGGTATGCTTACCTGCAAAAGTGTCGAGAAAAGAAAATCATATTTAAATAACGAAGAAACTAGATTTTAAGTGTTTCATAAACACGCATAAAGAACAACCTGGAAAAATCCAGAAACTCCAACAATGGACAGCAGGCTAAAAGATCTTGCACGGAAAATTTCTAATTCATATGAATTTGTTTGTAGTTTAGGTGGGAAGCGATGGTAACTGCGGGTATCGGGCCGTATCCGCTTTGCTTGGCCAAGGAGAGGAGCAACACATTCTTGTTCGGAAAAAACTTATCTCAGAGTTGACCTCGCATAGTGAACTTTATATGCGTCTATACGTGACAAAGGAAAATTTTAATAAAATTCACCATGCTCTAGCTTCAAGTGTTACCGTCCATGCACCGATTGAAAAATGGATGTGCTTCCCCGAAATGGGACATCTTATAGTAAGTGCTTATAACATGGTGTGTGTCAACTTGACAAGATATGGTTTTTCGGAAACTTTTTTTCCTCTACAAGCTACACCACCTATTGATCCATCTGGACGCATCGTGTGTGTTGGCTATCTACGGCCATGCCATTTTGTTCAAGTATATTTGAAACTAGGTTGTCCTAGTCCGGCCACATCCGTGGAATGGATGGAACATCACAAAAAAGAGGCAGAAACTTGGCCGAATAATTTTTTGGAGAGAATGACGGAGTTCACCCATTTGATGGATCTTTAGAGAGAATCTAATAGGGAGCAATCAAATAAAGAACTGATTTTAGATTTAATCGGAGACAATTTTTTCGGTTCATTTTAGAATGTAACCGAAGCATTTTTTGTATGTATTATCGAAACATTGTAAAATCTTAACGTTTCAATATATATATATATATATATATATATATATATATATATATATATATATATATATATATATATATATATATATATATATATATATATATATACACACATATATATATATATATATATATATATATATATATATATATATATATATATATATATATATATATATATATATATATATATAGTATTATAGTATTTACCATTTTATCTATGTCTATAACATTTTAAATGTTTAAAAAACCAACTAACATAATTTTCACCAAAGATTTTGAGATTGTTCTGCGGCAAGTACACTTGCGAAATTTTTATTAAAAACTACACATGGAACAATTTGTAAGTGCACTTACGAATTAACTTGATTTAGTGTAATTCGTAAGTGTACTTGTGAAATGTGACCTGATAAGATTTCTTTGGTCCATATTACACCTAGTTGCCTATAAATTGAGTCTACAATCCATTCCATTCTCCATCACAAACAAAAACCAAAAAAATGACACAAACTTATCCACACCTTGCGTTTGTCTACTTCACTGTTGTGCGTGCGCCAGTTCAATTCAGGCTCTCGCAGGAAACCCCATACGACGAGCTCATTACAACCCTGCATTCTTTGTTGCAGTATCCAGATAATCGCAACGTCGTCAAGCTTGAGTACCGTTCACCTTCACTTGATGCTGAAGGAAAAGTCAAGTCACCCGATTTCAGCTGAAGAACGACGAGGACTTGGAGGTTATGTGGGAGACTTTTCAACAATACTTGACGACAAAGGGTCCGATTGAGATAGATGTTTCGTTTCGTAGATCGGCAGAAAATGTTATCAAGATGTTGCAACGTCCACAGCTTCTCGTTTATAATAATATGTAATTTAATTTTCTGCATCCACTATGTAATTTCTTTGAATGAATTAAGTTGAATGAATAGTGTTAAATGTTTCTGAATTCTGCTCAGACAAAAATTCGTAGGGGTAATTGCAAATTCACCTTATTTTAAAAAAAAACATGGTGAATTCACAGGTGCACTTGTGAATTCCCCTTATTTTTTAAAAATCTGAGATTATTTCGTAAGTGCACTTGTGAAGTCCACTTCCGAGGTGAATTCGTAAGTGCACTTACGAAACCAGAAGGTACTTTTAGTTTTCACCAGAGATAGGGAAGAAACTCAAACTAAGTAGGTGAAGAAATTTCCTTAAATGTTATCATGCTTTTTGTCAAGTTAGAAGTTAGAACCAAGAGTTACCATGTATGCATTTTTTAGATTAAAAAAAACATGTATATATTTTATATCAAGAGTCAAGTCAAAGTCAAGAGATATTTTGATCTTAATACATAATGATCTGCATATTCTTTTACTTACATTCCTCCAAAATTATATATTTAATTGCATAGGTTTCTACATTAAATTAAAAAAACTTATATTCATCCCAAACCCATCTTTAACATAAGAGATTAGACATCTGGTACCACTCTACTACTACCCTACTGTTATTTGTTTGTCTAATCTCATACAGTAATAATAATTATTATATCTTCAAGACTTGAACCATTCGCAACGGAAAACAACCGCTTTAGGTCTCTGAGGTGGAGACGATAAGCGGTTCTTTTCCAGAGCATCGATGCGCTGACCCTGCTCGAGGAGGAAGTTGTTAGTCTGATTGAGGGCAGACAGAATGGCAGCTAATACTGGGTTCGCATTGATCGACAGCGGTATAGAGGGTTGAGGGATGACGGGGTTGTCAGCTTGATCCTTGGGTTTCTTGTTATCCAAGAGAGAATCTTGGTCGCCAGCATCTTCAGAATCTAGGGATGCGGTCTTGTCATCCCTGTGATCAATGGTGTCCTCTAGACGAGGAGATAAATTAGTCTTTTCCGTCTTTTGAACATGTGAGAGAACGGTCTTGCCGGAAAGGAGTTGATCGTTGTTATCAACCATCTCGTTAGGAATTTCGAGAGTATCTTTGATCTTCATATTTTGGGATGACGAATGAAGACAAGGAAGATAGTTCCTACGGACGGCGCCACTGATCTGAATAAATGATCAGAATCAGAGACGGCTGGAACGGTTGATGATCCTTCGAGCAAGTTGACATTGAGGGGGGGGTGGTGTACCTGCAAGGCACGCTGATGCTAAAGTAAACAAATGTTTAAGGAAGAGTGTAGAAAATATTAGGGTTTTGAGTGTAAGAAAGTGATCCCTTGTCCTCAAAGATATGAGGGTTTATATAATGATCTTAGGAAGATCCTCATTGGCTGCTATATTGGATTGAGATATGCGGGTCCGCAAATATAGTCGTTCGAGCTGACTAGGTCAAAGTCAGGCGATGACGCCCGTAACTAGTCGTTGTGTCAGGCAAAGGGAGTGTCACAGACATAGCTCTTGATGCGATGAGCAGCGAATATGCTCGACAGACGCCAAGCAAGAGACATCGTGTGGCATGCGTACCGAGCAACTGGAAGCCCCCAATGTCGGCACAGATCTCTATCAAAGGCTGTATCTCGAAGAATGTGACCTGCCCGACAGGCGTTCGGGTAGTCCAGAACATTAATTTGACAAATGATGTATTTGGATACACATGTGAATTTAAATTGAATTACGTAATGTTAAAATAAACTTAATGTATTAAGTAATTTAAAATAAAAAAAATCTTGTAACAGGGAGAAAGAAAAAAAATAACATTTGAAAATAATTGTAATAATTTGATAGTGACTCGTAAGATAAAAAATTAGTTGTGTGAATGATATGTACTATTATTAAATTTCATAAAATATATTTTTAATTTTATTAAATTTAAGTAATAGATTAATTAATATTTAATGGGAAGATAGGTACAATGAAAAATTATGAAATCAAAATATTACAACAAATAATATGATTATACAAAATATAATGGTAAATTTGACAAATGATGTATTTAGATACACATGTGAATTTAAATTGAATTATGTAATGTTAAAATAAATTGAATGTATTAAGTAATTTTAAAAATAACTTGTGACATGGAGAAAGAAAAAAATTAATATTTGAAAATAATGATAATAATTTGATAGTGATCTGTAAGATAAAAAGTTAGTAGTGTGAATAATATGTAGTATTATTCAATTTTATAAAATATATTTTTAATTTTATTATAGTTAAATAATAAATTCATTAGTATTTAATGGGAAAGTACAATGAAAAACTATGAAATCAAAATATTACAAAAAATAATATGATTATACAAAACATAATGGTAAATTTGACAAATGGTGTATTTAGATACACATGTAAATTTAAATTGAATTACGTAATGTTAAAATAAACTGAATGTATTAAGTAATTTTAAAAAAAAAAACTTGTGACATGGAGAAAGAAAAACATTTATATTTAAAAATAATGGTAATAATTTGATAATGATCCGTAAGAAAAAAGTTAGTTGTGTGAATGATATGTAGCATTATTCAATTTCGTAAAATATAATTTTAATTTTATTAAAGTTAAATAATAGATTAATTAGTATTTTCAATTATAATAAACAAATAGAAAAGATAAAATATGTCTTAAAGTGTAAATTTAAAATTAGATATTTAATTGTAAAAGAATAAATTATATTAAAATTCACATGTATTAAATAATTATATAAAATGAAAAGAGAAGAGAGAGAAAAGAGAAAGTAGTGTAAGATGGAAAAAGGAGTTTTTTAATTTGTACTAATGAGAAGTTGACAATTGATGCATGAAATCAAAGAAGTTGAAAAAGTCAAGAATTGTTTTATTAGTTACTAAAATGTCCAATGTACAGTGTAAAATATTTTTTAAAAAATGGTAGTTTAGGTAATTTAGAAAATCTCTTTGCATATGTTAGAATAGTAGAGATAGTAGATAGTAGAATAGTAGATTGACGATGTCTTGTTATAATATTCAATGCATTGAATTTAATATATTATATAAATTTACAATAGAAATGTAATCTAATATAATGTTTAATGAATGAGTTGGTGTAAATCTTTTGTTTTAGATTCTATTTTTTTATCCTTGCTTATATATTTTTTATTTTGTAATTGATTATTATTCTTTTGTTTAAAATTAATTTATATTAAAATTGTTCTTTAAAATAAAATATAAATAAAATATGTAAAAAAAATTATTTTAGTCCCTCAGTATCAAATATCAATGATATGAAAATTAAAACTAAATATTTTACATATTTCTTACACCAATTTTAATATAAATCAATTTTTCAATAATTAAAATAAATAGAAACAAGTACAAAAAAAACAAAATAATGTTTTTTATAATCATCATATCAAACCTAAAAAAATAAAAAAAATTACCGACACTCAAACTTTAACTTCTTTAAAAAAAAATGTACTGCCTCTTTAACCATAAATTAAGCAAACTTTAATCTCTAAGCAAGAGCCTTGTGTTTTTTAATTTGTTTTTTTTTTATAAGCGCAAGAGCCTTGTCATTTATGAACAAGAAGAATAACAACAGCACATAGTCCCCTCTAGACTCTAGTTACAAGCAAAGTACCCATAAAAGTAAAAATAAATAAAAAAAGTATTTCCCTATAATGAGAAAGCATAGCAAAGAACCCCCACCATTTTGCTAAAGTGGATTATTCTCATCTGATAATCACAAAAATCTACTATAGTTTTTGCTTCATCTTCGTTTTATTCTTTATCCATTCCCCACATTAACGTTTTCTCTTTGCACATAGGCTCATATATATAATGCATGATGATGCAGCTCTTTCACAACCATATATATTGTAGATTTGTAGTTTCAGTTTGGCCTCGATTAAGGGCATCCTTTTCCACTGTTACATTCTATTAATTTAACCATGTCCACCATCAACCTTGGTCTCTTCTACCTTCTTCTACTTGTCTTTTCCCACAACTTGCTCCCAAGTCAAGCCACTCGTGCCTACAAAGGTAATATATCGTAGCACCGACACTTCTGAAGAAAGCTATATCCAATGTCCGACATACAGAGTATCTGATACTAACATGATACCGACATATGTGATTTTACATTCTAAATATTTAAGTTTAATATATGAGTAGTGAGTCTTTTTGTTTTCTATGAAATTTTTCTGCAGATAAGGAGAAAGGTCTACTTCATGACATCAACGTTTACAGAAAAATTCAGAACCTTCCTGTTCTCGAGAGACGTAAGAAGCCATCATGTTTAGCTGATAAAATTGCCAACGACTTAGAAGATAAAAACTGCGAAGACTTTCGGAACTATTACCCTATACCTGGTAGAAACGATAAAATTCCGAACTTCGAAAAGAGTGTTGAGAAATGCAAGATCAACATTAACACAACAAAAGATGGAGTGGTTATGCCTGTTTATGTGTCGAAATTGAACCAAGATGATGTGTTTTCTAATTATACTAAGAAAGGTCATTTTACAAAGTATTTAAATGATTCAAAGTATACAATTGCAGGAGTTGGTTCTGATGATGATTGGATGGTTCTTATTATTAGTACTAACTCAACTTCTGGAGATTTTTCTTCTGCTAGTTCTTTGATTGCTTGGAAGGGTCATTGGTTGATGATGGCTACATTCTTGAGTGTGTTTGTTTTTCTGTTTTATTAAAATGAATTTTTTTTGTTATGTTTCTTGTTTGGTTCATTTGGTGGGATTTTTCTCCCTTTGTTTTTGGGAGTTTTTTTTACCTTTTTTGTATTATTTTTTTGTATATTGGATTTGGAGTGTTGTATTTGTCAAGTTGTTGATTTAATAGCAATGTACTGCTTGTAACGTAAGGGGTTGTGTATATTATTGAGATTGGGATTTGGTTGTTAATATTTGGAAAATAAATTGTAATCACATTGTTGATGATATATGTATTAATTAATGTTGGAATTTTTTATGAAGTAGTATAATTTAATGGTGAAATACAGGCTGCTTACAATAAAGTGAAATTAGAGGATACCCATGTTATAGAATAGAACCGATATAGATATTAATAAAGGATTTTAAAGAATATGGATCGATAATATAAAATAATTTTATGAAGTTATCTAATAAAAATATAGTTTTATTATATCATATATAAGTTTTTTCTTAATAAAATATGAAATAGGAAATATGTGATATATTTGATTAGTTAAATAAACATAACATTATATTATTATATGGAGTACAATGTTATTTGAGAGTGGTTAAACTATCAGGAGGAAGTAAATTATTAGTGGGACTTGCCATTGACTCTCTCCCGGTTCGTAATATAGCGGCAAAATTTGTGAGTATAAGTTATTGAATTGACTTAACTCAAAAAAATAATAAAGAAAGTTGTCACTGCGCTTCTATTTTATCCAAAGGATTAGAAAAAAGAGCGAATAAAGTCCTAACAAAAAAATAATCAGAGATCTGGGACTGGGGGTTAGTTATACAAAGAGAAAATGTTAGACACTCAAAGCATCTAAGGTACTCCGCAGGAACCCTTTTAAAAATTTGTATATGTGTGCTAAAAAGAGTATATGTACAAAATGGATGGTGGGGAGAAAAAAATATTTTTTAGAATTTTTGGTTTGATAGAACTTCCAATGCGTTCCAGACCTACATACCAACAATGTGCAATGTTAAAATCAAAACCAAATGTAGTTCGGGTAAAAAAGACTACAGTTGTGTGTTGGTTGATTTTAAGAAAAATGTTTGTTAAAAGCCACAAAGGGCTCAAAAAATTTGAATGATGTTATGTGTTTTTTAGTCTTAACAAAAAGAAAAGTCAAAGTATTATTAAATAAATTGAAAGTTTATTAAGAAAACAAGTTTGAAAAATACATGGACCTAAGTCCAAGTTTTTTATAAAAGCGATTCAAGTTTTGAAAACAAGAATCCTTTGAAAAAGAGGGAAGATTTTGAAAATTAAAGAATAGGGGAGGAGATGAATAGACTAACCTAAGTGTATAAAGTAAAAGGTAAGAGTAAAGAAAGATCTAACCGGGTGAGAAAACTAGTACTCAACATCAAGAGTCGATACCATATCACATCCTTTAAATTACCACATAAGCAACAAATAACCAGACAAAAAAAACCAAGTTTCAGATAAGTCAATGTCTCGGATGGATTCATGTCTAAAGAAAAATGGTCAGGGTAATGGTTGTATTTGAAGGAAATCCACTCTTAATCGAGTATAACGGAATAACCTGCATACAAAGATAATAACCAAGCAAGACAGAATAACACCAAGGGCACATAAATCTCCAAGCTAAGGTAAGGGTCCTAATCCTAAGTCTAAAGATCAAACTCCGAGCACAAGGATAGTAACCAAGTCCAATTAAAAGTTTTTTATGTTTAAGTTGAATTATTAGGTATTTTAAAAAAGAAAAAATAAAGCTCAAGTGAGCAAATTCAAAATAACAAGCAAATATAATGCTCAAGTGAGCAAAGAAGAAAAAATGACATGAAATGTAAATGCTAAAATTAAAGTGCATAAAGTAAAGAGCATAAAAGTAAATGCGGAAAGTAAAGAGCGGAAAATAAAAGGCAAATAATAAAGGTTAGCAAGGTCATCTTGAAACTTGTCAAGTATATCATCGAATTGTTAGTAATTAGTCGTCAGCAAGGTGACCATCTTGAAACTTGCGCATGAGGACTTGCCAGAAGCTTGTAGAATCAATGTGACCACACGACAAGTTTCAATTGCTTTTTGTCAAGTATATCACCAGATTTAGAATTATCACATCACTTGATCAAAGGTGATTGAGAATTTCAAATGGACAAGGTTAGTGGAAACTTGCCAAAACCTTGATTAAAAATCAACGCGACCACACGACAAACGCCTCAAGTGTTGAACAAAAATCAAAGCTCAAGTCATCTTTTGGGGCTTATGTTTGAACATTAAAGCTCATGCCACCAATTGATCACTTTTTTCGAATCGGGACAAAATAAAAAAAAATAGGATAGAGAAGAAGAAACAAGTTCCAAGTTTAAAATGCATCAGATGAATTTATTCGGCCTAACTTCTTCAAAGTCAACCAACTTTCTTGGTGGATTTGGTCAAGAGACCTATCAACACCCAAATTTCATTGATGTTGAGGAAGTGAACCAAAAATAGCAAAAAAAATAGTAAAATCAGAAATAAAAATAAAATGAGGTCACCAATGTTTATCAAATGACCATTGGATCCTTCCATAATTTTAAAATGTCAAAAAATATTTTTAAACAATTAAAAACATCAAATAAAAGAGAAAAATCATAAAAAGTATCAAATCTGAAAAATAAAATTATGAAAAATTATAAATCAGAAATATAATATTTAAAAATATTTTTTGAATTTTTTCATAATTTTTTAGTCAAAAATGAATTTTCTATGTTTTTTGAAGTTTAAAACATTTAAAATATAAAATCAGAAAAATAAAATAAAGCCAAAAAAAATATGGACCATTAGATCACAGTCAAATTGCGTGAGTAATCAGATCCAAGGGATCACACGCGTTGTGCTTGATATAGACCTCCTTGGTTTTCACATCGGATTATAAATTAAAATTAAATTAAAAAATAAAACAAGGAAAGATATCACGCGTTGGATCGAGTATAACTCACAAAAGTAATCAGATTCAAGGATTCCTATTACGCGTGCACGGTAAGGCAACATCATTGAATCCAATTCAAAAAAAATGACACGGCACGCTCTCATTGGTTGAAGACAGATACGTAGGTCGTCTTCAACCTCCAGCCCTCTCAAACTCGTGTTCCTCAAATTGTAAAATCAATACATTTGAGTGGTATCCTTGAATTCATCTCTTTAAGATGATTTCAATCACATGCTCGCGGAAAAAAAATTAAACTGAGTGAAGAGAAATTTGCAAAAAAAACATAATAGTAACGAGCTTTTGTTTTCAAAAATTCAGAATCAATTCTCAACGAAAATGCAAACGGTGAAGATCACAAGGATCAGGGAGATGAGGAGAATGCAATAAAACTTGATTTGAAACGATTTGGTCACGAATCCTACCTGAACGAAGATCACTTTCAGACTTCTGAAACTTGACTTGGATAACACGATTTAGGAAGATTCAAGGCACGATTCTTGTTCTGTTAGCTTCAGTGAGATTCAAGGAAGAAGAGTGAGTGGTTAATTTTGAACTGGAAATCGTCTAACTATGAATTCGAAGTTGCAGAAAATCTAGTTATGGAGGAAGTTTAACAGAGGTTTTTTGGCTATCAAAGCTTGAGGAAATGAGTGGAATGTGATCCTCTATTTATAGGAGAATGAATGGTGATGAAAATGAGAAAGAATTGTGGTGAATTCGAGCAAAAAAAGCTGGCTGAAATCATGCTAAACATGTGACTCGAAGGGCATCAAAACGACCTCATTTCAAGTGTAATTTGCATCAAAACGCATCTAAGCAATTATTGAAACATGTTTAGCATCTAAAATTTGAGTAATTCGCCTTGTAATCCAAGTTTACTTGTGATAATTTTCTAATTCGAAACAAAAATTGGATGTCATTGAGCCTCCTTCAAACATGTATAGCTCATTGCTTAGGAACCTTTATGATGCAATCTTGGACTTTATGGAAATATGAGGTTACAAGATTTACAATGCACTTGGAAAGGTAGCATTTGGCATCTTGAGCTAGAAGTTGTGATCATTTGAAATCACCAAAAATCATCTTATTGTTTCTGTCGTACCCCAAAATTTCCCCTATCCATATCTTCGAAATAAGGGTTCACGCCCTTTATCTTATTGAGAATTTATTTGTTCATGAAGTGCTTCCAATATACCTCCTTGATTGTGAATTACGGTCTGTTTGGGCCTTTTGATGTTAATACAAGAATTGGTC
This sequence comes from Vicia sativa, assembly GCA_021764765.1. Lineage (NCBI taxonomy): Eukaryota > Viridiplantae > Streptophyta > Magnoliopsida > Fabales > Fabaceae > Vicia > Vicia sativa. The sequence continues at coordinate 127,247,450 of CM038797.1, forward strand.
CATTTGATTAGATTATCTGGATTGATCCAGGAGGATAGGTCGTCTTGTGGAAATTGTGAATTAAAGTATACTCTTCATGTTTGATCATGTGGGAAGATGTTCTGACTTTATGGATTTCTTGTATTAAAACGACTTACGAATTGTCCGTTACTTGCGCTATAAGTTATCCGAGGTTTCTTTGTCAAGAGGATATTCTTTTGTGGTCCATCGATAAAAAGGAATTTTGTTAATTTGAAGCTCATTATTTGGGTAAGTGTGTTAACCAAAGTTCACCTAATGCGTACTTGTTTTTGCTTTGAATTCAAGAAGCTTGGTAAGCTAAAGGGTGTGGATTAATTTTGATGAAGAGTTATTTCACATCCAAACGTCAAATTGCAAGGATTTGTAACTTTCTCAAACCTAAAAGGAAATTTAAAGATTTCAAACCAATTCAAAAGATTGTTATATTTTGGACTAGAGGTGGTCACAAGTTTGAGTTCAAAGGAAATTTTGAATTCAATTCAAGGAATAATACAAGACAGTTGTTGGTCTTTTTGTTATTAACATCTTGATAGCCACTTGAATGCCCAAGAGATCATAAATTCGAATTCAAGTCCTAAGATTATTGTATCAACATCGGCACAAATTGAATTTCAAAATTCATTCATTTAAGTTCTATATTACAAGTGTGTTACAAGAAGCTTTTAGTTTACAATATTCTACAAAAAGTCCTACGAATCCTACGAATTTGCTACAAAAATGTTCAAGTCTTCACATCTTCAGTCTTTTCCGTTACGCTGCTCTACTTTCTCTAGGCCACCGTTGCCGTCTTCCCACGTTACCTGAAATAAGAAAAATGGTTAGTAGCTGTATGTCAGAATAAATTCAAAGGAAACATGGTATTTTTCAAACTCATCATTAGGGCTAATTTTAGGAATCAGGATCGAAGGTTAATTGTTTCAGATGACAAAGCCTCGGAACCGAAGTTTCTTCATCGGCCGTTACCGTTACCTCCATTGCAAATCACAACAACTTCCGTTGTTGGTTCACAAAGGAGGTATAAAATGGAAATCAGGGAAAACATCATTTTTCCAAAGACAGCCCAACAGCCCCATAACTTGGCAGAATAATTCCAAAAAATCAGTTTTTACCCAAATATAAAATCAACAGGCAGCAAGAGAGAAACTTTTTTACTCATTCATTTGGTTATCAGCATAAGGTGAAAGATTTTCACCCAAGAAGATACAAAGGATGTAGAAAGCGAGCAACAGACAAAAGAAAAGCTCAAAGTGTCTAGGCAATAAAGCCATTGAGAAAAAGCAAGTCAAATTGGACAAAATGGGAATTATATAGCACCACATAGCAAAAGATAGCGAAAAGAGTATCAGAAGAAAAAACAAAAATTTGAGTTCCAATGAAGACAAGGACAAGCTCAGAAGCAAAGTTGGAAGTTAATATAACCAACAGCTCTATTGTGTAAAAGAGAGTTCACATCCAACAAAGAAAAAACACGAGCAAGTGCAATATCTGTTCTGTACTCCCAAAGACCAAATAGAAAAAACACCAACACAAAGAAACCAAAGAAAGCCAGACAGTTCATACTCAAACCAGAAGAACCAAAGTGCAATAATCTGTTCTAGCAGTGACCATCCCAAAACGCAAACACAGACAAGAAAACGCAAACAGAAATATAAACAAAACCTAGCAAGCTCATCATTTTCACCACCCAACGCCTTCAGAATCGTCTTTTTCAAGAATCCAGTTCCGAAATCAAGAAAGAAGAAGAGTTTAAGAAAGGTAATACCGGTTTTTTTGACGAAGAGGTTGCGAGTTCCATCGCCATCCTTCTCCCTTTCCTTTTCCAACCTGTATCAGAAAACACAATCGAAAATCAAAAGCAATCAGAAACCAAAGCAAATGTTCAGAAACTCGAAGCATGCAAACCGAAATCGCGGTCGTTAGGGTCTCAGTGAGAGCGAGTGAGGAGCGGCGGTGATGAGCCGTTTCCGTGAGGAAACGTGAGCCGCGCGAGAACAGGGAGAGTTCCGATGAGGGAACGGAGAGAGTTCCGGCGAGAGGGACAGCGAGGTTTGAGCGAGAGAGAACCAGAGAAAACATGAAACGCGTATGAGAGAGAGACTGAAGAACGGTTTCTTTTGTTTTACCAAATTATACTCTTTCTTATTTATTTATTTTTTCCCAAAAAAAATATAAAACAAACTCTTTTAAATTCCTTTCTTTTAATTTTATAATAAAAATGGTGGTGACAAGTGTCACCACCTTGTTTTTTAAGAAAAATCTATTTTGTTTTCATTTTTGTTACTCTTAAATAAATTTTAACAAAAATGCTAGTATTAGCCTAGTGTGCACATATGGTTGGTTTTGCCATTTTTTTGGAACAATCGGATTGTTTTGAAGTGGAAGCATTGCACTCGGTTCGCTAGCACGCGGAAGTATTTCGGACCGGTCAAAAGTTCAGATGGATTTCCTTTCACACCGTCCAGAATCACGGCATCCAGGCTATTTCTGAACTTATTCTATTTCAATTAATTTATTTTGTGCAAATAATATTTTGTTGCGATGTAATAAATAATTGTTGGATCTGATAGTTTTTGTTTGATGACTTATCGATTAAACTATTAGCCGGTTTTTCGTCAAACAGAAAAAATCATCTCTAATAATTATTTAAATGTCCGATTGTATTGCATGGTATTTTGTCTGCTTATTTACTCATTCAGTATTTATTCACCAATGTACACTTTGCACACATCTGAAATTAAAATCAATTCGATTTCATCCTGATTGGCTCATACGCCGATTTCTTAAAGGGTCTCATGGTTGGGGATGAGCATGGTCATCCTCACGAGATTGGTTAAAGCCCTTGTTGCTTTAATCGATCATAACCCGAAAATAACATTGGTCTATATACCAATTACCATGCACCAGGGTCTCATGGTTGGGGATAGGAGCACCTATCCTCACGAGGTTAATCAAGTCCATATACTTGATTAATCATAACCCGCTTCCATTCCATCTCAGCACGCGTGTCAGAACACTTTCGCAATTAAAGTTCTAAACCCCGATCCAACGTCGGGTTTCTTTTCAAATAATTTCTCAAATAAATTTTCTATTTCTCCCTCCTCCCAAGCATATGGTAGTCAGTCCAGTATCGACCCTCGACCGTATGCTTGGTGTCTTTGATTGAATTTAACGTGAACCATGTTTCACTTCACTTTTCTTAATAAAACTTTTGGGTAGAAAAAGATGATTCAGATGTTTCTGTCCACTCATCCGAGTAATTGGGGCGTTAGCCATTGAACGCTTATGGTCCGATACTCGTCTCCCACATAAAAACAAAATAACTCATTCAAACTCTTTTTATCGCCCATATGCGATCATTAAACTCTTTTCCGATAAAGAGTGTGCAATAGTCGTTTCAAATACGAACGAGGACTTAAGCTTTTCAAACAAACAAACAAGTCCTAGTTCAAAGTATTTGAAATGTCTAAACGCACGATTTTTCTTATAAAATCAATACAACCAATTAAAACCTTTTTAAGATGAACTACAGAGTTTTGACTTTCCCATTGCACAAGAGAATATGTAGGCACACGGTTCTGAAACCGTGCCAAACTCAAAATAATAATAAACAAATTCCGTTTCTTTTATAACTTAGAGATTAGAGAATATACACACACACGTAGAACTAAACGGGTCTCATCGAGTACGATGGATGTAAGGGGTGTTAACACCTTCCCCTTACATAATCGACTCCCGATTCCAATCTTTTGGTCGTAGACCGTCTTATCCGTTGTTTGGGGTTTTATCTATATTTTCCCTTTCCTTTTGGAATAAATAAAATTAGGTGGCGATTTCACTAGTTTTCGAGAATTTAAAAGATTTTTGAAAATTGAGTTGCTTCAGTTTCACACTTAGAAAAATTTCTAAGTTTGGCAAAAAATGACTTGTAATCTTTTCAATCCAAACATGGCCTTCCATTCAAAATTTGATTTTGGTTTTCAAAGATGATATGAATTATACCTCTTGAATGGTATTTTTCAAAAAGAATCACCCAAAAACTCCAAAAGTTGAGAAATTTATGGCCTTGTGAAGTTGAGAAAAATTTGTGAAATGGCCTATAATCTTTTGACTTCTTCAAGAAATTTCCAAACACTTTCAATCTTCAAAACTTGTATGGAGATAAAGTTCATATCTTCAAGATTGTTGTGCAAAAATAATGACCCCGTGGTGATAAATGATGATCAAGATATGATCTCTTGAAGTTGATTGATCAAAATTGGGAAATTCATCAAGGACTTTGAATCTTTTGACTTCTTGGGCAAATTTCCAAGCATTTTCTCTTTCTACCAATTAAACTAAGTTTTACTAGACATCCTTAGGTTCATTGTGAAAGAAAAATGAGCTCAAGGAGACAAGGGATGACCAAGTTATGATCCTTGAAGTCATACAAGATAGATGAAGTATCAATCTAAAGAGTTGGCCATCATAGACTTCCAAAATAATCTTCTCATCAATTAAACTCCTTGGATCAAAGCATATTCATATTGTAAATCCTTTTAAAAATCAAATCACTTTGAAATCATCCACAAACTTCATACAAACACCAAGATATGGGCCTCAGAAGTTCAAAACCCTAATTTCAAGATAGATGGCCATAGCATGGAGAATTCTTCAAATTTGATGATCTATTTCAAGCATGAGACATACACTCAAGATAAGAGGCCATAGATATTGACAAGAGAAGTCTTCAATGAGAGAAAATACTTTCAAAATCTTTAAAATTAAGGAGAGAAGGCATGGAAATAAACACATGAACCTATTGACTCCTTGAATAAGAAACTTGTGCACCATTCACCTACAACATTTAGAGATCAAAGTGTACACATATCATTGTTAGCCAAGTATCAATCATCATACACAAGAAATAAACACACCCACAAGGTGATTGGTTATCTCCTAAGGACAAACCCAAAGATAGGAGAGAGAGAGAGAGAGAGAGAGACCATTTATGATCTTTGTGCAATGCAATGGTATGAAGTATGAGAGAATATTAGGGGCAAAAATTGGGGTACAACACAAGGTTACATTTTCTTATCTTATCATTTGAATGTTGGAGTGTTAACTTTACATAGATATCCTGCTCCATCGAATCAGAAGCTCGTACGTCCACATCAAATGAGTTATTTCCCTTTACATTATTAATTTCTTCTTCCACATACTGAAGCAGTAAAACGACAAGTAAAAGTAAGTATTTATTTAATTTTATCCTATCGTCTCCATGGATATTAGTGCTGCTACTAAATTACCGTTCAATAAATTCTCACATTTATGAGTTTGAAGTTGAATGAGTTTAAAGTAAATGAGGGAATTAAATATATGAACAAGAAAAAATACATTCTTTGGAGAAGAAAAATTATCAAGCATGAACTTACACAACTCAAAACAAACTTAAACTTATCGATCAGTCGCACTTAACCTACAATACTCGTCAAAATTATCAAGTATTCCCAGACAATATGTCTAACATCAGTTCCCTGAACAAGAGCAAAGATGATCATAACTTACAAATAATTTTTGTAAAATCAAGTAAGTCAAACTTTAATATTAACCATAATTTCAATTGTTTAATGTTGTACGTCTTGAGTATCTTGTAACACCTCATTTCTATCCAACGAATAATATAAAATTAGAGTTATAAAATTTCCAACAAACAAATAGAATGCTACACTTTCAGCGTAAAACAACAATATTCAGTCACCTGTAGATCAGATACATAACACATAATTTCGGGTGAACCGATAACAATCTGTTTAGTCTTTAAAATAAACAACTTTTATTACTACGCAGCGGATTCACAATTTCAACTAAAAATACCATGACATCATGTCCAACTCGAAATAAACTTTAGGACAACAAGTTTTTAACTTCAAATAACTATAGCATCTTTTTCCAACATAAAACAACTTAAAAATCCAACAATATGATAAAAACCAACAATAAAGAAAACATGTGTTTATCCCCCCGAGTGCTATGTATCAGAGTGACGACACCGACTCGAACTAATGAAGGTAGACAGTCTTCACTCTGGATTACCTGCATGTTACCCACGTAGAGGCAACATAACAACAGAAGGGGTGAGATATCTAGCAATATAATTAAGTGTATGATAAATAGTATACTAGAATCATACCAAGTAAAATCCCTACTTCTCCACTGCAACTAACATTTAATATCACACAAACATCAACATAATCTACCATTAAATTCATCATCAACAACGCAGATATGAAACATGAGATGCAACTTATTATAATGCACATGCATGTGGTACCAATGGAGCAGAACTCTCAATGTAAAAATGGAACAAAACTCCCAACGTAATAATCTGCCAGTTAACAAAGGCATCAACTTCAACATGTTGCAAATCCAAGCCAACTTAACAGAGCATAAGCTCTGAACATGTCATGTTATGTATGCAACAACAGAGTACAACGTAACAACAACAATGCAACATCAAATCGACAACAACTTAATCACAATTCAACATTGGCCATAAGCCTGCAACTTAACAACAATTAAACAATGTTGGCATAAGCCTACAACTTAACTCTGCCAAATCAATAAAGGCATTACAACATATATTTATCACCTGCAAATTCATAATTTACGGCAAGTATATAACACTGAATCAACCAAAATAAGCTACAAACAAACCACGTAATTATTTGGACTATTTCGATTGTTTCTGATTAATTAATTATCGGCTAAAAATTTCTATTATTTATACTTTGTGCTAAGGTACTTATTAACTCTGATAAACTATTAACAACCATTTTTATTAATTACTCAGCTACAGACTCTTATTCTGTCAATTTATAACTAACTTGACTATTGCAAATTTTAATGAAATTAATACTTTACCTGCTAACTTAATTAATTCTACTCTATTAATGTTAGCTCTTCTATTTACTACTACTAAAATAATACAATTATAACTATTTAATTTCCATTTAGTTGTTGACTTAACTAAAACAATATAATTACTTGCACTTTATTTACTCAACTCTGTTGCTAAATTATTTTTATTGAAATGTATACATAATATGAATTATCCTGTACTATTAATATAAGGTATAGTTTATAAAACAAACAATTAACATAATAAATAAAGAAACACTTAAATATGCAAAAGGTAAGTAAACAAGTGATAAAATAGAACAAAAGTGTGCTTATCCCTCTAAAAAGGTGTACCATTCGGCACACCCCCTCCCTTCCTACCATAGGTTCCGACCGGTACCCCTCCCATGCCCTTCGGCATGTGCCAATTTTCTGCTTGTGTCGTTCGAGACAATTTGTATGCCCTCCGGCACACCTATTTTTCACGCAGGTTCTTTTGTTTCTCCACTGTTTTAATTTTACAGAATCTCAAATAATTTTATTGATTATACTTACAACCACAATTACTTAAATTATACTAAAACATGATAATTATATCAACTATGAAATAATTTCCCAACATCAATTCCATCGACTTAATCTCTGCCATTTATTAGAGAGAAAAAATAACAGTGGAAACACCATCGCATAACAACATTAATTACACACAGAAGCAATTTTATACCGATTAATCTCCGCATACAATTCATCATATCCCCGATTATAAGGTCAGAACCTCACCCTCCCTTTCTACTACTTACAGCGAACTAACTAAGTCCAACAACTTAGTCGTATAATATCTTAGCGTATTATTACTAATATAAATTGACCGACTAATCAACAACAAAATCAACTAATTAATCAACTTAGCAACACAACGCAACATATAACAACTTACCAACAATTAATCCGAAAATAATTTAATTAAATAATTTAATTAAATAATTAATTAAATAATCTGGTGTTACATATCTCATCCTAGTTATTGGACGAGATATGATAGGAATAAGACACCAGGCCTAGGCGGAAGATCGACTATGTACATCATAGTTATCCTATTCTGGTTACATTACAGGATATAATAGGAGAGAATATCAGGTATATGCAGAAGACTGAGAAGACCTATACACATCGACTAAAGTCGAATATCACAAACACACTTTTATGAGCTTTTATTTTTATGAGCTTTTATCATCGTGATATCAATATATTCAAACATGTCTCTCAAATCCCATAATAAACAAATTTATATGTTTATAATCATTTATTGATATTCAAGTATCATTGTGTCCCTTACTTACTATCTACATTAAGGGTTTTCAAAACCAAATCGATACAATAAAAAACTGTTAATCGAACCAAATAAAACCAAAATTGTAAAAAATTGTATTTGATTCAAATGTGTTTGAGTCATTTTTTAACAAAACTGCACGATTAAGTTCTATTTACGGTTTATATTTTACAAATTGAATCAAACCAAATCAAATTTATTATATTTAAAAAAATTACGTATTTTTTTTATTTTTTAAATATATTAATAAATATCATGTGTATATTTTATCGTGTTATTTATTTTATTTATTTTAACTTATATATTAACAAACAAATATTATTTATTTATATATACTATTTTTTAAAATCTTTTTTAAAGGATACTATTATTTTTATTTGAAATGAAACTTTTATATATATTTTTTTAATTTTTTTAATTGTTGCAGTTGATAAATAAGAATAAAAAACAAAAATTAATTTACCTATTTTTATATCTCTTTTATATATAAAATATTGATTAAAAAATTTGTAGTATTACCAAAGTAACATAGTCACATGCATGTGTTTATCTATGCACAAACTAGTGTTTCAAATTTATTTAGGAATGCAACTTTGTATATATTGTTTATTTTGATATTAAATTTATTTTACAATAATATATGGATGATCAAATACAAAATTATATTGTTTATATATTGTTTAATAATATGTCGTAAAAAAGTTAACTAATTCAAACTGCATTAGTTAATTTAATTTAATTTAATTTTCAAAAGTCAATTGAATCAAATTAAACTGTATTTTTTTTATAATTTTAATGACATTTAACATCAAAATCACATAAAAACGCGTTACAAACACCATTAATCTCTTACAAAGATGAGACGTAAAAAGAGAAAAGTTGTAAAAAAAAACCATATAATGTACCCCAGGTGATTTTGTCTAACTATGCTCTACATGAAAAAAATAAAATTTTAGCTTTATGATCCATGACCAATAAAATACATTTATTTTTGTTAAAATCTTAAAATATGTATTGATGTAATCCTGAAAAGAAACAGGAGTATGTATAGAGTGGAGTAACAATTAATTAATAATTTTAGTTTTATCCGAACAAACAATCTGAAAGCTGTAGTAGTGGTATGATTCAATTCAAGAAAATGAAATCAAAATTCTATTTAAATTTAATCTCTATTTTATGATTATCACTGGCCGTTGATTGATTCATAATTAAAATTTAAAATTGCAGTGGTGCCGTCAGTGTCACACGTCAAAGTTAGCATTAACATTCGCCACTAGATCTATCATCATAAAAAAATAATAACACATTTGGCACCGAAAGATCTCAGCTATGGCAGAGGATGAGGAAGACGACGAGAGCTTCGGTGACTTCAAGTTCGCTTCCGTTCCAAATCAACCACTGCCTTCCACCGCCGGTTGGGGCAACTTCGTCAATGGCACCACCACCACCGTCTCAAAACCCTCTGATCCCCTCGGCAAAACCGCAAACAAACCTCGCGGAGGAGCTATTCCGCTTTCAATCTTCGGCGAAGAGGAAGATGATGAACCTCTACCTCAACCTCAACCTGTTTCTGATTCCAATTCCAATGGTGGTGCTGTTGTGAAAAACGGATCCGGTTCCAATGGTTCCGTTGGAATTAGTGATTTCATTTCAAATTTGTATTATCACCAAAACGGATCAGCTTTGAAATCCAATGTTGGTTCTACCAGTCCCAAAAACGATTTGAATCAGGATGAGGACGACGAGGACGATGGATGGGAATTCAAGTCTGCTGAACGGAAAACTGGATATGAAAACTTTAATGTTAAGGTAAATTGGATATAAATTTTGTATTCATTCATTTCAATTTTGTATATTAAGAAACTCAACTTTTGGCCTTTGGGAATTCTGTATTATATTTCTAAGGTTGAAACTCAGAAGCATGGTACCAGTGCATTAGATTCATCTCACAAAGTTGGTGAATGGAACCCGGGGTTTGAGTTCAGTCCTGTTTCAAATGAAAATGGAGCTGGGTTCACTATGTTCAATCAATCTTTGGGGAAGTTGGCCAATGCACATTCATGGCCAGGATCACATCAAATTTTGGTTGGTTGTTTCAACGTTGTTTCCTCATTTTATGCAATGTTGTTTACATTGTCAACGAATATGCATTAATACAATCTGATTATGGATTTTTGGTATTAGGAAGCAACGAAAAAGGATAATATATATCCCACTGCTATAGAAGCACTCAATGAGGATGGTGGAGCTTCCCATAGTGCTGTTGATCCATCTCTTGCATCACAATCTCATCAATCTAATGGCTGGGGCTTTGACTTTAATTTCAAATCTAGTTCCATGGACAAAAACAGTTTATTTTCAGAGTCGTACTTTGTAACGGAAAAAAACCACGATGAAAACAACAAAAGCAGCGCCTCTCCAACCAATGAATATGTTGATTCAAATGTCAAGTTATTTGAATCAAAAGACGCAGTCACGGAAATAGAAATAAAACATGAGGTATTGAATCAGTTTGATATCTTATTTTGTATATCATGGGGTATTGTCTGGTTAAATTTTTTTAAAAAGGACATTCAATCTTGAGTTCTTAAACAAACTTTGCGTATGTGTCTACTAAAAAATTTCATGAATCAGTCTTATGTCACATTAGTTTGTCTAATAGTCAACTACATACTCCTTGCTACTATTCTTTCTTTTTCCAGAAGCCGCTAACAGCTTCAGAGAATCGTAGAGAAGCCTTGCCTCTGTCAATTTTTGGTGATGATATGCCTGATACAAATGAACATTCTGTATCTCAAGATTTGTCTCCCCATGCACCAGTATCTCCAATGCAGAACAACTTTAATAGTCCTGGTTCCAACCTATCTATCAATGACTTGATATGGAGTTTATATAGTCAAAGTGAAAACATGACTTCTCCCAATGTGACACCAAAAGCAAGTGAAAATCATATACGTGCCTCACCTGAATTATCAGGCTCCGGTTTGGATTACAGTGATGATTTTGACGATGACTTTGGGGACTTTAAGGATGCTTCACCTGAAACCACATTGGCTCATGAATCTGCACAAAACACGTCTCTTAATCATCCAACAGAAGTCACTGAGAATGGGTTGCAGACTTCCTTGGAAGTTTTAAATTCTGATTTGATCAACGATAATGATGGTTTTGAAGATGATTCATGGGAATTTAAGGATGCTATATCTGGAACAAGTACTCAAGAACAAGCATCTACTATAGTTCACCGAGATTTACAGATGCAGATATCCACCAAATTAGAACAATCTGATTGTGTGGATTTTTTTAGCACATTGAAGGATGAGTTGTGCAATAATGTGCTGTTCCATCTTCAGAACCTTAAGGTAGATAACTTTTTGTGCTTTTTCTTTGATAAAAATTGGATGATACTTACTGACACTGAACTATTCACCGACAAACTTTCTTAGAAAGCTCAAGATGTTGCGGCTCTTTCGGGTGAAGATGCAAAAGTAAAAGCTCTTGAGGTGGAAATTCAGGTCAGAATATGGACTAGTTTATGATTATTAAATTTCGTGTCTAATATTTTCTATGGCATTTATTTTCCCCTTACAATAGTAACTCCCCATGCTATAGAACCCTAAGCCTAATGGCCCAGTTGTGATTTGTGTTCCATTTTGTTGATTAAATTAAATGCATACTATAGTTTCAGCTTTGTTCCTACTTTTCTTTTCTTGTACAGGAATTTTCTCAGATACTGCATCAGCATCATATGAGCATACCCGTTGAATATCTCTCAGAAAATTATTCGCCGAGAAATGTAAACTTTGATGAGCTTCTTACAGTTTTGAAGGAGCCAAAGTTCCTACCTCTTGAATCAGAATACCAGCTAGCATCAAGGTTGTCTGTGGTATGTCTATCTCTTGAAAATGTGATTGTTGAGTGTTGTATTTTCAAGTTTTACTCTATTGTGTGTGAAAATATATTGTTATGTAAACTACGATAGGATTTTATTAGTTCTATACTAAATATATAATGATGAAATGATGATATAAGTATAACTGACTTTAGCATAAGTAATGATACTTGTGAATTCTTAAGATTAACTGAATTGATAAAGATTATATTTTCTTATTGTATTTTATTGCTAATGTTCTTTCTTACCGGACCATTCAGCTTGACAACACCTGTTATTGCATGATTATATTTCTATTTGGATAGGCCGAGACTGATATAAAGCCTGCTATGGAACTCTTGAAAGAATCAGTATCAACATTAAGAATTCTCAAGTTGGGATCAGTAGAAGAACAATCTTATTATCTTACAATGTGGTCCAAGATTGTCTTTGTTTGTTCTCAAGAGCTGCAACATGGTGCTTATACCTGGAAGCAAGCAGTTCAAAAGAATGTCCATGACCAATTACTATCTATCCCAAAAGGTAAGCTACTTGATTAAATCATGCCCAGTCATGTGCTGGTGCTGCTGATGCAGATGAACTAATGGAGTATGAATTAACATTTTCCTTTTTCTGCGGCCATGGGTTGACATAGGTGTTCAGTATGTCCATGCACTTGGAGAAATTTATAGAGTGGCACAAATTGTTGGAGCTTCGGCTAAACTTCATAAACCATGGATCTTATCAGGTTCCGTAGATTGTACAAGTTTATTTGCCCTTTTGAACGAGTGTAATAGCCTATGGTTGGCTTCAGGACTCAAAGAAGCTCTCTCTAGTATATCAAATAGTAATAACTTTGATGTGGATGGCATCTCAAGGGACTTAGTTGAATCCATTAAATACATTCATGAGCTTGATGAGCATGTACTTCAGAGCTATGTCTTCTCAGGAGAGGAAACTACCTGCCAATTGTCAGCCTTGCCTGCTGGTTGCATACCAGGTATTTGTGCAATAAGCTTAGCTGTCTTTCTGCATTTTGTATTAATAGCTGAATATTAAACACCAACTTTGAATATAAAAAAAACAACTTATATTTAACTTAGTATCTATTTGGATTGTTAGCTCAGAAGCTATATTTTTTAAATGAAATGGGAAATGACGTGATGTTGGAAATTTCTTCCTTCATTTTTCATTTAAAACTGTTGGGAAATCTCAATTATCTATCATCACGTACTATTATTTTTATGTACCAGGATTAAATTTGGTGACATGGAACGGGAAGCACTGCTTTGTCAAGCTCGCAAACTTGTGGGTCAATCTAATAAGTTCAGATCCTCCCAAGTGACACTTGCCAATTCAATCCATCTCTTAAAACAAGCAGAATCTTCCCCTAGTTTTTTCAGTGTGTAGTTAAGGCTTTTTGCACAAAGAAAAATCAATGTGAGATTGTGGCAGGATCCATTTTTTGGGCATTAGCAACCGTCGTTAAAGATCAAGTAATATGGCTGCAGTGCTCTGTCTGTGATCAGACCAAGTCATCAATTAAGTTCATTCTTTTTTCCGTAGGTACCATTCTTTAAGTGGAAGCTTTGGAACAATAGCAGGATGTTACAGGTGTAAAATGTATTACTAGTGATAACAAATACATAGAGTAGAATTTTGGATACGAACCAGTTTGCAAAGGGAATAATATTGTTAAGTTATGCTATGTTTGTAAAGCAACTGTGATTTTTCCCTTGACCATATTAATAGTGTTTTGTCATTATTTAATTTCATAAAATAATTTGATTGAAGTTTGTAAACAAACTGTCTCCGGAATTTTGCAAAGACGGAGCTGTAACGGATTCTTCATTTAATGGATGCTTTATTTAGAGAGAAACAAACATATGAAACCAAATAGTCTGCAGTACCGTTAAACCAGCTCAGTTGATAATTATATAGAGACATCAGATACAGCGGCGCTGGTTTGAATTTTCAACCACTAAGCTAATCGACTACAGCGGTGCTGGTTTGAATTTTCAACCATTAAGCTAATCGACTAATAAAAAAAATAATACTATTGTTGTTTAGATATGCTATACTTGTTGGAGGGCTGTTGGAAAGTCATTATTTTTATAAAATTTAGTTTAGAGATGCATCTTCGAATTTACCTCAAGACATATTTGGAGTTGCATCTCCAAAGTCACATATGAGATTTTTTTATCTCCCAGTGATGTTTTTGAAAATACAATTTCAAAAATGTCCAACGGAAATTTGAGGATGTGAACACTTTGCATGATCATCTTCCTCATTCTTTCAAACTCTTTCAACCCCTCCATAACAAACAAAAAAAAACTATTGAATATTAATCAACTTTTTTATTCAAAATTAATTTTTGTGCATTTTAACACATCAAACTATCAAACTCTTTCAACTCCTCCATAACCAAAAAAAACTATTGAATACTAATCAACTTTTCGATTCAAAATTAATTTTTGTGCATTTTAACAAATCAAACTATCAAAGGGAACATCGTAAACTACAATTTCAGTTTAAGTTCCATAATTTCATCATTCATTGCTTGCATTGATCTTGAGTCAAAAAAAGTGAAAATAACTAATTTTAGAAGAATTTTAAAGATATTTAATCCATTTTTTTAAGAATTTAATTGGTATGCACCGACAATATAAAAATGTTTTACACTGTTAGTTAATCGTGACCGTAAAAATTTTAATAAAATTTTATTTTTATTTAATTATTTAAAAATAGCAATTTGAATGATTATGATGCACTCACCATGTAAAAAGTTTTACATTGACAATTGCATAGTAACTAATCTCATTTTTTTTATTTTCTAAGTTGGTTTTAATTTCTATTATAAATATATGAAATGTAAAGTAGCTGGAAATACCGGGTTTAACCAAACTGATTAAAGTCTAATTTTTATTGATTTCATGGGTAATATTGTCTTATTCTACTAATACTTAATTTATATTCATTTGGCATTTAATGTTGATAGTGTGTCGTGCCAACAATTTTTCATATATTTTCTAATTTGTTTCGATTTATTTTATTAATGACTATGAATTACACCGATGATCATTTTTGTGGGTCCAATTTTAATCAAATCTTTATAATACATAATCACGTTTTGTAGTTGAACTGTTGAGTTCTCACTCTATACGGTTTCCATAAAATTGCATACAACTTCCTAAAAATTCTTATCATTTACTACATCCTTTCATATTTTCTTTTATTTTTCTCTATAAAATCCTAAAATATGATGTGTGTACCCTCTATAAAACCCTAAAATATGATGTATTGACAGAGCTTCTCATCTTCATCATTTATAGCTTCTTCCATTTTCTACCTCAATATATGTATAAACTATGAATCACCTTGTTGCACGCTTTGGTTGTTAGTCATTTTGTTTTAAGTTTTGCTAAACGTTAGTGGTGGATGCTGCTATTTTATTTTTGTGTTTCTTTCTTCATGGTGGAAGAAGATACCGAATATTTTGTTCAAAGTCTACATCTGAGTTTAGTTATTAATATAGTGCTTTTTCTTGCATTGCTTTTCAGGTTTATTTAACGTCATAAAATGCTTAAAATGGTTCTCCTGTTCGAAATTGTCGTTGTGTTAGCACTTCTCAAAGTGCTAGATGAAGGAAAGCTTACAAAAGTTGTGGCACTACAATTTATCTTATAGAATACGAAAATTTTACACGGTGATGTTTGTGAGGAATCTAAAGAGCCAATGTTTTCAATGTTAGTGATTTGTCTTATATTTAGTGATTTAGAGAACACAAACACCTTTGCCTGTGGGTAATTTGTTTTTTCAAGCTAAAGGTGTAATTTGTTTTTTCAAGTTTTTAATGTTGTGTGGATTCTATGTTTTTTAGTGTGAGTGAGGTTTGTAACTGATTTAGTTAAATCATTTTTATTGATGTATTGTGAGTTAAGGATATGAAAATTAAAATCATTTAGTTTGAGTGAGGTTTGTAACTAATTTTGTTAAATCATTAATTTTGAGTGAGGTTTGTAACTGATTTTGTTAAAGTTTTAGGTTTATGTTTGCTATTGATATAGGAATTGAAATTGTTTAATTTGACTGATGTTTGTAACCGGTTTTGTTAAAGTTTGAGGTTTATGCCAGTTTTTTGTTCACATGTCGAATTTGAAGTTTATGAAGTTAAATGGTAATGAAAATAGGCTTATGAGTTGAAGTTTGATGATGACTTGGATATGTTAGCAGTGATTATTACTGTAAAAGCAATAACACTTAAGAAAGTGTTGGTTTGGATAGTTTTGTGTTGTATTTGGTTTGTAGAAGTTTGTCAAATTTAGTTAATGTGAGTAAAAAAAACCATTGAAAATAAGTGGGAATGACTTTTTGTGATTGTACTTTAGTTCAAGATTAAAAAAAAAGAAGTTATGTACAATATGTTTTTGCTATTCATTCACTCTATTTTCTTATTCCAATGTGTTTGTTGTTACTCTTCAACACATTTTAATTAAATGCATCCTAACCGAATTGCTGAGAACTAATTTTTATTATTTAAATTATTTTGTGTTGATTCAAATAATCATATTATTTTTAAATAATATCTAATCAATATTTTAAAAATTCGACTCTATCAATTTATATGTTTTATAGGAATAATGTTAAGACATATTTTATGTTGGTCACACTCTAATGTCAAATAAGAAGTGTTTTTTTTAATTTATAAACGGAAATAACTTACTAATATATTTATAAAAGGGAATAAGTCTACTAATATATTTATAACCAGATTTTTATTAAGATTTTTTAAAATAATTTAATTTTATATTTCATTATAGAATAGTTTTGAAAAGAAACATTATATGTGTGGCTTTACCCCAAAACTCTAATAAATTTAAAAAAATATTATTTTCGTTTTAAAGTGTGTTTTGTAAAATTGTGATTTTTTTAAAATTGAAAGTAATTATTATTATAGTTTAAATAACATTATAAGTTTACAAAAATAAAAATCATGTATTTTCATGAAATATTAATAAACATCACGTATTTTAAAGATATATTAAACTTAAGAACTATAGTATTTGAAAAAATCATAATTACCCTTCTTATTACAAGTTATAATTTTTTGATTCCAAGGTTAAATATTTAGTTTATCATTTCAAAAACATAAGAATAAAAAAATATTTTGTAATTATCTAGATCCTTATATGAAATAAAATATATTTTAGAATTATTTAAATTTTTACAGAAAAGTTGATAAATTAAAATAAAATCAATTGAGATTTTGTAAGTTTTTTTAAACTTTTGAAATAACTAAAACATATCAAAAGAATTCAAATTAACTTTATAATTGTAATCATGATTAAAAAATGTTAAACAGTAGTCATGAAAATTTTATGATAAATGATCGTACCTGATCAGAAGGATCGTCGACGGTCCAGTTGCTGCGGTTGGAGAGAGATGGGGTACCTGCAAGACACTCTGATGCCAAAGTAAGGAATGGCAAGAGGAGAGATCAAGTAAATAGTGAATAGAGAATATAATAGAATACCCGACTCTCTCGAATGAGAGGGTATTTATAACCCCAGTGCTGGGCCAAGGTCTAGTTAGTGGGTTGTTTAATCAGGCCCACTAAGGGACTGTCAGGGCTACGTGTGTAAGGAATCCAGTATGTGGGCTCCTCCCTGCATTATTCAAGTTAAAAGGGCATGTCGACAATTTAAGTAACCGTTGGCCACGTGGCCCTAACACGCACGTGGGGACTTCCTAGCAGTTATGAGCAGATGGGCCTTTAGATCCTTATGCCCATTGGATTAGGCCTTAATAGCAGTGGGCCAAGTGTTGGCCCAGTCCAGAACAGGAGCCCCCCAAGTTATTGTTCTCGAAGAGAGCGATAACTTTGAGTCAATTTTCCCATCCGTCGCGAGGATTTCGGCTGTCGAGGAGAAAAGGTTTGCTCACGGCATGGTGCATGGTTGAGTTGTACCGACGAGCAGATTGTCGCGAGCACGAAATCGCATTCGCTTCCAGCGGATATTACATATCTCGGGGAACTGACCGTGAACAAGGTGTCATTGTGTGTGAGCTCGTTTACATGTCAGCCCAGGGATGACATGTGTCGTCCTCCGGACCACGCATCCCGTTTGGGGAGGTGTGAGAGGTTCCATAGGGCGTGACTCTTCACCTGCCTATGGAAGCTTGGTTATAAAGGGTAATTTAGGATTTCATTTGACTTATTCTTCATCCAATCCGTCAATTTGAATTTGAATTCACTGCGCGAGGCTCCAAGAATCTCCAAAGCATTTTCAAAGATATCTGATGATCTTAACAATGCAGGTAAGCGTCCTTCAAATTCTTCATGTTTTTTCCTTGATTTGGATTTTGGGATGAATATGTCGGGGAGATTTATGAGCATCGCGGGGATGGTCATGAATCTCTCAAGGAGATATATGAATCTCACGGGGGTAACCATGAATCTCCCGAGGGAATGTATGAGTATTTAGGGCATTTTCTTGAATATCTCGAGGGTTTTTTTGAAGATCGTGGGGATTTTCATGATGATCTCTAAGAGATTTATGAATGTTTCAGACAGATTAATGGATTCTGCGGGGAAGGTGACCCCCGAGGTGGATATTCCTTTCGAGCAGTTTGATCGACTTCGCGGGCTAAAGGGTTGAGTCGCAGGCAATTCCATGTGGCGTTTCTTACGTCGAGCATCCCGCCCTTTCACCTGACTTGCGGTGGAAGGGTGGATTTGATAACGTCGAATTCACTTTTATTTCGCTGCTTTTCAGATACTGGGGCCCAACCAGTCGAGGATCCACATGGAGAAGGATCGAGCAGTCGTCGACATGTTCGTCGAGCCGCAGACTTCTCGTGGATTGCGCCTGAGCCGCGAGACTTCAAATTTGAATTTGCTACTGACCCCTCCTCGGCCTTTAACGTGATCGAGGACTTGAATGATGGTATGGATCCTTCATGGGCGGTCCAGATTCTTGGTGAGTTGAGGAGGATATGTTCGGCCTACGCATCGACGCGGTTCCCTATGTATGAATTCGCCTTCCGAGAGGCGGGGATACACATTCCCTTCACCAGCTTCCAGGTCGGGGTCTTTACATGGCTTAACTTGCCCCCCTCGCAACTTCATCCTAATGCCCTGGCTTTTTTGAGGTTCTTTGAACTTGTCTGCTGGTATCTCAACATTGGGGCCACTCTGCCCCTCTTCTTCCGGATTTTCCATCTTCAGTGGCAGGTGGTCGGCAATCTATACGCTTGGGTGTCGTTAAAATAGTCCGGAAAGTTGTTTCGACCGTACCTGGAGTCTGTCCGAGATTTCGAGGGACGTTTCTATGTTGTGAAACCCCTCACCACGGAGGCCAAGGATACATTCTTCATTAGGTTTGTGGAGGTCGACGAGCAGGGCAAAGAGGTCGAGAGGTTGAAGGTGCAGTTCCCGTTGGAGTGGGAGAAAAAACATTACAACCGGGAAGTTGATTTCTACTCTGTAAGACATGAGAAATTAGACGTGCAGGATCAGCTCTCGTACGAGAAGCTGGCGAATTATGTTAAAAAATTTCGCTCGGCCATCTGCGTGGACCGGGAGGGAAATGTCCTCCTGGATGATCGCGGAGAGATTGAAATTGCTCGTCGTTATATTAATACTAAGGCCTTGCTCGACTGCCCATCGGATAGGGACGCGATGGAACTCCTAGGTAATTTCCCCGCAGACCTTCAGCGGGCGCCATTATTCTGATTATGCTTCAATTTTCTAACTGTCCTTTTTTTTGTAGCTCGAATGGCGACTTTAGAGGAGTGCAAACTGAAGTTGAGGCAAAAAGTTGCTCGTGGTCCAGCCAAAGATCGTGCCGCTAAATTGCAGGAACAAGCGAAGAAAGATGGCCAAGTGGGCGAAGCCACTCCCTCCCCCATGTCTTCTCCCGAGCACTCCCTAAAGAAGAGACGGGGGAGCGTTCTGAGCAAGGCGTTTTGGGGACGTCGGCTGCTGCTGGGGAGATCTTCGTGTTGCCCTCTTGCTATGGGAACTGACAAATTTTTTATAGTGTGAATTCCCTGGGGTGCATGAGGCTGAAAGGGAGGTCATCCTCTCGGTTGACAAGAAGACTCAAAAGCAAGACCCCAACACCGATGTCACTACTATTATGCGGGTGCTTGAGACTATGCTAACGTTGAACGATGATGTCGCCTCTTCCAAAGCTACTCTCGACCAGGCTCGTGCTAGGATATATGAGTTAGAGACCCAGAACAGCGAATACCATAATGAAGTTATGAAGCTTCAAAGGAAGCACGATAGGCATGTTCAACTGGACAAGGAGCTAAACGAGCTAAGGTTGCAGGTGGACCCCTTGACTGTAGAGAACAAGCAGTTGATTGCCCGTGTGAAGGAGCTCAAGGAGCTGGTGGCTCCAGCTGAGGACGAATCTGCCGACGAGCATGCTCTCTCTCCAAGGAGGGATCTGGTCGGCATGATTCAGGTGCTTGAAGATGACACTGTGGAGGCGCTCACCTTTGGTTTTGACCAAGCCATCCTCCAAATACAGGTGATCAACGATGGGGTCGATCTAGTGACTGTGGGGATTGGTCTTTTCCACCGAGTGGTTGATGGGAAGATCAAGCCTCCGCCCGAGGTCTAGAATTTTGTTTTTGGCATTTTGATGGACCTACGCGTCCTTGTTATGTTTGGCCTGCGTGCTGTTTAATTTGACTTATTTGGAATTTATTGGGCTAAGTCCCTGTACATTTTGTTATGTAATATTTTGTCGGCCTAGATGGTCAAATTGTTGATATTTGCTATTATTTCATATGCTCGACATGTTTTGTTACTTCATCTACTCGACCTTGTTATTGTTCTTAGCGTACATGCCGTAGAGGCAGTCTTGGAGGCCGTCAGGAGAGGCCATAGTTGTGTTTAGGACTCTGGCTTACGAAGAACCATTTGTCTCTCGAGTTTGGGCGCGCACTAGTACCATCCTACTTCCCTTGGTCGAGCGACTCTCCCCGGTGGGGGTGACTCGTCGACTTCTAAGTTCTCGGGCGAGAGTTGCAGGACTTAGTTGTAGTACTGCTTTAGCTTTGTAGCGTTCCAAGGTCAAGGGAGTTGTACTCCAGCTAGATTTTCTAAATAATATGCCCCCGTGCCCGTTTTTCCACGAACGCGGTAGGAGCCTTCCCAATTGGCGGCCAACTTCCCCTCACGGGATTCCTTTTGATTCCTTTGTAGGACCAGGCTGCCCACTTCAAACTCTCGCTTAATGACTTTATTGTCGTGGCACAAAGTAATTTGTTGTTTCAGTCGGGCCACTCAGAGAGTTGCCCTTGCGCGGATCTCATCGACCAAGTCCAGCTTGTCGCGTAGTGCCTCGTCGTTCGTCTCCTCGTCCAAAGGGAATTCGGTGCATCGCGATGGTTCCTTGATTTCCACGGGGATGACCGCTTTTGTTCCCTACATTAGTCAGAAAGGAGACTTCTTGGTGGTCGAATGAGGGGTTGTACGATACGCCCACAACATAGTGTGCAGTTCCTCGACCCATCTTTTTTTGGCTTCACCTAGTCACCGTTTGAGTCCTCATAAGAGGACCCTGTTGGCGGATTTGGTTTGGCCGTTGGTCTAGGGATGCTCGACTGAGGTGAAGTGTTGCTTTGTACCCAACCTTGCGACAAAAATTTGAAAATTCTGGTTGGTAAATTGTGTCTCGTTGTCTGTTACGAGTGCTTGCGGGATGCCGAAGCGGGCGAGAATGTTTCGTTTATAGAAACGGAGGATGTTAAAGGAGGTGATCTTGGCGAGGGCTTCGGCCTCTATCCACTTCGTGAAGTAGTCGACGACCACGATGAGGTATTTATTTTGGTATGAGCCTTGCGTGAAAGGCCCGAGGATGTCCATTCACCACCAACTGAAAGGCCACGGGGATGTGAGGGTGGTGAGCTCGTGGGGTGGAGCTACATACATGTCCGCGTGGCATTGGCACTTGTCGCTTTTCTTTTACATGTTCCTTAGTGTCTTGTTGCATAGTGGGCCAATACTATCCTGCGTGCAATGCTTTTCGGGCGAGAGATCGTCCACCCAAGTGTTGGGCGTTGATGCCCTCGTGTATCTCGTGCAACACGCCGGATACTTTAGACTCCTCGATGCATTTTAGGAGGGGGATGGAGAACCCTCATCGATACAAGCGATGCTCGAGGACGACATAAGAGCATGCCCGACGTTTGGTAGAGACGAATTCTTTCTTGGCCGTGAGCAGTTCTCCCTTGGTTAAGTAGTTGAATACTGGGGTCATCCAGCAGTCCGCGTCCCCGATGGTGTATACGTCGAGCATTGGAGGGGGCCTTTCAATGCTCGGTCGGGAAAGGGATTCTTGGATTACAGATTTGTTTCCGCCCTTTAAAAAACACTACTCAAGCTTTTTGGTCCGGCCCGTCGGGGCTATATTTTCATGGGTCGGGCCAAGCAGACTTTGGAATGACCCATTAAAAAAATATTAAATTTGGGGTTGAGATATAATATGATTGCATAAGTGCTTAAAGAAAAAGTTAAAGAGGATTAATATACATTTTCAAGATGATGTGATCAAGGTAATGGTTGAGAGATGAAGAGAAAATTTGATAAGTACTGTATATTAGTGATAATATTAAGTTTCTATATACTTTTACATGGATGACATATATATATATATATATATATATATATATATATATATATATATATATATATATATATATATATAGGATCACCACCAAATTCACACATTTAATATTTTTTCAACTTGGATTGAAACATATCATCATATAGATCATACATATAAAGTTTCAGATTAATCTATAATGATTTACTATGTCATTGAAATACATCAAAATTAACGTTATATGAAAGTCCATTTTGACGTTAATCTTTGGATATCTTGATCGTATAGTAAATCATTATAGATTAGTCAAACTTTATAGGTATGATCTATATGATGATATATTTCAATCCAATGGTTGATTTTAAAAAATATTAATCCGAAGTGACGTTTTTGAGCGAGTGTAACTCATGGTGTAACTCTTCGGATGTAATTTGATCTCTCCTCTCTCTCTCTATCTCCCTGTGTGTGTGTGTGTGTGTGTGTGTGTGTGTGTGTGTGTATATATAAGTTTATGATGTCTTTCTACTTATGTTATGTAGCTAATTACTTCCTTTTTTATAAAATTAAAACTATAATATTGAAATACGGGTCAGATTGGCCCATCAGACTTCACAGATCTTTGAAAATGAGTTAGACTCATTTTATGTAGTCCATTAAGCAATTGTACCGGGTCAGACCGGCTGGGTCGGACAATATTAAGAAACTAACCTTGAAATATTTTCATGTTCTTGCTTTCATTATCATTGTTTTTAATATGTTAAATTTAAATTTCAACACTTTTCATCAAAGATGCATAGTTGTGGCATTCACGTTTTGATTGACTAGTGAGAGTTTCACGTTGATCACTAATGTTTCATGTGAATTGATGAGTTGACAATATCTTGACTATTGTTACTTTATAAATAGACGACAAAGATTTGTTAGTTAATTTTTTCATCTAATTGGTCATAAATAAATAAACAAAAAAAAACTCTATTTTACCCCTCGATTTTGTAAAGGTCATAAATAAAATAAAAATTAATAAAAGATAATATTAGTCACGAGTTCGATCCCCAGCAACTACTTTTTTTTCCTCCAAAATTGCGCTACTTTTTACCTCGTTTATTAATAAAAAAGCGAGGGGTAAAGTCATGTTTAAAAAATTTAAAAAATTTAAAAAATAAAAAAAAGTGATAAAGTGTAGTTGCTGGGATTTGAAGACAGGTCCTATAAATACTTTATCGAATTTCTTAAGCAAAATCAAGGTAATAAGTTATTAAAAAATTAAAAGTTGATAAAGTATACTTGTTGGGATCTGAAGACGCGTCCTCTAAATATTTTTTTTCCTCGGTTTCCAGCAAAATCGAGGGAACATATGATATATTTTAGGGTTAATACCTATTTTGCCCTCTGCCATATAGCGCGCTTTTGAAAGAAAAAAAACTGCAAAAAAAAAAGTTGCATTGACTCCCTCAATATTTTGAAAAAGTTTGTTTTTAAACATTGGTCAAGCCACGTCACTAAAAATGATGATGTGTCCGCGTTTTTTATTTAGTTTAATTTAAAGGATATGTCACATGTGTAAAATGGCTTATGAAAAGACCAAATTGTCCTCTTGAAAAACAATCTGAATGTTAACCTAGTTTGCCATTTATTCTTCTCCTTCCGTTTGCCATTAGGTTATGCATTTTAGTTCCTTTTGGGTGAAAGTGTACGATCTTCCACACATGCTCAGATCTGAAACAATGGCGAGAAAACTAGGCAACATCATCAGCTCCTTTGAATAACAGGATTCCAAGGAAGCTCATAAGAATGGAAGATTCCTCAGAATCAAAGTCTTAATAGATCTGAAGGAACCTCTTAAAAGATGGATGGTGGCAACTTTTAAAGAAAAGAAGATTCGGGTGCAATTCAAATATGAAAGACTAACCATTTTTAATTTTGTGTGTGGTAGAATGGGGCATTAAATGAAAGATTGTGAAGCGGTGGAGGACCTGAACGAAGAAGGATTTGAAGAACTTGAAGAACAAGATCTGACATTTGGTCAATGGCTGCGTGCGTCACCGTTACCCAAAATTATGGATGAAGTGGAGAAGAAAGACTCAAGTTCCAATATGTGCAGTCAAGAGCTCTTTAATGTCTTATCTAGTGACAGTCGCTGCGATGCTAAAGGGAAGGAGAAAAGCGTTGAAATCAAAGTTATGCAAAATTCCGGTATCAATAAGCCACAGAATAAGACAACAGAACTAGACGAAGTTGCAAAATCCAAATCTGTGGATGTTGAATCAGTAGTAGAATCGCTTGGAGTCCAGAGGAAGAAATGGATTAGGAGAAAGAACACAAAGAGCACTAAAGGAGTTGGTGGTGGTTCGCACAGATCAAAATGGAAGAAGAAGAAGAAGAAGAAATGGCAAACTAGGTTAACATTCAGATTGTGTTTCAAGAGGGCAATTTGGTCTTTCCATAGGTCATTTTACACACGTGGCATATCCTTTAAATTAAACTAAATAAAAAAATGCTGCCACATCATCATTTTTAGTGATGTGGCCTTACCAAGGTTTAAAAACAAACTTTTTCAAAATGTTGAGGGAATCCATGCAACTTTTTTTTTGCAGGGTTTTTTTCAAAAGCGCCCTATATGGCAGGGGGAAAAAATAAGCATTAACCCTATATTTTATCTAAAAAATTTAATTGTGACACATTTATAGTCTACACTTCAGATTTTTGTTAAATGAGGTAAAATGTTTCGTCGTAAAAAACGTCTTTTGTTGTAGTGAATTAAACATTATCCAATTCCACGGCAGCGACTTCCAAATAACTTCCACAATATTTGGAGCACAAGGATGATGGATAGTGACCTTGAAAATGTCAAAATTTGGAAATCTTAAATATTCAAATGAGACAGAGTGTTGGTGTTTTAAAGAATTCCGGAGATAGAATAAGAGAAAGAAATACTAATATCTTTGAAATCAGACACTATTCTGAGCAAACCAAATAGCATTAAACATATGAATAACCGCTAAATTAAAAATTAACTTACATTGATCTGACCAAACTCGATTACAAATGCTCAAAATGTCCTCACAACAACGAATCTGGGAAAAAAGATTCAAGGCATTACACAACCAATTCCAAATATTTAAAGCATGTGAACAATCGAAGAAAAGATAAATTGCGGTCTCTTCCTCCAACTGACACAGACTGCAAATGGACGAAAACGCAAAACTCCTTCTCTTAAGCTGGTCATAGTAGAGAGCTTACCCAAAATCAATCTCTAAACCAAGAAAAATTTAAATGGCAGAAAATAGTTAGTCCAAATCTAATTCCACTAATCCATCATAACACCCAAATTTCTCTTAAATTCATAGGCCTCTTCGAGAGATAACTCCCCCAAGACGGTATGGTTCCAAACCCTCTTATCAAGACGAAAGTCAAACGAAATATGACAATTATTAATACTGAACTAAATTGAATACATAATATTACTGTTAAGAATTTGGAAATTCCAATACCCATCAATGATGAAGGAGCAGACCCAAAGATATTCATGAAGCGAAATATTCCCCATCTCCAAATGCAATGGATCATCACACCATTGATCGAACCAAAAACTAATGGAGTTACCATTACCAAGAAGTCAAGAGGAGTTATGTTAAATAACTGTGATCCCATATTTAATACTTGGCCAAATAGACGAGAAGATATGATGATTAATGAATTTATTCTTCCTTATAACTCTACTTCTAAGAAGACTAGCCCAACACTCATCTGGATTAAAAAAATCCTAGGCAAGTTTCAATTAGACGTTTCGTTGAGAGTAACCAAGAATCTAAAACCAAAAACTTCTTTGAAAACGGGCCAACAAACACTTTTCCCAACCATTGTAACCGTTTTGCTTTTAGACACATTACCGCTCCAAATAAAATTGTGAGCCGCTTTCCCAATGCCCCTAAAAAATGAAACTGGTCAAACATAAATAGTCATTGATAATATACCAGTGATAGAGAATCAACTCTACACTTTATTATAAGTACAAATCTATACTTAAAAATTGTTGCGGATTATTAATTTATATTTATAATTATGTAAAAATTCAAATTAAACAATTGAGACTCATGTTATAAATTTTTATTAATTTTATAAAAAATTGATGCGTTTTCGAAAATAAAAAATATTTTAAAATATTCATCAAAGATTTGTGAGAAGTGAGAACCTACAAGAGTAGAAAAAAATAAAATAAGAATAGAGTACTCAAAACCCTGATTCACTCTCTAATTTATTCATCCACTCTCATCGGGTTTACAGGTTGACGGCGGGAGACATGTTGGACATCAATCTATTCAGAGAGGAAAAGGGTGGCAACCCCGAACTCGTCCGCGAATCCCAACGCCGTCGATTCGCCAGCGTCGAAGTTGTTGATGAAGTTATCTCTCTCGACAAACAATGGCGAGAGCGTACTCATCTCTCTCTCTATCTATCTCTCCATCCCTAAATCTTTTACCGTATTACAATGGCACCGACCTAATCTTGTTTCATTGCAGTTCAATTCCAGTTGGAGAATCTCCGAAAAGAATTCAACAAGTACAATAAGGAAATCTCCAAACTCAAGCGTGTAAGCATCACTATACATTCAGTTGTTATTACTTATACTCATGCAATTGCAGTGTTTTTGATTTTAATCTGTGTGTTAGGCTGGTGAAGATGCAACTCAGTTGATTGCTCAATCTGAAGAGACTAAGAAATCCATTGCTGATAAAGATGTTGAGGCTGGTGAAGCTCTTAAGACTTTGAATTCTAAATTGGAAACCATTGGTAACCTCATTCATGATTCCGTTCCAATCAGCAATGATGAGGTCTAGTTCTAGTTCTAGTTTTATCTCTGTTAGTTTTTTGTTTCATTATCATTATATAATGTGTCCTACCATAAATCCATGTTTTAGGCAAACAATTCTGTGATTAGAACATGGGGGGAGAAAAGAGTGGAACCTAAACTCAAGAATCATGTGGATCTCGTTGACCTTCTCGGGATAGCAGATTTGAAGAAAGGTTTCAAATTTATTTCAGTTAATTGTGCATCGTCAATAGGATACTGCCGTGTTTCAGCTGCCTTACCTAATTAAGGCATTCAATAGGTTCTGCATTTCTGATTATATACCTTTTCTGAATGTATCCTAATCTTGTTTGCCTTGTTGTTTGGTGCACAATAGGAGCTGATGTAGCTGGAGGTAGAGGTTTCTATCTCAAAGGAGACGGTGTTCGTCTTAACCAAGCTCTAATCAACTTCGGCCTTGAATTTTTGGAGAAAAGGGAATATACCTTATTGCAAACTCCTTTCTTCATGAGAAAAGATATAATGTCCAAGTGTGCTCAGTTAGCACAATTTGATGAAGAACTTTATAAGGTGATACTCTCATGTTAATTCAAATGTTGATTTGGGTGTCCATATAAGAATTTGATTTTATTGAAAACATACTAGTCATGCCTCTGCACACAGTTCATAGTCTATCACAAGTGCTTTATCTTTTTAAGGTGCCAAACTGACAGTAACATTATTGCAGTGTTTATTTTTTTCTGTTGATTTATTTTCATTCATGAGTACAAGAATGCCACCTTTGTTTCATTATATTTTCCATTTAAATTTTTTTTAAAGGAATTGATTTCCTTTTCCTTGCTAAAACTTTAATAGAAGAAACATACTGGCTTAGTCTCAACTCTCAATTTTAAACAAAAGTACATAACCTCACACTTAATGAGAAGTTTAGTTAATTTTCTCTATCTCAGACTAAAATGCATTCTTTCTTATTTTTTTGACGAAAAAAGTTTATGCATTCTGAAAAGTGATATTCATGAAAACTTGTTCAATGAGATAAGTTATTGGGAATGAAAACTTATATTAATGAGTATTTTAGAAATGACTTCATTAAATTTATTGAAGGTAGTTTTATATTTGAGATTTTGAAGCCACCGAATATGAATACTAGCATGCCTAAGACCACTCCCATTCTTTTCCTCTTATTTGGTCATATCTAAGTAATTATTATTTTAGGTAACTGGTGAAGGAGACGACAAATATCTGATTGCAACAGCAGAGCAGCCACTTTGTGCATATCATATAGATGATTGGATCCAACCTCCCCAGCTACCCCTTAGGTAACATGAATTTACTCGCATCTTTCATATTAAACTGGAAAACTATGTTATATTTTTTATTTTGGAAACATACTTTCCGTAGGTATGCTGGATATTCATCTTGCTTTCGTAAAGAAGCTGGATCCCACGGTCGAGATACTCTTGGAATATTCCGAGTTCACCAGTTTGAGAAAGTAGAGCAGTTTTGTATTACCTCCCCAAAGGACAATGATTCATGGGACATGCACGAGGAAATGCTTAAGAACTCTGAAGAATTTTACAAGGCGGTACGGCTATGTCCATCATAATAAAGCCATTTTTTCATTTCACCAATTGTTTCAAAATGATTTATAAAAGAGTAATAATTTACAATTTATTATATAATACTCCCTCTGATCCTATATATAAGAAGGAAAAAATTTATCAGGTCCTATGACACTCGTTTAATATGGTAAAGTTTTTTGTTTTCACATCCACTATTATTTGTTTTCACATCCACTATTATGAAATGTTCTAGTGTTTTACAATAAAAAAAGACACTTTAAAATATGCAACTTTTTCTTATATTTAGAACCAAAAATTCCTCCTAATTTTTTATTTATATAGGGGAGCCGAGGTAGAATAGTTTTTGAATGGTTGGCTGCTCATATTAAAAGTAATCTATGGGATTAATCTGCCGTCTTGTTTAATGCATCTCAATATTTCTTGTAAGGTTTGATATGCAAGACTTTGTTGTATGTTTGGGGTTATTGTCTGGCTTCTGTCATTACATCATTCTATTTCATCATGCTGTTTACATTGCATAGAGATTGTTATATTGGTTGTTTTCAACCTAAATTGATAGCTTTCTTCGCCCTCCTTCTCTTATGCAATTACATTTTATTTACTGCAGTTGAACATTCCATATCAAATTGTTTCCATTGTATCTGGTGCTTTAAATGATGCTGCCGCGAAGAAGTATGATCTTGAAGCATGGTTTCCAGCTTCTAAAACTTATAGGGAGTTGGTATCCTGTTCAAATTGTACTGATTACCAGGCCAGAAAATTAGAAATTCGATTTGGACAGAAAAAGGTCAGTTATGCCTAAGTTCATCATATTGATGGTGTCATTACTTCTAATTGATGGTTTTATCACATAGTATTATTCAATTACTTGAGGTTGAAGTTCATACTTTCTGAAATTTCGAAGTACTTTCTTCTCTGGTGACTAGTCTTTCATTGAAATTATATTTTGCAATCAAGTAAATTTTATCTGCATTAAAACTTTCTAAGAATTTCTGTCAGTAATGACGATGCTTACTTCTGTTTATAGGCCTAATACATTATGCAGTTAGACTCTCATGATAACTCAAAAGTGTGTCAATGACTGCATACATATGGTTTGCCATGGGCAATATGTTCTTCTGGCTAACTAATTTCAGCCGTCTACGAGACTTTAATTTCATGATTTTGACTGTTAGCCTTTGCATCTTTTTTCCTGTTGCAGGGCAATGACCAAAGGAAGGAATACGTTCATTTGTTGAACTCTACTCTGACTGCTACTGAGAGGACCATTTGCTGCATACTAGAGAACAACCAAAAGGAGGATGGGGTAGAGATACCAGAAGTCCTCAGGCCCTTCATGGGTGGAAAGACTTTCCTTCCCTTCAAGAACCAACCGAATAACGAAGCCAAAGGGAAGAAATCGAAGGCTTAATTGCATTATTTTTAGTCTGAATGATATTTATGAAGAGCTTAATTCAGAATTGTAGGTTATGACCACTATCATACTTTTCATCTTAAATGTTTTTCAACCACCTTCTCCCTTTTCGTTGTATGCTTTGGATAGTAAGTTATCTTCAGGAACATGCACAACATTGTGCAGAAAGGACAACATGTCATATTCTGTAACACATAATTATTGACTCTGTTGGGTTGGTTTTAAGTATTGTGAAAGGTTTAGACTCTGCATTGAATATCCAGCTTTGCATTAGAGGTTCAGTGATAACAATGCTAAACATGTTTTGTTTTTTGATGCCATATTATTAGTAATGAGATTTAAGTGTAATTTAGTACAAGGGGGAGTCCTGGTTTATGGGATTAGAATTCTGAAGTCTGCATTGGTTTCTATCTTGCAGGGGGTTGAAACATGTTCTGTTTAATCGAGCTGCTCATGTACGTAATTCATTTACGAATTTCATTGGAAAGAGGAATGGAGTCTGGAAAGTTGGGACTAGAATTTTCAGCTTATTGTAGTAAGGAGGGAATGGGGGGTGGTTTTATTTGGTGGGCAGTTCTTTATGGGGTAACCTTACGACTATGATGCCTAGTTTTACAACTATGATCTTTTACGGATAGTTTTACAACTGATTATTGATTTTACCCTAAAATTTTGCCTGTGTTGTTTGTAAGAGACAGGAAATTTGGATTCTTAGGGATGATTATGAGAAAATCCAATTCTCGGGAGTCTAAGGATTTAGAATAAAGTCTGATGCTAAGAATATAAATGTAGTGATAAGTAACGTCTTATGGAGGAGATTGTAATGGATTGATTCATTTCTTAGATAATTGATCATAATATATAGGAAAAAAATAAAAATCTAGAAATTGTCACTTATCAATGTTAAAATAGAAATAGAAATAAATATTAAAATGGAAATTATGTATCACTCTAATAATTTAGTAGGAAGAGACGGTCGGATTCGGATGAAAAACTACCTATCTTAAAGAAATCACACTCAACAAATGAGAATTATTTTTGTCATTTTGAAAAGTTCATATTTTGCATGATAATGGGTTGAACGGTTAGTGGTGTAGTAGATGGTTTTAAGCCGGAGGAGAAGAAAGAGAAAAATAAAAATTAGGGTGTGATTGTTTTAAATATTGAAATTGCATTCGTGAGAATCTTACATTCGAAAAGCAACAAATCCATAATTGTTTCAAGTTTTTAAAAATTATTCTTTGGTAATATTTATTTCAAGAAATATTTTTACACATGATTTTTGTTTAAATTATTTCCATGTATGATGGGTGGGAATTTAATATTCTCATGAGAATAAATTTTAACTAATTATAACTTCTCACTACTACTCACATTTACTTTAATTTTTATTTTTTATAATTTTTAAATTAAATAAATATTATAAACATTCCTAAGAATATTAATTTTTAACGAAACACTTGCATAGGAATATTTTCCTAAGAATTATAGTCTTAGGAATAAAATATAATCTTAGGAATAAAATTCTAAGGAATACTATTTTATAACTTGAAACAAACGCACCCTTAAAGTAATAAATTTAATGGAATGTTGAAAAATAAATATAGAGAATTTCTTATTTCATCCTATAAGGGTGAAAAATACCCTATGCAATTTCGAAAATACTCCTGGAAAATCGGAAATATACTTTTGGTTCGTACCATATATACTTATAATTTATTTGTTTTGAGATACACCCTTCAAAAAGTAAAAAATAAACCAAAAATGCATTTCCAGTACAAATCAGAAATACCGATTTTTAACAAAGATCAATATATGCACCCAAGTGGCACATGCCACTTTTTGTTGTTATAGCATCAATTTTGCTTATATTAGAAATCAGAAATGTACATTTTGCTTATATTTCCGATTTTTGTCGGAAGTACATTTTCAGTTTTTTATAAATGTAATTTAAAAACGGTGCACACCGGAAATATATTTCTGATTTTCAGGGTATTTTTGGAATTTCACGTGGTGCCTAAAAGCATGGGGTGAATTAAGAAATTCTCTAAATTTAATGAAATGTTAAATTTACTCTCAGTACCTTGTTTTTCGTTTTCTCGTTGAGAGGGAATACTATTCGCCTAGAGGGTTCTCTAATCTCCTTTAGGATTATTGCTTAGGTCCCGTAGGCTAGTCGGAACAAAGTTTTCCTAATGGTCGAATGTGGTGTCGTTCTGTAGGTCCGGAGCTTCTCATGTAGCTCCTCGGCCCATCTCATTTTGGTGTCGCCTAATCTTCGTTTTAGGTTGCGTATGATCACTCTGTTTGTGGCTTCGGTCTGCCCGTTTGTTTGTGGATGCTCGACATACGTATGAAATGTTGTTTGGTGCCCAGTTTGGCGACGAATTTCTGAAAATTTTGCCAGTGAACTGCGTCCTATTGTTTGTGACGAGTGCTTGTGGTATGTCGAATCAGGCAAGAATGTTTCTCTTGTAGAAACGAAGTATACTGTGTGTCATGATTTTAGCGAGGGCCTTTTCTTCTATCCACTTTGTGAAATGATCAATGTTGACTATCAGGTACTTGTTCTAGTTTAACCGTGTGGCAAACGGATCGATGATGTCCATCCCTCACCTGGCGAAGTCCATGGGGAGGTGAGAGTTTTAAGCTCGTTGGATGGTTCCAAGTGCATGTCTTTGTGGCATTAGCATTTATCACATCTTTTAACATGTTATTTCATATCGTGTTTCATGGTGGACCAGTAGTATCCTACTCGTAGGGCCTTCCGGACGAGGGATCTTCCTCCGAAGTGTTGGGCGTTGATTCCTTCGTGGATTTCGTGTAGGATGTGGGCGGCCTTGGATTTCTTGACACATTTGAGGAAGGGGATGGCCAATAGAGCTGGCATAGTCCCTCATGTAGATCCAAGTTCCCTAAAGTCTTTCTTAAGCGTCAAACACCAACAAACAAACGAAATTTCCTCTTGAGGTACCTCAAATTCAAGACTCACGATGAGACTCCCCCGACCATAAGCGATAATTAGCGTGAAGCATTCTTCGTTATAACTTGGGTAGGAAAATCACAAACCTTTGCATGCGTAAAGGAATGTGAGCAAAGGGTAACCAATTCAACAGGGTCCCGTTTCTAAACCTCCGTAGTAGTTAGAATATTGGTTTCACCCACTGAAAAAAGTATGACCCTATGAGTCCTTTTTCATCAGTTGCACTATTTTATAACATTTCATTCTATATGTAGGACAATACTAAACTAGTTAGAAGGCAAAATATATTTTATAAACATATGACCACAATTCCTCCAAGGAATAACTCTGATGATTGAACTTGAATAACCTGTCTAAACATTGGTATGGAGACATGGGATCTATGGTACATATATTAGCACGAGCCTCCTTGTTAAAGGGGTAGCCAATAAGTAATGATCTTTGAAGTGTTTCACATTCTTAGAGTATACCTCGAACATCTTTGCACACTGTATGAGAGATATGAGACCTTGGCCATGTTCTGATTCAATAGAGCCACGTTGGGATTAAAAGATATGTAAGAGAAACAGTGTAGTCGAAACACTCATCTTATATTCACACTAACATTTGAATACCTTTATATAGGCCAAACTCACTAAATTCAACCATAAATGGATGATTAATAATTAATTAAACATGTCTACCTCAAAATCATTGAAGGAAAGATGAAATCCAATTAAAGGGAATAAACATTCATGAATGGGAACGACACACATGATGTATTTGTTGCAAATACTCTTATCTTGCTTAGGAAGAATCATTTCCTAATCTTTAGAAGGTCCCAACATTGTAAATGTATGGTCTAAATTGTCCTTAAAAGTAAAAGTAGATACAATATCTATTGTCTCTTAGTCCACCAACATCAATGAGTTATCCTTTATGACCTTTCAAACTTTAGGTTGGATGTTATTTGTAACACTCCATTTCTACCCAACGGATTAATAAATAAATCAGAGTTACAAACTTCCTCGAACATAAACAGGATGCTACACATCAACATGAAATCACTTGTATAATCGCATATAATAGATACATAACACCTGTAATACCCGGATGAACAATTTATAACATATTCCTTGAAAATAATCAACTTTAATCACAACGCAGCAGAATTCATTTATATCAACTTAAAATCAACTTCAAACATAACATCTTGGTTCAACATTATAACAATTTAAATGCAACAATTTTTCCAAAAGAAAGTCAACTTAAAACATCTCCAACTAAAATAAGCAACAAAGAAAATGACAAGTGTCACCCCCCTGAGTGTTACATATCAAAGCGACGACACCAACTCTAACTACTGAAGGTAAACCAAACTTCATTCCGGATTACCTACACATTACCCACGTAGAGGCAACATGACAGCAGTAAGGGGTGAGCTATCGAACAATATAAGAGAAAATATGATAAACAATATATATAGAATCAGATAAACACAACAACTACTATTTCACAATTTGTCAACACCTAACGACATAAAAATTAGCACAAGTTATAATTAAACGACAACATAAGGTCAACACATATTATCAACAATCAATCAATCAAGATTTCAACTGAAACGCAACTTAGAATGCAACGTGAATATGCACATGTATGTGGTAACAATGGAGCATAACTCCCAACGTAAAAACTGTCAAATTATGAGGCTTCAACAACAACATTTGTCAATCCAGACCAATATACCGGAGCAGAACTCCCAACGTAGAAAGATGCAAATGTATGTCACATGAGTATGAGCATGATAACAACAGAATGACAACAATAACAACTTAATAATCCAGTCAACGTTGGCCACCGACCTGCAACTTAATTATGCCAATTTAGTGAAGACAATATTACAATTCGACATTTGCTCAACATGTCGATGAAATGTTGCCATGTAGTTGATATTATATATATATATATATATATATATATATATATATATATATATATATATATATATATATATATATATATATATATATATCGAAACGAGATAAACAACAAAAAATGGCCCCCACCCTCTTCTAGAAAAGCGTCTGCCCCTGACCTTGGGACACATGTGGGGCGCTCACCCCTCATCTAAGCGGCCCTTCCACTTTTCTTCACCTTGCATGGGGCGCCACCCTTCAAAGGTGTGGCCCCCGTCCCCTCCAACTTTTCCTTTCTTCTTATTTTCTCTATGTAGTTAATCAGTCTCATCTCCATAATTCTTCCTAGAAATTACCAACTATTTCAATTCATAATCGACTTAATTTATACTAATCAACCTCCTGTCAACATGTTCCATGGATTTTTAATTCAATAACCGGCAACACATGATTTCACCATTCCAGTATAACATCAACGATGACATCAATTTAGCATATACAAGAAATCAAAAGAAGAACAAATGAAATAGTAAATTTCACATACACACAATACAATAATATCACCTAATTCCCACATACAATTCATCATATAATTTGTTATAGAATTCAAAACTCCGCCTTACCTTGGCTTGAAAGTCGCTCTACGGTCAACGACGAATTTGGCGAATCTACCCGCACCTTAATTCTTCCCTTTTTTCTGCAACAAATAGACTAAGTGAATTTTTATAGTTTTTTATTCTATTCACAAAAATTAATTCAATACTCCTACCTGGTATACACGTGAGACTGGTTTTCTACCCCTTCCGTTCAGCTAGCAGGCTTTTGGTTTTCAAATAGCATGCAAACTATTATCTAACTTCTAACCCTAGTCACCTAGTAAGGCTACTTCTTATATACTACTTATTTTAATTCAGTTTTGTTCAATTTATTAATGGGCCAAACAACACCTCGTATTCCACTTATACTACTAATTAATCAACCCAATAAATAATACTACTTATTTTAATAATAATAATAATAATAATAATAATAATAATAATAGTAATAATAATAATATATTACTCAACTTAATAATTCGACTTAACTATCGATTTAGCAACACAAAAATCAATTGTTAGCGACATTTAACGCATAGACGTAAAACAATAATTTAATTAAATAGTTAATTAAATCTATATGCGTTACAACTCTCCCCCACTTAGAATATTTTCGTCCTCGAAAATCTTACCTTGTTCAAACAACTCGGGATAGGATTCCCACATCTTGCTCTTCAACTCCCAGGTCATGCTTTCTCCAGCGGCTCTTAACCAAACTACTTTTACCAAAGTAATCTATTTGCCTCTTAAAGTCTTTATTTCACGATCCGCGATTCGTACAGGCATTGTTTCTACAGTAAGATTATCTCGTACTTGCACATCATTCATACGAATCTCGTGAGATGAATCTGGAATATACTTTTGAAGTTGCGACACATGGAACACATCATGCAAATTCAAAAGATTCAGTGGTAACACCACTCTATCAGCAACCTTTCCAACTCTGCTCAATATCTGATATGGACCAATAAAACGAGGAGTGAGTTTCTTCGACTTCAATGCTCACCCAACACCGATCACAGGCGTGACTCTCAAAAACACATGATCACCTTCTTGAAATTTTAAATATTTCTTGCGCTTGTCATGATAACTCTTCTGTCTACTTTGGGAAGCTTTTATCTTTTTTCGAGTAAACTTCATCTTTTCGGTAGTCTCTCGAACAAGTTCAGGTCTAAGTACTACACTTTCTCCCGATTCATGCCAACATAAAGGAGTTCTACATCTTCGACCATACAACGCTTCAAAAGGTGCCATCCCAATACTAGAATGGTAACTGTTATTATAAGTGAACTATATCAATGGAATATAAGTATCCCACAACCTTCTCTTCTCAATAACACATGCTTGCAACAAATCCTCCAATGACTGAAGAGTCATCTCTATCTGACCGTCTACCTGAGGATGATACGCTGAACTCAACCTTAACTTAGAGCCCAACGCGTCTTGCAAACTCTGCCAAAAATCAGAAGTAAACCTTGAATATCTATCTAACACAATACACAATGGAACACCGTGCAACTTTACAATTACATTAGTATAAATCTCTGCGAGCTTCGGTACAGGAAAACTGATGTCAATAGGTATAAAGTGAGCCGACTTCGTAAGCCTATCAACAATCACCCAAATTGAATTATGTCCCTGTGCAGTGTTAGGTAATCCCATCACAAAATCCATTGAAATACTATCCAATTTCCATTCTAGAATTTACAACGGTTGCATCAACCCTGCAGGCTTCTGATGTTCAACTTTAAACTTCTGACAAGTTAAACATGCATACACAAACTCCGCCATATCACGTTTCATCCCAGGCCACGAAAACATTTTCTTCAAGTCTTGATATATTTTAGTAGCTATCAGATGAATGCTCAACTTACTTCTATGGCTTTCTGCAAGAATTAGTCTTTTCATTTGCGCATCATCAAGAATACAAATCCGATTACAGAATTTCAACACACCTTGTGCATTCAGATTAAAATCACTATTCTATGAATGATCGATTCCCACCATCGAATTTACTAGTTTCACATTCAACTTCTGAGCTTCTTTGATCTTATCTAGGAAATCATTATTAATCTTCAACATTCCCAGCATAATACTATATGGCGTCGTCTCGCAAACTAGACTCATATCCTTGAACTGTTCAATTAATTCTAACTCCTTAACCATCATTGCTGACATATGCAAAGTCTTCTAACTCAATGCATCAGCCGCCAAAATAGCTTTACCTGGATGATAATTCAAACCAAACTCATAATCTTTCAATAACTCCAATCACCTTTGTTGCCTCATATTCAACTCTTTCTAGTCGAACAAATACTTTAAACTCTTATGGTCACTAAATACTTCAAATCTCGAACCATATAGATAATGCCTCCAAATCTTCAATACAAAAACAACTACGACAAGCTCCAAAACATGCATAGGGTAATTCTTCTCATGAATTCTCAATTGTCTTGACGCATATGCAACTACCTTATCATTCTGCATCAGCACTTATCCCAACCCCATCTTAGAAGCATCACAATTTACTACAAAAGGTTCCCATGCATTAGGTAACGTCAAAATTGGAGTCGACGTCAACCTTTTCTTCAGTTCGGTAAAAGTTTCTTCACAATGAATGCCCACACAAAAGCTTTACCTTTACAAGTCAATTTAGTTAACGGAAGTGTCACCTTGGAGAAACATTCGATAAATCTTCTGTAATAACCAACCAATCCCAAAAAGCTTCTAATATCGGTAGCCGACTTTGGAGTTTGCCATTGCAACACTGCATCTACTTTAGACAGGTCTATAGCAATTCCACTACTCAAAATGACATGACCAAGAAAACTAACCTCTTTCAACCAGAATTCGCATTTAGACAACTTTGCATACAACTTTCTTTCTTTCAAAACTTGCAATACTATTTTCAAATATTATGCATGCTCTTATTCCGAATTAGAATAAATCAAAATATCATTAATAAACACCACTACAAACCGATCCAAATAAGTATAAAAGATACGATTCATATACTCCACGAATACTCCTGGCGCGTTAGTAACACCGAAAGGCATCACTGAATATTCGTAGTGTCCATAATGCATTTTGTAAGTCGTCTTCTAAATATCTTCATCTTTCACTTTAATCTGATGATAACCTGATCTAAAATCAATCTTTCTAAATACACTAGCACCCACCAATTGATCCATCAAGTCATCTATTCTTGGAAGCGGATACCTGTTCTTAATCGTTACTTTATTTAAGTGTCTATAATCAACACAAGGTCTCATGCTTCCATCTTTCTTCTTTACTATAGCTTCCTGCGGTGATACACTTGGTCTTACAAACTTCTTCTCAAGTAAATCTTCCAATTGCTTCTTCAATTCCGACAACTCTGATGCAGACATTCTGTATGGTGCCATAGAAACAGGTCTGGTACCAAGTACAAGATCAATAGCAAATTCAACTTCTCTTTCCAGTGGCACATTTGGAATTTCATCAGGGAAAACTTCAGGAAACTCATGCACCACCTGCAGATCCTCAATTATAGCTTGATTCTCAACAGATAGCGATGATGTCAACGAGAATACCTGAGCTTCACCTAGCATCAACTTCTTCAGCTGTCTGACAATTAATAAACCAGCTTGTTTTTCTTCAAGCAAAGAAAACGTCACAGACTTGTTATAACAATTAATATAAACATAATTATATTCTAACTAGTCCATACCTAAGATTACATCTAATCCACTCAATGGCAAACAAACCAAATCAACAACAAAGTCTTTGTCGAAAATCAAGAAAGAACACTTTAAACACACAAGAGAAGTAGTCATTGATCCCTTAGCCGGAATTTTGACAACCATCTCTCCATTCATAGAAGACAACACAAGACCCAATTTTTCAACACAATCAGTGGCGATAAAGGAATGAGTGTCACCAATATCAATAATAGTAATTAAATGAGTACTATTAATGAAACATGCACCTCTAATGAGTCTGTCCTTATTAGTTGTCTGGGTCCCTCTTCACCATATTTAAAACAAATCATCTCCTTATGCTGACATTCAGATATAGCATATCCATTTTTACCACAACGGAAACACCGTTTCACCTCAGCAACACGCATATTACTCTTATATCCAGGTTTTCCACATTTGAAGCAAACAATATTAGCAGGAGCATCACCCCCGCTTGTTCTCTGACCCTAAACAACTTTTTGTTTTCCTTTACCAGCTAGAGCGTCATAAGGCGTGCCACAGTTCTATTGGTGTTTGCCTCTCCGCTCATTCATAACCTTATAGTGAGCATTGCTATCTTCCTCAAAGATCCTGCAATTATCAACCAAATCAGCAAAATTATGAATATTCTGATATCCAACCACTTTTTGATCTCCGAGCGCAACCCGTTCTCAAACTTGATGCTTTGATGCATTTCGAAAATTCAGCAATCACTTCGCTATAGTGTGGATAAAACTTAGCCGACTTGACGAACTTCGCAACATACTCAGTAACTCATATGTTCCACTGCTTCAGCTTAAGGAACTCGATCGCCTTCTTACCCCGAACATCTTCAAGATAACACTTCCTCAAAAATTCTCTATGGAACACAACCCAGGTGATCTCTTCACCTGCAACTTCCAACCTCTGACGAGTCTCTAACCACCAATCATCAGCTTCGACTGTCAGCATATGAGTACCATATTGAACCTTCTACGATTGAGTGCAGTCCATCACCCAGAAGATTCTCTCAATCTATTTCAACCAAGTCAGCGCTCCATCAAGATCATACTTGCCCTTGGAAGTAGGAGGATTCTCCCTCTAGAAAGTCGCCAAACTACGAGATCCAACATTCTCCTCAGCATTCGGTTGATTCTGCATAGCCTGGGCCATTGTTTCCAAAGCAGCAACAATTGCAGCATCGTTCCTTTAGGCCATTTCAACTTATCACTACAACATAAACAATAGTTAGAAAACTAATTAACAATACTCAATTATTAAACGACTCAACAACTTTGATCGGACGGACCGACCTGCTAATGTAAACGTCCAATTTTAGTTTCGCCTGAATTTTTTCTTTGTTTAACATTTCATCTGATTCATTTGCATCCAAATAAAGTTTCATGTCATTTTTCACATGAGTGTTGAATTGTTGCATTTGACTTTCAATTACGTACTTAGTAGTTAATTTGTTATTTTTGCGTTAAATTTGTTTTAATTCAATTTAGCATTTTTCATGTGAATAATTGTTTGCATTTCATTTTTTTTTACAGTTAGGATTTATTATTAATTGTATATTTTTTTTAATAGTGAATTCAATTATTAGATAAATTTTTCATTCTATTTCATTTCTTTTGAAATTTACAATTTGTAATTTTTATTTTGATTAGAGCTTTGAGTTAAATAAAAACTTTCCTCATTGAAAATATTTTCTATTTTTATTTTTATTAAAAATTAGTTTAGTTTTTTATATTTGAAATTTACATTTTTTAATTTGCGTTTTAATTAGAGCTTTGAATTAAATAAAATCTTTTCTCATTGAAAATATTTTCTATTTTTATTTTATTAACAATTACTTTAGTTTTTTAATTTGAAATTTACATTTTTTTATTTGCATTTTGAGTAGAGCTTTGAATTAAATAAAACCTTTCCTTATTAAAAATATTATCTATTTTTATTTTATTAACAATTAGTTTAATTTTTTATTTCAAAATTTAATTTCAAATTTCTAATTAAGACAATTACAGTCTTTTC
Source organism: Vicia sativa (assembly GCA_021764765.1). Taxonomy (NCBI): domain Eukaryota; kingdom Viridiplantae; phylum Streptophyta; class Magnoliopsida; order Fabales; family Fabaceae; genus Vicia; species Vicia sativa. The sequence goes on from CM038797.1 coordinate 127,289,186, forward strand.
TTTTAAATTGGAAATTTGATTAGAGTTTATTTAAAGAATAGTAATAATAATAATAATAAGTTTAGTAGTAATAAAGGCTTATTCACACAATACATGATGCATTTTTACGGTTACATTTTGGTATGTGCAATTTTTATTTTATACAGCCTATCAATAGAAACAAAAATAAATGCCTCAACATGTCAGTACAAAGCAAAAAATCAAAAAAAGCATTGCATTGAGTTTTGTTCTTCTCGACTTCCATTCACACGTCATCCTCAATTTCATATCACCACCATCTAGTACAAAACCTGCAAATTTAAAAAAATCAGTATAATTTACAGACTTGCTCCTCATAATTACTTATTAAACTATTATTCCTCCCACAAATTCACAGCTAACAAATTGTACAATTTCTCTCCACTACTTATACCTCAACCCCTCCTCACCAAGTTTTTTTTTATCTTATCTTTTTTTTTACCCATCCAAATTCCATTTCTACCCTCACCTCATTCTGCTACATAACACATTCTTTATTCTCAAACTTTAGACAGAAAAAACCATTACTCAATCTTCAAACCTCAAACAAACCTCACTTCATAACAACAACACTCATACCTCAAGCCTCATTTTTTACTCCACCTACCCTCATTCACCGAAACACCTCAATTCATCGCATCTTTCAACCATAACACCAACACTCACAACTCAACAACAACAAAAAACAACACATATTTCAACAAATCTACCAAACAACCCAACACGGTTCCAAACCAAGAACCGCATCACAACAACAGAAATCAGAAGAAGAACGCAAGCAGAAGCAAAATCAAATACCATACCTGAAGTGGAATCGTGAAGTTGTATAGTCTCCTTCTTTTCCCTTTCTTCTTTTTGTATTTATGGATAACTGCTCTTGTAACTTGTAAATATGATCGATTAGGGTTTAGGGATTGCTGGGGTTTGGTTTTATTTTGTTGCTCCCACGCGTACGACTCTGGAAGAATCAGATAGAGAAGAAAATCGATGAACATAGGAAGTAGAAAGCGAGAGCAGAGAGATCGAGCATAGGGAGGTAGAAGATATTGTTTGGAATCTTTGAGGGGAAAAAATAAAGAGTAAGCAAAAGCGAGATTTAGCGTGTAGATAAGAGAGAACCGAATTTCCTTTTTTCTATTTTCCAAATGCATTATTCAGTTAATTTTTTTTTATAAGATGATAATTTTAATAATGATGGCAGCATAGACTGTAGCGACGACTTCTTTTAGTAGATCTAGTTTTTTTTGGAAATTTTGATATGGGCCTTATGTCCATGTGAAGACCAGTTTGTTTTACTTCTTTTCACTACCAATTTGCATTTCACCCCCCTCCTGGTCCAATTCCTTTTACTATTTATTTATTTGTTTTATTAACTAAATTTTTTCATAAAAATAATACATAGCATTTTATTCTTCTATTTCTTTCTTTTGTCTAATATTATAAATATACAAAAAAATATATAGTTGAGATTTCAAATTTTACTTTTAGTGTTAAGTAGTTTTATAATAATTTTTGCTTTTATTTAATTGTTGAATTATTATTTATTTCATTTGAACATTCATGTAATTATTCGATTCATCCCCATTTGTAACTATGTAAATCCCCACTCTCCCTGAGATGTGATAGTTTAGTTAATTATTTTATTTATTTAATTATTCATCACATGTGCACCAAATCAAAAACATTTCAAACCAATACTCGTGCGAGCCATTTTTATACCTTAAGTTGATAAAGCTTAGAAGCGTCGCAACGGTCACACATTTGTGCACACACCTCACACTTGCTCTTGGGCTTACATTGAGGCTTTAGTTAATTAGGTAAACATTACTTAATTATCTAATTAGGTTATTTAAAACTGATTAATCCATCTAATCAATTTATTGAACTAATTACTTGATTAAATTTTGTTTAATTAATCGATTAAATTTATTTCACGCAGGCACTTACACCATATAAATTATCTTATCATTTATGCAAGACACCTTGTATGGGATTTTATCAATTTATTTATGCATCCATGAATGCTCGCAATTATTCGCTTCATTTTCACTCTCGCGCCTTGGTCGACATACCAAATTCTCATTCAATAAGGGTCTCATGGTAAGGAGTAGACACTTGTTTATTTTCTCAAGATTAATCAAGCTTTCTTGGTTAATCATAGCCAAAATCTCCATTCACCACTTTCATAATCAAATTCTCAAACCTCGATCCAACATCGAGTTGTTTTCGAAAATGTTTTCACAAAAAAATCTTGAATGGTATTTGTTTAAGTTGTTGGGTAATGGCCCAATGGTTTAAACGAATTTAAAATCTTTAGGTTATTGGATGATAGCCCAATAAGCTAAGTACTTTTATCCATGCAAAAATACCTAACAATGATGAACATCGTTTCACTTCATCATTTTCATAATAAACTTTTTGGATGAGAGATGATTGGTTGAGCTCACGTATCGATTTCTAGAATTTGAATCATTAGATGATAGCCTAATATTTCGGTATTTGTCATGCACAATTAAAATAAATTCAACTCATCAAACCTTGCCCACGTGCAAGTTTTTTTTTTCAAACTCACATAGCTTACACACGATCTTCTTTCGCTCACACGCGAATTGCACTAGTGATGTTTTATCATCCACGTACGATTAAGCTCCTATTTTCATCAATAAAATCAACCAACCAACAAATGTTCTTGCAACCAAGAACTACGTAAGCTCTGACTTTCCCATCGCACTTGGAGAATAAATAGGCACGATATTCTAACATCTTGGCAAGCACACTTTCAAAAAATTAAAACACGTCTCCTTTCTTTTTCTCTTTTCGCACATAGTAATTAGAAGATAGCAAATTAACACACTAAACATACAAAAACTTAGAACTAAATGGGTCCCATCGAGTACGATGGATGTGAGGGTGCTAATATCTTCCGCTTGCATAACCGACTCCCGAACCTGCATCTCTTGATCTCGAAGACCATTTCACATTTTCATTTCTTGGGTTTTATCTATATTTTCCCTTTCATCTTTAAGAATAACTAAAGTTAAATGGCGACTTCATTGTTTTAAATCGAATTAGTAAAAAAAAATCGATTAGTGTCAATAATTTGGTGACTTCACTAGGGAGATCTCTCTCAAGCGAGGCAACCCTAGTTTAGTTCTTTGCATGTTTGTGTGATTATTATTTTACTTTGTTTTCTTCTTAATACTGTATTTCTTGCTTGTGTTAATGTTTCAGTAATTTATTTCCTTTATGCTTTATATTATCTTGTTGATATTATTGTGTTGGGAATTTTTTGGCTATGATACATAGAATAAGCCCACTACCTAGGCCTCTAGGTAACATTTAAGTTAGAGTGATTGCGTAGCCTAGGTCCACCTGGATCCAATATCCTGTGGATCGAAGCAAAGACCCAGCTTAGATTTGGTCTTTTAAAGGAAGTTGTTGACCCGCATGATAATGCAGGACATTAATTTCTAGACAAAGGACCTATAACTCTAAGTATTAGGATATCCAAACCTGGACCGACCGCTCAAATAAAAGATTTTGAGTTTCCCGTTAAGAGCCATTTTTTGGAGTATACTTTTGTGAATACTATCACCACGTAGGTCGTTCACGTGATGATAATGTTTATTAAAAGGGGATCTAAGACTCCGAGAAACATTTAACAAAAACCTAAAACAATTATGTGTAGGGGTTATTGGGTAGAAAACTTAGAGTCATTTAATCTTAGGAAGCCTACCTAAATAGGTAGTTTTGGAATCCATTACCTATATCATTTCTGTTTCATATCTATGTGTACATGTTCTTATCATTATGTTGTATTCCATGTGATATGTTATCCCATGAACATCATTATTGCACATCAAAAACAAAAAAAAAGAAAAGAAAAGTATTTGCATTGTATCATCATGCATGCATTTCACCATCCATGTACTTATTGCCCTGTTTCTATTCATTCAGTTAACAAAGCAAGTTGATTCCCCGATACCACTACAAAACCAGAGCTGCTGTCAAGTTGAGAATAGAGAATCTAGAACAACACAATGTCGAATTCAGGTTGGAGATTGACGATTTGAAGTCTGGATTGACCGACCTCACAGAAATGATGCAGGTGATTATGGCTAGAACTGATCCACCTCAAAGGACTGTCGTCTCCGAAGACGATACTACTATTGTAGAGCCACCACAAATTCAGAATGTTGCTACCACCTGGCCAGAATTTGGTCTACCGCACAATTATTCTCCATAATATAAAATCAATCATGGAGTGGGTCAATCCGCTCAACAGACTGTTCAGATGCTTGTGGTCACCGAACAACGACCAATCATCCACACCATACCTCAAGTTCCCTTTGGAAATCACTTTACATACCAGGCTGATGGCTCCCAAAATGGGGATCAAGTGCAGAATGATGAAGTTGAAGAAGTGAAAGAGAAGTACAATGCTATTGAGAAGAGGTTTAAGGCTGTGGAAGGAAATGACATATTTGGGTTTGATACCTCTAACCTCTGCTTGGTTTCTGATTTGGTTATGCCCGCAAAATTCAAAGTCCCTGAATTCGAGAAGTACAAGGGACTTACTTGTCCAAAAGATCATCTGACCATGTACTTCCGCAAAATGGTTGCTCATGAAAAGAATGACAAGCTTCTTATTCATTGCTTCTAGGATATTCTGACTGGAGCTTCTCTAAAGTGGTATATGAGCCTAAAGAGATAGGACATCAACTCTATGAGGGACTTGGTTGAAGAATTCCCGAATCAATACAAGTACAATGAGGATATGGCCCCTGACCGTAGACAGTTGCAAACTATGGCCATGAAAGACAATGAAACATTCAAGGAGTACGCTTAATGTTGGAGAGAGATAGCATCTCAAGTCAACCCTCCTTTAGACGAAAGGGAACTCACGGGCATGTTCATGGAAACTTTAAAACCAATCTTTTATGAGAAAATGGTTGGAAGCATATCTTCTGGTTTTGCTGATTTGGTTACCATTGGTGAGCAAATTGAACAAGGTTTGAAGAATGAAAAAATTGTCAATACGGTTGGATCGTCCAACAACAACAATGCTAGAAATTCCCTGGAATCTTCCGGAAGAAAAAAGAGGATGAACCAATGCGGTTGTAACTGGTGGAAGTGGATCTCAGACACCACAACCTTACCAACCTGCAGATGCTCAACAACCACCATTCATGCCATATTATCCATACGCGTATTATGCAGCTGCTAAATACTAGTAACCCAACTTTGCTATGCCTCCATACCAATAACCATGGGTGGCTCCTCCTCAGAATGCTCCTCGGATTGCTCAACAGAATGCTAGGCCAAGTTATCCGTAGAATGCTCAGTGAAATGCTCCTCAGAATCAGAATCAGCAGCAGAATCAGAATATAGTCCTCCGCTACCAGCAGAATGAGGCTCGCTGCATTGATCCAATTCAAATGACCTACTCTCAATTATGGCCATACTTAGTTCATTCAAAGGAAATAGATCCCAAACCTACTCAGCCTAAGACATCAAATTTTCCTGCAGGGTATAACCCAAATGTCAAGTGTGATTTTCATAGTGGGGTAGCAGGTCATTTAATTGAATACTGCAAGGTCTTGAAGGAAAAAGTCCAAGATCTGATTGACAAGAAGATACTCACTTTTGAGGACATCCCCTAAGTGGTCGCCAATCCCTTCCCATGGGCATCACCAAGACACAAGGGACTCTCCTAAAGCCAATTATCAGACGGGAAAGCTCATCCTTGTTGCTGATAGTCACTAGGTCCTTTATTATTTCATGTTTCAATTTTCTTGTTTGTAATTTGTTAGTTTGCATTTGAACTTTGTTATCTTTAATCAAAATTTTAATGAAATGAACATTGCATCTTTTGAATTAATCATGTTATTTTCTTGCTTTTACTTTCTTGCTACAACTCAAAAATTACAAAAAAAAACAATAACAATACTTCTTCCACCTCACTTTCTTTATGTTTAAGAAAACATTTGAGGGATGATGATGATAAACAAAAACCCAATTTGCAAAAGTATGCTTTCAAATAAGACTTTGATGATGATATACAAGCTTTGCTTCAAATCCCCAAATAATGGAGATTTAAGGAAGATAATTCCTCGTTAACCCCTTCGAGCCTAGAAGTAGGAGTTTCTTTCTGCAAACAGTTAAAACCCTCAATCTTAACCTGGGGCAAGGGTAGTTTGTTCAATTAAAGCAATCAATGCATTTGATTTCCAAGAGAATCACTTGATGGATCATTCCATATACCTTCACAAAGGTTCAACCACAATGTCTAAGAAATGAAGAATTCAAAGCTTACAACGAGTGTTTCTCAAATAACCATCAATATGGCAGTCACAGTCATCAAATTCTCACATCAATCAAACAATTGTGGCACAAGTTATTCATACACAAAAGTGACGAATAAAAAAAAAGGAATCAAAGAAGGATCACCAAAGATTTTTGACAAATAAGCAAGCTTGTGTGTCTTCCAAAGATGAATAGGTGACTGCCACCTCAAAGAGCATTGGTTCTCAAGCCACCACGTCGTTATTTGCAATTCCTCTTGGAAGTTGAATAAATCAATTAACTGAACATAGGAACTAAAGAACATCACGAAGAATGGGATGGGTACAAATAAATTTTGAGCTTTTATCCTTTGTTCCATAAACCATGAACCACACCATGTTACAATATTTAAAAGAATTGATCGAACCAAGGTTTCTTTTGAAAGCATTCTACAGCGAAGTTGCGTTAACCTGACTTCTTAGTGTTTGCTAAATTTCATTGGTGTTGATACCACATTATCACATCGCTTTTCACATCTTGAATTTCAAATTGCCATTGCATACTCATCAGGATTTATCCTTTTGTTTACCGCAATTTCATTTTAATAAATGATTTACTTTCAAAAGTTTGCACAATCATCGCATTAAAATTGTCATTTTTGAGAAAACAATTTCATATGCAAGTTTAGCACTTCACATCAAGAGAATTTCATCTATGCGACATCAGTTGAAGAATTCCATCATCTGCGAGTTATCCCATCAAGGGAAAGTCGTCTCTTCAAAAGCTGATCAAAATCAGGGGCATTCAATTTTCAAAGTTCCAAGCATTGGGGCATGTCATCTTCAGGACCAGCAGTTAGTTCCAAACTTCTGTTGATCCAAACTTTTCGAGACTTAAGCATTTTGGGGAATTCAAGGCCAAGTTTTCCCCATTCTCTCAAAAGATGCTCACAATCATATCAATTTACAATCATCAGCAATTTCTGATATCACAAGAAGTGTCAGGAAGTCATGCCTGCAATATCCTGCCAAAGGACCATGTTCAAAAGCCTTTATCATTTCATCTTACCTATAACCCTCAATTGGGGCACTCGTCCAAACCTTCAGATCATATGTCTCAATCATATTTGCATGCATTCATTAATCATGCATTAAACCACACATATCATTCATGGGACATCCACCCATTGCATAAACTCAAACCTCACTCGGTATTTTCCACTGAAAACCAAGCTCTACCGTACACAAAATCCAATTCTCTTTGGCCACGTCCAAAACACCATTTCATGCATTGATCATTCATCATATGCATCGTTTCATATACGTTAACCCACTATTTAAAGTTGTCTTCATATCACCCCTTTGTCAACCCACTGGTTGGATTTTATCAGTATTTCATTGTGTAATACGGTGAACTGACTTTGAGATTTTTGTTTTGCTTTTTATCGCAAATGTTGCGGATAGCAAGAGTCGCCATCGACTTTTCTTTTATCCAATTAAGGGAAGGTGAAAAGAACAGAAAAAGACCTTCGTTAGATTCTGAGTAAGGGAGAAGGTTATGAAAAGGGAAGGTATTAGCACCCCTTTCCATCCGTAGTTATCTACGGGCTCTTAGTTGCTTCTAGCTCACTTTAAAAATTGCTTTCTGTGTGTGTTTGACAAAAATGTTTTGAAAAAGGCATTTCGCTTTGACTTTGTAATGATTCATGTAGGAATGTATACAAAGTGTTCGGAAATGTTTTGTTTTTGCAAAATGTTTGAACTTTGACAAAAGTGTGAGGTGTGAAAAGTATTTTGATAGAGCAAGCAACTAAAAGTCTTATTACCTACTCAGAATGGTCATTTTCGTGTTATTTTACGTTCCTTTAAAATAGCGCTATCCATACCATTAGTTGGTAGGTAACTCTATTCGTTGGATGTAGAAGGGACATTCAAAGGGACATCGGATGCTCATAGAAGGCAACTTGTAGGAGTATCTTAGCACATTTGAAGGGACCATCATCACTTTTTGTAGGCAACAATCGAGGGACGAGATCATGTATTCGTAGGCGACATCGTGGGTCTATGATCCTTGTATCGAAGGGACTATGATGATATGTTTGTAGGCAACGGTGCTAGGATACCTCTACGTTCGAGGGACTTGACCGTTGTATTCGAAACGCAACGAGAGAGAATACTCTAGGGGGTGCATGTGTGAAAAGAGTGTGTTAAATTCAGATATATTATCTTGCAATTAGAAGTGATCTACGTTCGTTTTTATCTTGCCATACACGCCTAATTACTAGCAGTTTATAGGGTGCATAAAGTAAATTGCGGAAAGTAAATGTCCTACGCTATTACATGGCTTTGGGGCAGTTACATAATAGGAGTGTGGAAAGTAAAAGTCCTAGTTAAACTATTACATCCCATGAGCAGTTACATTATATTAAAAAAAATGCGAGAAAATAATCCAAACCATTACAACCTATAAGCAGATACATAATCGGAAAATATAAGAAACTCGCATAAGAGAAACAGGTTAGTAAAAATAAGATTTTTGAATGAGGAAAAATGTTTTGGGTTAGTAATGCTAATTAGATGATATAGAAATTTTTTGGGAATTTTCTGGATCGTTTTTGATAATAAAAAGCAATTAAAAGTCGATTTAATGGCTAATTAACAATTAATTAAAATATGCATGCAAAAATATTAATTTTAATATCAAAAATTAAATAAGTATTTTTCTGATTAAAATGCAAAAGGAAAATATTTTTGGTGATTTTTAAATGCATGAGAAAATTATTTGAAAAGAAATTAAATAAAATAAGAAAATATGAAAAGAAAATAAGAAAAGAGTTAGTTTTGAGAAGTTGTAAAAAGAATGTCATGGCCAGGGATCGAACACAAGACCATGCCTTCACACGCGCGCGCTGTTACCACTAGGTCATCCTGCATATGGTGTTAGTTAAATGAAACGAAAACGTTTTAAACGAAATTGAGTTCTGGAAACCTAAATCACGCGCGAAGATCTTCATCTTCTTCGTTTGAATTTTCAAACAGATAGCGTCGGTTTGGTTCGACGCTATAGCCCCTGCAAATTTCCAAAATCTCATACAAGCAATATAAATTCATTATGGATACATGAATCGATTGTAAACATCATTCTAAACACAATGGTGGTCCTGGTTTTGTCCAATTTTGCTTATTTCAGAAAGCCCTAAAACGAAATTGAAAACCCTAACCATGGCATCTTGTGATTCTTGTACCTAAAATGAAATTAACCAATGCAGAAAGCTTCGAAACTCCATTCTAAACACAAAACAAACATCAAAACATGTTAAATATGCATGGAAATCAAAAATCGAAATTGGATTAGAATGGACAAACCGAATTCTGGAATTCACGATTCTTGATGGTTTTGTGATTTGTAAGGGTCTGGGATGACTTCAGGGACCTCCAGGAATCGATTGGCAAGCTTAGAATTGTCTGAATCCAAGCAAAACCATGGCTGCAAGTAGCTTGAACAACACGGTTTTTTTGAGTTTGATTGGGGTTCTTAGAGGCAGAAAATTCGTTCTTGTGTCATGTGAATGCTTCATGTATACATAGTAGATGGATTTAGGTCAAGAATCAAGAGAAAATAATGTATCAATCAATGAGAAAATATTTGATTTGGTATAAAACCAAATATTGCCTTTTTGATCAAATTTCAATCAATTATCATTCCAATCAATGCCAATTTCGAATTTTCCAGCTTGAGAGGTTTGCTTGGACCTCAAGAATGAGAGAAAAATCCAATTTGCATTTAATTTTGATTTTCTACCTTTTATTTTAATTTAATTGGCTTTTAAATGATTAAAATCCAAATAAAATAGAAAATAAAAGATAAAATTTGTGGCCTTGGGCTTGGAGGTTCCAAATTAGTTGAGGAATAAGTTTGAACCAAGAAAAGTTAGGGCCATTTGCAAAATTTTGGATTTTGACAAGTATTTCTCTTTGTGCATCTCTTAAAAATGCCCAACTTGTGCAAGGTGTATCTTGCTCAATTTTTAACATTTTTGGGTGTTCTTGGACTTTTTAGAAAGCTCTAGATGTCCTTTTAAAAACCTCTTTGGTTTCATCTCAATTGGAGTTTCCATTCTCAATAACACTTCTTTACAAAAGGTTGACTTTTTGTTGACTTTGAAAAGGACCTGTAATGTTTTGATCCATATCTTCCAAATGAAGCATTTTTTGAACAAGCTTGTGAGACATGAAGTTGTAGAGAATCGAATTCTCTTCAAGATGAGACGTGGTGGAAATTTTTTTGATAAAGTATGAGAAAGTTATGTCTGGTCAAAGTTCTATTGACTTTCTCTTAAAAAACCCTAATTTGGAAAGTTTGACTTTTGACCAAATCTTGAGTTTTCTTGATGAATCATGATCAAACCTTGATCAAATGATGAATATTACTTCAAAATATGGATGTTAACCAAAAATTATGAAGTTTGTCTGTATGTTGACCACAATTGACTTTTTGTCCAATACAACTGACTTTCAACCATCTGAGCAATTGTCTGAGGAAATTTGACTTGTAAGGCTTGAAACTTGACATGGAGATTCTTTGAAGCATATGATGAGGCATGATGACCACTGGAAGTGTTGGAAGTCCATCTTGATCATGAGGATAGCCAAACCCTAGTTTGGGTTAATTGCTTAGGAGAGGGTTTGTATGGTCAACCCTTATGAAATCCTTGAGTATAGATAGGTGAAATGTCTTGAGGAATAGGAGGGAAAATTTTGGGGTATGACACATTGTCAGTTTGAACCAATCCACTGGTTGAGGATAACCTTTCGCTCTTGTCGACCCACTACTTGAAGTTAATAATTTATTTTCCAGTTAATTCAAAGCAACCCATTGGTTGTGAATAGTTTTCTAGTTTACCTTCATCAATCCATTGGTCGATGTTGGCTTTCTTTCTTACTTTTCAAACTTAACCCATTGATTGAGATGTCGTGTCTACTTTCATTAACCCACGCATTGATGTTAGTTCTTTATTTACTTTCATTAATCCACGTATTAATGTTAGTTCGTTATTCAACTTCACTAATACACTAGTTAATGTTGGTTTTCTTTCTTGTTTTTTCGAACTCGATTCATTGATTGAGGATGTTGTGTCGACTTTCATTAACCCACATGTTGATGTTAGCTCTTGTTATTTACTTTCATTAACCCACGCGTTGATGTTAGTTCTTATTGTTTACTTTCATTAATCCACGTATTGATATTAGTTATTTGTTGCTCACCTTCGTCAATCCACTGGTTAATGTTGGCCTTTCTTTCTTGTTTTTGAACTCGATCCACTGGTCGAGGATGTCGTGTTGACTTTCATTAACCCACGCATGCAGTTTATCTTATTTAAATATTTCCAATATTTATTTTCAGTTTTCAATTCCCTAGTAAAATCCATACATTCATGGCACACCCTTTCATCGCATTGCATCGGGGACGAAATTTCGGTCGTGTTTGTATTTAATTACTTTCAGCCATTGATCCACGCTATCAAGCTAAAAGATAATTAAATAGGGGCAGCTGCCACACCCTAAATTTCACCCAAATTTTTTCTTTTTTTAACATTTCATCTGATTCATTTGCATCCAAATAAAGTTTTATGTCATTTTTCACATGAGTATTGAATTGTTGCATTTGACTTTCAATTACGTAATTAGTAGTTAATTTGTCATTTTTGCGTTAAATTTGTTTTAATTCAATTTTGCATTTTTCATGTGAATAATTGTTTGCATTTCCTTTTTTTTTTATAGTTAGGATTTATTATTAATTGAATAATTTTTTTAATAGTGAATTCAATTATTAGATAAAATTTCCATTCTATTTCATTTCTTTTGAAATTTACATTTTTTAATTTGCATTTTGATTAGAGCTTTGAGTTAAATGACATTTTTCCTCATTGAAAATATTTTCTATTTTCATTTTTATTAACAATTAGTTTAGTTTTTTATTTGAAATTTACATTTTTTTAATTTGCATTTTAATTAGAGCTTTGAATTAAATAAAATCTTTTCTCATTGAAAATATTTTCTATTTTTATTTTATTAACAATCAGTTTAGTTTCTTTATTTGAAATTTACATTTTTTAATTTGCATTTTGATTAGAGATTTGAATTAAATAAAATCTTTCCTTATTGAAAATATTTTCTACTATTATTTTATTAACAATTAGTTTAGTTTTTTGTTTCAAATTTCTATTTAAGACAATTATAGTCTTTTCTTTTAAGTTGGGAATTTGATTACATTTTGGTATGTGCAATTTTTATTTTATACCGCTTATCAATAGAAACAAAAATAAATGCCTCAGCGTGTCAGTACAAAGCAAAAAATCAAAAAAGCATTGCATCGAGTTTTGTTCTTCTCGACTTCCATTCATGCGCCATCCCCAATTTCATATCATCACCATCTAGTACAAAACCTGCAAATTTAAAAAAATCAGTAAAATTTACAGACTTGTTCCTCACAATTGCTCATTCCACTACCATTCCTCCCACAAATTCACAGCTAACAAATTGTACAATTTCTCTCCATTACTTGTACCTCAACCCTTCCTCACCAAGTTTTCTTTGATCTTATCTTTTTTTTTTACTCATCCAAATCCCATTTATACCCTCACCTTATTCTGCTATATAACACATTCTTTATTATCAAACTTTAGACATAAAAAACCATTACTCAATCTTTAAACCTCAAACAAACCTCACTTCATAACAACAACACTCATACCTCAAGCCTCATTTTTTACTCCACCTACCCTAAATCACCGAAACACCTTCATTCATCGCATCTTTAAACCATAACACCAACACTCATAACTCAACAACAACAAAAAACAACACAGGTATCTACAAATCTACCAAACAACCCAACACGGTTCCAAACCAAGAACCGCATCACAACAACAGAAATTAGAAGAAGAACGCAAGCAAAAGCAAAATCAAATACCATACCTGAAGCGGAACCGTGAAGTTGTATAGTCTCCTTCTTTTCCCTTTTTCTTTTTGTATTTATGGATAACTGATATTTTAACTTGTAAATATGATCGATTAGGGTTTAGGGATTTCTAGGGTTTGATTTTATTTTGTTGTTCCCACGCATAGGACTATGGCAGAATTAAATAGAGAAGAAAATCGATGAACATAGGAAGTAGAAAGCGAGAGCAAAGAGATCGAGCATAGAGAGGTAGAAGATATCGTTTAGAATCTTCGAGAAAAAAAATAAAGAGTGGGCAGAAGCGAGATTTAGTGTGTAGATAAAAGAGAACCAAGTTTTCCTTTTTTCTATTTTCCAAATGCATTATTCATTTAATTGTTTTTTTATAAGATGATAATTTTAATAATGATAGCAGCATAGGCTATAGCGGCGACTTCTTTTAGTAGATCTAGTTTTTTTTTGAAATTTTGATTTGGGCCTTATGCCCATGTGAAGCCCGATTTTTTTTACTTCTTTTCGCTACCAGTTTGCATTTCACTCCCTCCTGGTCCAATTCCTTTTACTATTTATTTATTTATTTGTTTTATTAACTAAATTTTTTCATAAAAATAATATATAGTAATTTATTCTTCTTTCTTTTATCTAATATTATAAATATACAAAAAATATATAGTTTAGATTTAAATTTTCATTTTTATTGTTAAGTAGTTTTAGAATAATTTTTGCTTTTATTTAATTGTTGAATTATTATTTATTTCATTTGAACATTCATGTAATTATTCGATTCATTCCCATTTGTAACTATGTAAATCCCCACTCCCCACGAGATGTAATAGTTTAGTTAATTATTTTATTATTTTATTTATTTAATTATTCATCACGTGTGCACCAAACCAAAAACATTTCAAACTAATACTCATGTGAGCCATTTTCATACCTTGAGTCGACAAAGCTTAGAAGCGTCGCAATGGCCATACATTTGTGCACACATCATGCTTGCTCTTGGGCTTACAATGAGGCTTTAGTTGATTAGTTAAACATTATTTAATTATCTAATTAGGTTATTTAAAATTGATTAATCCATCTAATCAATTAATTGAACTAATTACTTGATTAAATTTCTTTTAATTAATAGATTAAATTTATTTCGCGCATGCACTTACACCATATAAATTATCTTATCATTTATGCAAGCCACCTTGTATGGGATTTTATCGATTTATGTATGCTTCCATGAATGCTCGCAATTATTCGCTTCATTTTCACTTTTGCGCCTTGGTCCACATAACAAATTCTCATTCAATAAGGGCCTCATGGTAGGGAGTAGACACTTGTTTATTATCTCAAAATTAATCAAGCTTTCTTGGTTAATAATAGCTCAAATCTCCATTCACCACTTTCACAATCAAATTCTCAAATTCTCAAACCTCGATCCAACGTCGAGTTGTTTACAAAAATGTTTTCACAAAAAAATCTTGAATGAAATTTGTTTAAGTCGTTGGATGATAGCCCAATGGTTTAAACGAATTTAAAGTCTTTAGGTTATTGGATGATAGCCCAATAAGCTAAATAATTTTATCCATGCAAAAATACCTAACAAGAATGAACCTCGTTTCACTTCACCATTTTCATAATAAACTTTTTGGATGAGAGATGATTGGTTGAGCTCACTCACCGATTTCTAGAATTTGAATCATTAGATGATAGCCTAATATTTCAGTATTTGTCATCCACAATTAAAATCAACTCAACTCATCAAACCTTGCCCACGTGCAAGTCTTTTTTTCAAACTCACATCGCTCACACGCGATCTTCTTTCGCTCACACGCGAATTGCACTAGTGATGTCTTATCGTCCACGTACGATTAAACTCCTATTTTCATAAATAAAATCAATCAACCAACAAATGTTCTCGCAACCAAGAATTACGTAAGATCTGACTTTTCCATCGTACTTGGGGAATACATAGGCACGAGATTCTAACATCTTGGCGAGCACACTTTCAAAAAATTAAAACATGTCTCCTTTATTTTCTCTTTTCGCACATAGTAATTAAAAGATAGCAAATTAACACACTAAACACATAAACACTTAGAATTAAATGGGTCCCATCTAGTGCGATGGATGTGAGGGGTACTAATACCTTCTCCTTGCATAACTGACTCCCGAACCTGCATCTCTTGTTCTCGAAGACCATTTCATTTCACATTTTCATTTCTTGGGTTTTATCTATATTTTCCCTTTCCTCTTTAGGAATAAATAAAGTTAGATGACGACTTCATTGTTTTAAATCGAATTAGTAAAAAAAAATCGATTAGTGTCAACAGTTTGGCGACTTCACTGGGGATGACCTTTCAAACTTTAGGTTGGATGTTATCTGTAACACCCCATTTCTACCCAACGAATTAATAAATAAATTAGAGTTACAAAATTCCTCGAACATAAATGGGATGCTATACATCAACATGAAATCACATGTATAATCACATATAATAGATACATAACACATGTAATACCCTGATGAACAATTTATAACATATTCCTTGAAAATAATCAACTTTAATCATAGTGCAGTGGAATTCATTTATATCAACTTAAAATCAACTTCAAACATAACATCTTAGTTCAACATTAAAACAATTTAAATGCAACAATTTTTCCAAAAGAAAGTCAACTTAAAACATCTCCAACTGAAATAAGCAACAAAGAAAATGACAAGCGTTCATCCCTCCGAGTGTTACGTATCAGAGCGACGACACCAACTCTAACTACTGAAGGTAAACCAAACTTCATTCTGGATTACTTGCACGTTATCCACGTAGAGGCAACATCACAACAGTAAGGGGTGAGTTATCGAACAATATATATATATATATATATATATATATATATATATATATATATATATATAATCAGATAAATACGACAACTACTATTTCACAATTCCTCAACACCAAACGACATAAAAATTAGCACAAGTTATAATTAACCGGCCACATGAGGTCAATACATATTATCAACAATAATCAATCAAGATTTCAACTGAAACACAACTTAGAATGCAACATAAATATGCACATGTATGTGGTACCAATAGAGCAGAACTCCCAATGTAAGAACTGTCATATTATAAGGCATCAACAACAACTTTTGTCAATCCAGGCCAACATATCGGAGCAGAACTCCCAACGTAGAAAAATGCAAACATGAGTATGAGCATGATAACAACGGAATGACAACAACAACCTAATAATCCAGTCAACGTTGGCCACCGACCTGCAACTTAATTATGCCAATTTAATGAAGACAATACGACAATCAACATCTGCTCAACATGTAAATTCAAAAGTAGCAGCGTGTATATATATATATATATATATATATATATATATATATATATATATATATATATATATATATATATATATATATATATATATATATATATATACATTATATCAACTATATGGAAACATTTCATCGACAGTTCAACAATTAGAACAAACTAATTTTTATCAATTATTAGTACCGATTAAATCCAATGATTTCTAAAACTAGTGAAATTGTTACATACTTATTACTATTATTACTAACCTAATTGGTAATATAAAAGGGCGTCCACCCTGACCTTGGGACACATGTGGGGCGCCCACCCCTCATCTAAGTGGCCCTACCACTTTTCTTCACCTTGCATGGGGCGCCCACCCCTCAAAGGTGTGGCCCCGCCCCCAACTTTTTCTTTCTTCTTCTTTTCTCTGTGTTGCTAATCAGTCTCATCTCCACAATTCTTCCCAGAAATTACCAACTATTTCAATTCATAATTGATTTAATTTATACTACTCAACCTACTGTCAACATGTTCCATGGATTTTTAATTCAATAACCGACAACACATAATTTCACCGTTCCAGTATAACATCAACACTGGCATCAATGAAACATATACAAGAAATCAAAAGAAGAACAAACGAAACAATAAAGTTCACATACACACAGTACAATCATATCACCCAATTCCCACATATAATTCATCATATAATTAGTTATTGAATTTGAAACCCTGCCTTACCTTGGATTGAAGGTCGCTTTATAGTTAGCGACGAATTTGGCAAATCTACTCGGACCCTAATTCTTCCCCTTTCTCTGCAACAAATAGACTAAGTGAAATTTTCTTGGTTTTAATTCTATTCACATAAATTAATTCAATACTCCTACCTGGTATACACGTGAGTCTGGTTTTCTACCCTTTCCATTCAACTAGCAGGCTTCTGGTTTTCAAATAGCACGCAGACTATTATCTAACTTTTAACCCTAGTAAGGCTACTTCTTATATTGATACTTTTTTAGAATTAATTTTTTTAAATAATTATTCTCTATTTTAAATAATTTTTCATAAACATTATTTTCGAAAAAAGTAATTTCCACTATGTTTTAATATTTAATAATATATATTTATGTTATAGGATATTAAAATTAATCTTTTAATTTATATATATATATATATATATATATATATATATTAAAAATAATTTCTAAAAATATAAAAATATACTTTTTACTATATGTTAGATCATTATTGACATAAACAAGAGTAGTAAAAAAACACAGGTTTAAACAATTTAAACATTGATGAATAGATTAGTAGTGGTGAGTAAGTTTGAAAGTTACACAACACAATACTTATTCTATACCTTCATTTAAAGCAACCATAAAAAGAACTCTAGATATTACTTGATTTTAATTTGAAAAAAACTAAATAAAAGTAAAAATATCAGGTTTTTTTAAAATTTGTAAAAATTACTATCCAAAATATTTTCCAAGTAATTTTGAAACACATGGTTTAAAAGAGGTAGCGTAGAGCTAAAACCGAGTGAAAAGTATTAAGACGGTGCAGTAGGATGCAAGACAAGTAATAATAATAAATAAAATGAAAACCACAAAATTTATTATTAACACAGTGGAGAAGTGGAAGTGAAATTTATAACAACTTCCTCCAAGCACCCTCTAGAACACACCGTTAGCGTTGTTAGGTTAGGGTTTCGCGCTTCGTTCTTTCACTTAACTCAACGCATTCTCGATAACCATCTCTCTTTCGTTTTTTCTTTCTAGGTTTCTTGTTCCGTTTCGATGGTGAGAGCTTCAGCTAACTCCGTCAATCCTCACGTTCATTCCGGCGTTCGTATTGTCGTCGCCGGTGACCAAGGTACCGGTAAGTCCAGTCTCATTAGCACCGCCGCCTCCGAGAATTTTCGCCCTAATGTTGCACCGGTGCTGCCTCCAACTACGCTTGCTGTCGATCTGTATCCAGATCATGTGCCTATCACCGTCATCGATACCACCTCCTCGTATGAATTCTCTACGTTTTCATCTATGAATTCTTTTATTAATTGACACGCTATTCGATTAGGTTATAGTTTTTATTCTTTGTGAAATCTTTGATATTTGATACTAGTTTTTATTAGTTGTTTACCCTAATCTGAATGTGTTCACCACTGTACTTTCTTGTTGCAGTGTTCCAGACATTGATAGAGTTTCTGAAGAACTAAAGCGAGCTGACACCGTCGTCCTCACTTATGCATGTGATCGGCCTGAGACACTTGAAAGTTTAAGTACATTTTGGCTCCCTCATCTTCGCAACTTAGAGGTTCTGATCTCTCATTTTCTTGATTTTGTATCTGCAGTATTATATAGTCAATTAAAGTTTCTCTAGTTCCCCTTTTTAAAAGTGAAGATATAGAATAATTAATGTGGGAGAAAAATTAATAAGCTCATCTGTTGTGTAGAAAGTAGAAACACCTATTTTATATGCACATGCTTGGATAGTGTATACGTCTATTAATTGTACTTTTACTTTCGGCGAATGAATCTTGACATAGAATTTGAACTTCATGAACAGGTGAGGGTTCCAGTTATAGTGGTGGGCTGTAAGCTTGACCTGCGAGATGAAAGTCAGCAGGTGAGCCTAGAACAGGTGATGTCTCCAATAATGCAACAGTTCCGCGAGATTGAAACTTGCATTGAGTGCTCAGCATCTAGGCAAATCCAGGTATCTTTTATTCGTACTATGTTACAATCAAATTTCTCCTTTTTTGAAAATCTTATTCAAAGGTGCTACAATTATTTATGGATTTTGTTTCATACATTTCTTAATCATGTTTTCCTTGTTGAAGGTCCCTGAAGTTTTCTACTATGCACAAAAGGCTGTTCTTCATCCAACGGCTCCTTTATTTGATCAGGAGACACAAACTCTAAAGCCTCGATGTGTGCGGGCTTTGAAGCGGATTTTTATCCTATGCGACCATGACAGAGACGGGGCCCTTAGCGATGCTGAACTGAATGATTTTCAGGTTTTAAATTTTCCTTTCTTTTATTATATGTCAAAATTGTGGCTTCTTAATTATCTATGTATTATAGTATGGAACCTTGTATCTTGGTTAATAGCTTGTTCACATCATGTTATAGTAGGTTGGTTAACTTTTGTATGTGTAAAATCTAACAAAACTATTTACAGGTTAAATGTTTCAACGCTCCTTTGCAACCATCTGAAATTGTCGGTGTAAAGAAGGTTGTGCAAGATAAATTGTCTGAAGGTGTGAATGAACGAGGTCTTACTTTGACAGGATTTCTATTTCTTCATGCTCTTTTCATAGAAAAAGGGCGTCTTGAGACCACATGGACTGTGCTCAGGAAGTTTGGATATAATGATGATATCAAGCTTGCTGATGATTTACTTCCACCTTTGAAATACACTCCTGATCAGGTGGTTCTCTCGAGATGAATTGTAGCTGCGTGTATCATGCTCTTTATATGTTATACATTCTTGCGTGTTCAATTTGCTGACAGCTAGAACTTATACATTTTCTATTCTCATTGGATTTAATCTATGCAGAGTGTTGAGTTGACAAATGAAGCCATTGATTTCTTGAAGACAATTTTTGATGCATTTGATGCTGATTTTGTATGTCATTTCCACATATGACCTTGGATAATTTTAATTTTTCATGCTGCTCCCCAGTCATTATTGGACATTTTCTCAATTTACTTTATCGTTATACAATGCGAAAATTAACCATATCTTTTCCTTCCTCTAGGATGGGATGCTGCGACCCCGTGAACTTGAAGAATTGTTTTCCACTGCCCCAGAAAGGTAAACTGCTGACCTCAAAATGCGTGCCTAGATAAATGTACTTCAATTTCCACCATGAAATGGTGGGTTTCTTTGCACTGGTTTCTTATGAAGTTGGTGGATTCTTATGTTATGCAATTTTTCAAATGTACACATGACACATGCATTAAGGATGTGGTATATCCTTCTGACTTTGTTTCTTCAATGTTTTTATGAAGTTCAGCTATGGCCTTTTTTTTTACGTATACCTTTCTCAAGTCTAAATGTTAATGAGGAGTCTTGGTAAAATTATTTTATGCTTATAATTTTTAATTTGCAGTCCCTGGATTGGAAATCCATATGAGGATGCTGTAGATAGGAATGCGTTTCAAGGACTATCACTTGATGCATTTTTGTCAGAGGTGCACTAGTTTTTCTTATATTTCTCTCTACTCCCTCTTAAATCTTGTTAAATAATGTTATGTAGAGACTGGTGGATTTCTTTGGACAGTTTCATCACTCAATTCGGATAGTGTTTTGAGAATCAAGGTTGCCTCAGTTTTACATGATATATGACTTTATGCCTGGTCTGTGTATCTTTTCAGTGCATATAACCTAAAATTTACATCACCATTGATTTGTTTTTAACAAATATATAATATTTTTTCTGGACAGTGGGCACTCATGACTCTGCTAAACCCAACCTTTAGTGTGGAGAACTTAATATACCTTGGTTATTCTGGTGATCCATTATCTGCTGTCCGTGTGACTAGGAAGCGCCGCGCTGATCGTAAAAGACAACTTTCTGAAAGAAATGTATTGCAGTGCTTCGTTTTTGGGCCTAGGAATGCCGGAAAATCTGCTTTATTGAATTCTTTCATTGGAAGGTATGTTGCTGTGTTACCTTTTAAGATTCCTGGTAGATAGCTTGAATTATTGGGCATCATATCTTAGTTTTGTTGAATTTATATTGCAGGCCATATTCTGAAGCTTACAATCCAACCATCGAGGATCGTTATGCTGTAAATGTTGTTGATATTGCAAAGGTAAATGACACTTGTTTGACACTTTATTTTCTTGCACCTTTTTCAGTACCAGTTTCATTCAAATTCATGGTTTATTATTTACTTTGCAGGAAAACAAAAAATATCTTGTGCTGAAAGAGATTCCAGAAAGTGGAGTTGAAAAGCTGCTGGCCAATAAGGAGTCTTTGGCCTCATGTGATATTGCAGTTTTTGTTCATGATAGGTGACTGTTGATATTAAATTTCACCATACCATAGAAATTATGAATTACCGTTTCTTTATTTATTCTTCTAAAATTGAATTGGTATAAGGGTATCTCACTATTAAACTACTCAGTGCACATGGTGTATTTGAGCATAAAATTTGCATTTGTGTCTTGGATTTTTAGCTCACATAAGTGAGTTTTCAACATCTGAAATCAAATGCATTTAGATAAACTCCATTGTGCATCTAGATCAGCTCCATAGAGTTGAAGATAGTAAAATAAGAAATTGAAAGATTTCGTCGAAATTGTGTTTGAAAATTTCCCGAAAAACTTATCATGGGTTCTTCTCTCCAACAGAACAACAGTGCAATTATGGCCATTACTAAACTTTTTACTAAACTTTTTGAAGCGATTTCCCTTTTTGATCCGAGGTTGGATTGATCATCAGAAGAAGAATTAGGCCCAAAATTAGGATCAATTCTGAAAAAATATAACTTCCATAAAAAGAAGCAAACAAAAGGCGCATCTGGATCAACTTCCAGTATACTATATAAAGTATGTATTGCCGTTTCTTTAGTTGTTATTCATTTGCATTATTATAAGGATAGGTTTCACTATAAAAAAACTACTTTGAGCCTGTGGTGTATTTAAACATAAAATTTGCTATTGTGTCTTGGATTCTTACTTAGCTCATATAAGCAAAACATCTAAAAAAACTCCATTGTGCATCTGAATCAACTTCCTAAAACAACAAGTTGGTTGAATACCACAACTCTGGGTTGAATTTGTCAAACTAATGATGTGAATTATCCCCTCTAGTCTCAATTAATTATAATTTCATTTGTCAGCTGATTAAATATTCATTAATTCTTTTAAGGTCTGTTGAGTCTTCATGGAGGGCATCATCTGAACTCTTGGTGAATATTGCTGGACATGGAGAAAATACTGGCTTTGAGGTGCCCTGTCTTATAGTTGCAGCTAAGGATGATCTGGAATCATTTACATCGGCAATACAAGATTCAATTAGGGTATTTTTCATTAACTTATTAATTTGCATGATAGTATTTGAATTTTACATGAATGTTTCTTTTTACTTAATTGTTGTATGGTTAGACAATGAGATGTTTAATGCAGCGAATGGACGCGTCTTGCGATCATAATTTCATATGATTTTCTGAGTAGCTATAATTATATATATAGTGGTCTGTGTATGTGGAGGCTTTGGTATTTAGATTGAAATTTGATTAAGTAGGTTGAGAACTACAACTTTTTTAAAATTGGGATGTTTTGGTTGTGATTATTTTTTTGCACATTTACACTAAACTGGATTTTTTTCCAAAGTGAAGTGAGAGTAAAAAAGGAATGTTTACAGAAATGGTCTAGGTGTAAAAATGCTGAAACTTGGAAAAAATATAAGAAAGCTAAGAGATAAAAAAGGCAGCGAGTGAAGCAAGAACCCAAGCTTTTGACAAGTTATACCAATATTTAGGAACCAAGGGGGAGAAAAATCTATATATAGGCTTGCAAAGTAAAGAGAAAGAAAGACACGCGATTTGGATCTAGTAAAGTGTGTTAAAGATGATGAAGTCAAAGTCTTGGTCTAGGAAAATAATATAAAGGATAGACCTTACACAAAAGTACCACTCAAGGTGAAGAGAATTTTTTTATCAAACAACTGTTAAACCTGCAATGTTGTACAAGACAAGATGTTGGGCGATAAAAATAAACACGAGAATTAAGTGTTACAGCAATGAAGATAACGCGTTGGAAGTGTGGTACGCGTAGATAAAATTAGATTAGAAATGACAATATTAGATAGAGTGTGTTTGTGCACCTATAATAGAAAAGATGGTGGAAAATAGATTTTGATGGTTTGTGCATATAGAGCTGTAGATTCTGTTGTAAGCAGTGTATGCAAACTCGTGAGTTGATTCGTAGAATTGGGATCTGAGGTATCTAACTGGTAAACTTGAGTGAGTTGTGTAGCTAACTAGTTAAAAAAAAAAAACCTAGGTGGCTTTATATTTTGGGGGATTTTAATAAAGAAAACTAATGTTTTCAAAATTTACTGGATTTGGGTTGGTTTCACTTAAAACCCAATAATTTATATATTTATTAATATTAATGAGGAATATATTGAGACACTAATTCACTCCTTTTTAAATACAGTGTAACTTTAACCATGATTTCTATTTCATACTAGAATGTTACTTCCTCTTCCTCTTAGTTGAACTGTACTGCATACTGTAAATTCCATTATTTAAACATGACAATTTTTGGAATGTGTATGTGTGTGTATATATTCTACCAGTAGTAGGCCCTACGATCCGTGCTACGTTCTTCGAGTTGTGGTTTTTCAAACCTCCACTGTTTCTGCATTAACTATTGAGTTTTTAAACATTGGTCGTAAGGAGAATAAATTAGATGGAGAGGAGTCAATCAACTAGAATTAGAGGAAGACCTAGAAAACCTGTAAGAGAAACTATTGAGAAAGATCCCGAGATTAATGAAGTCAAGAAACTATGGAGAGGACTCATCTGTAGATGGCAGTTTGAAGCTACTAATAACCAGAGTAATCAATCCCGGATAGTGGAGCGAAGCGGCCAACCCCAAAAGTGGGATATCAGGATGACTGTGAATTGTAATTTATTTTTTAATGATTCACATGAATAATATTATACATATTTCATGTATAATATTATATAAATACAAAAAATAACAGAGACCATATAAGAGTTAGAAAGAATAGATTAGAAACGATTAGAAAATGATAAAAAAAGGAGGAAATGAAAGAAGGAATGAGATGAAGGAAAAATAGGGAAAAGGAAGGACAAGAGATGAAATAGAAAAAACAGGGGAAAAGAGAGGAATCTGAAGGAGGAGAGGATCGCGGCGATCCTAGAGTGAGGGGGGAGAACACGACGACATCGAGAAAGGAAAGAGAAAAAGGATTTTTTTTTTCTTTCTTTCTTCTTTTTGTCGTGAAAGCTGCATGAACGAGAGAAGAGGAGCTAACACGAGAGAGAGGAAGATGTTTCAGAACCAAATTAGGGCTTACATTAAAGAGGAGGGAATCTCAACAATACCCTCAAAACAGATTAAATTCGAAGGCTAGTTTTGTTTTTTGGGGGTTGAAACCTGGGAGCATGTTAAACCAGCTCTGCTCCTGCGACCTGCTCCTAGCCAAAAAGTGGCCGCGATCTCAAAGTGAGACGCGAACCACGACTCCATAGCTACTGTCCTCCGTGCTGGTCCACTCTCCCGGGATAGCGCCACTATCGTCCAGGATTGATAACCCTGCTAATAACTAAGATTTTGGAAATATTACTATACCTCATTTGCATTTGCCATACCTGATTCAAGCAGAAGTTTGATTCTGCTCTGCAAATCATCTCTGAAAGGTTATATGTTAATAGAACTATTAATTTACATGTTTGGTTTCACATGAGGCCCTGATTAAAGCAGAAGTTTGATTCGGCTCTGCAAATCATCTCTGATTTGTTAACTGTGATTGCCTGCTAATCTTTATAATTAGATGATTTTCAATCTTATTACAACATTTTCACGTGCATTTTAGTATAGGTCCATGTTCTGATATATGTTCAATTGATCTGTTTGTGACTGGCTTGTAGCTAGAAACCTGATAATGTTGTTCGTTTTATGGCTTTGTGTGCATTTGATTCGATAATAAGTTATATTTTTTAACTTTTCCTACTGACTTGCAAGAACAGGCAAAGTGTATAATATGTTAGGTTTTCCATTTATTAGCATAACTTAGTGTTACAACAGATTGTCCCGAAAAAATACTGCATTCTGATCTCTGATGTCTTCCTTGGCTTATATGTTCATGGCATATGTGCTTTCTTGACACAAATTTTCAAGCAACTTTTTCATCCTGCGGTTGAAGTGTAATGGTATTTCTGACGTGCCAATATGTTTTGTAGGTTAGTCAGGATATGGGAGTAGAGGCTCCTATACCGATCAGTGTGAAGTTAGGGGATTTCAACAATGTATTCCACCGAATTGTAAAGGCTGCTGAGCACCCTCATTTAAGCATTCCAGAAACTGAAGCTGGAAAAAACCGCAAGCATTACAACAAGCTCATAGGCCGATCTCTTATGTGTGTTTCAGGTATGTCAGTTTTTAGGTTGACTTCATTAAATAATTTGAGCCTATTGATCTGTTTAAATTTGGGATGATGTGATTTATCTTTGGCTGCATGTTCTCTCTTTTGGTTTCATTGTTTATTTTGATTTTACAATGATTTTCCACTTATAACCTTGGGGTGTTATGCCACTGAACTGGTCCCTGTTGGTGTTTTCATTTATCTCGTTTTGTTTCTCCAGTGTTGTTGTTTAAGGACTTTTTTCTGAATCCATTATTCGCCTGTAGTGTTGATACCCGATGAATTATCAACAAAAATCAAATTTTAGCAAATGAATAAATGGCTTTTACCAAGTCCCTACAGGAACCATCTTTCTGGCTTAGACCAGTTGCTTTGGATTTACAAATGCCCTTGTCACAAGAAAATATAACCACAGCTTTTGTTTCTTTGTTAAATGATTTATTTAACGCATCATATTTCAGTTGGAGCGGCAGTAGCACTCGTTGGGTTGGGTGCTTACAGGATATATGCTGCAAGGAAGAGTGCGTCTGGATAAATGGGAAGGTTTAGTGAATGGGTCGTGATCTATGCCTTGATCCAGATGCGGTCTGCTCTTCGGCAATGTTACATCGTCTTAAGACATTAAAGGCTTTTTCTTAAGCCATCAGCTGTAGAGTTTGCAATCTTTTTTTATTTTGTTTGTCAAAGATTGAATTAGGTTAGCACCAATTTTATATACAAATTATTGGATGTTTCATCTTTTTTACTAGTTAGGCCTTCGTGAAGTAATTTATACAATAATGTGTTTTACTGTCGGGTCCAGTTCATTACTGGAAACTATCTTAACACATCTTAATTCAAATAATTTATATTATTAGGGCTGCAAAGTAATTTATATAATGCATTTATTAAATAGTGATGTTAATAATAGGTGATTAAAGTGGTGGCTTACCGTATAATGTTTTCAAACACCGACAGTTGCCACAGATGGTACAAACAGTTAAACAGGAAATTTGCTAATCTAAAACTTAACTATAGTTACTTCTTAATTTTGCTTCCCGATCCCAAGTTACATGATATCACCTGCAGCCACATGAGATAAATTTTGTTTTCATTTTGTTATGTGACACATAAAAAAGATGTTTGGCAACACAGTTGGCTTTCTACTAAGTCATTAGTCTAAGATGTGATTAGATATGGTTCAAGAAAACAAAAATTGTTAGGGATAAGTGATCTGAATAGATGTTGTATGAAAATAGTATTTTAGCGTTATTTTTTTAGCGTTATTTTAGCATAACTATTTTTCAATCAAAATAGTGGATCATTAGTCATTTTTTCTATTATACATTCATTTAAGGAATTTCTTAACCAATCTCATATTACACTATGAAAATTTGAAGATGTCCTTCTCAAAATTGAAAATGTACTTTTGATTCACATCTTATTTTGTACAAAACAAACCAAATGTGGTTTCACTCTTTTAATTGTAAGAATGGTACTGGAGATATACTTTTGATTTTTGTTACGGTACATGTTCACTCTTTCTACTCAAAATCTCTCATCATTCTCAATCCATTGTTCACTCCAAATCATCATTTTTGTGGTTCATCATATCAGAAAGAGCTCAAGAAAGTAGAATTTCAGGATAAGTTTATTCATTTCATCCCTCAATTTCTACATTAATTTGTTACTTTTTGAAAAAAAAGGTTACGTAGAAACCGAAAGTATACATCCGATATATGGTGGAACAAAATCGGAAATCCATTTTCGATTTCTCTCTGTGTTTATTTTTACAACAATTTTCACTGTGACATGTTAACAAATATATTATTTATGTAACATAGGTAGGGTGCACCCCGATAACAGTCCCAAACCCCATGTCTCTGAAGTTGTTTCGCCACTCGTTTTCTCCTCTTGTAATTAAGGCGATAGATGTTCGTGAGCAATTTGAAAATGTTGAAAAATTTGAATTACGTGAAGACATGTTGTAGTGGGTTCATATATAGGCAGCAGAATTAGGATTTGGTATTGTCATAGTAAGGATTTGTGATTTTGACATGTGAAAGAAATGGGAAATACATACGTCGCATTCAAAATTTTAAACACGACGACACCGATTAAAGAACTTGGGAATGTCCATTTAGGTTGCGTGATTATCTTATAGTAAATAAGAAATGGAAATTTAATGTGATTAACGGTTTACACAATCACGATTTAACTCAAAAGTTAGCTGGTCATCCAATTGCATGTCGGCTCTTTCCGGATGAGAAGACATGTGTTTCTGACATGACTTTGAATTTGGTACCACCCAAAAACATACTTGCAACCTTGAAGCGCAAAAGATCAGAGAGCACTTCAAATATCAAACAAGTTTACAATAAGCGCTATCAAACCAAGTTAGCGATTCGGGAGGATCGAACCGAGATGCAACACCTCTTGAAACTTCTAGATGACACATTTATTAGACTTATCATGATTTCATTAAATTATTCAACACGTTTCCTACCATGCTCATAATTGATTCGACGTACAAGGCCAACAAGTAGAGGCTCCCGTGTTGAAAATTGTTGGTGTTATGTCGAATGAGAAGACATATTATGTTGGTTTTGCATTTTTAGAGTGCAAAAAAGATGACAACTTTGCATGGGCTTAGAGGAATGTAGGTCAATGTTGAGGATCAAGAAGATATGCTGAAAGTCATTGTTAGTGATCGAGATACGACACTAATGAATTCAGTTGCAACTATATTTCCTACTTCTTACGCATTATCTTGTAGGTGCCATATTACTAAAAATGTGAGAAGTCAGGTTAAATCCACGGTGGGGTCAAAACAGGTTGCAGGTAAAGATGGAAAATTGGTCAAGGCAGGCGTTATTGTGGAGAAAATTATGGAGACATGGAATGTTATAATAAATGCATCTACAAAAAAGCTATACGCTGATGCTGTTTTATAGTTCAGGAATGTTTGTGTGAAATATTTTTTATCTATTGAAATATGTTGAAAGCACAATTCTTGATCAGGTTAAGGAGAAGGTTGTTTGTGTCTGGATCGATCAGGTTATGCACCTCGATAATACAACACCAAACTGAGTTGAGTCTGCGCATGCATGTTTGAAAAATTGACTAGGAATTAGCAAGGGTGATTTGATTACTGGTTGGGAATCAGTGAACTAGATGATACTAAACAAGCATAACAAGATACAAACAACATTTGGTCGTAGTATCACGGTGTTGGAACACATGTTCAAAGACAACACACTATATTCCGAGTTGGTTGGTAATATCTCTCGGGCAACTATGAATTATATATTTT
Organism: Vicia sativa; assembly: GCA_021764765.1. Classification (NCBI taxonomy): domain Eukaryota; kingdom Viridiplantae; phylum Streptophyta; class Magnoliopsida; order Fabales; family Fabaceae; genus Vicia; species Vicia sativa. The sequence goes on from CM038797.1 coordinate 127,318,202, forward strand.
ACGAGGCCAAACGAGCTTCTAATGTGGGTGCTGACACCTCAAAGTGTGGTTGCACAATTGTGAGAATATGATATCCCTTGTGCATGTGTCATATCTAAGAAGGTGAATGGTGATAGCCCGATACATATGGACGAGGTCTCTAGTCATTGGAAGAGACTAATTTTTGACGATGATGGTAAAATAAAAACCGACATGCCAAATATCTCCATCTTTGTTGAATGGGAAGCGATGCATGAAATATTTTTGAAAGCCGGTGACATCACCAAACTCCATATCAAAGAACAGTTGAGGAAGATTGCATACCCGGAGACCAAAAATTTGAAGAGTATTACAATACTGTCCGAGATACCCTGATCAAAGAGTTGACGAGCAACAAAAAACTATATGCACGTGTGCTAGGGAGTAAGGAGAAGGTTGAGGAAATATATCACGCACCCTGATCATATGTGTGGATTTCAAATTCACGATATTTTGTTCCAGTGTATTTGAAACCGGGACGCCCTATACCACCTACATCAATGAAGTGGGCACTTCATTTCACAGACCCATCTGAGATCTGGCCGAATGAATTCATTGAAAGGATGCAATAATACAACAACTTGTACCAAATTGAAATAGAAAAAAATAGAGAAAAGTCAAAAGGGGCCACCGGTGAATTTATCACTTTTTTAGCACATTCAAGTAGTTAGGTATCATTTTATTGTTAACGCCATTTTGTTCATGTATTATGATGTGGAAATATAACCATTTTTGTAGTTTGACCAAAAGCACAATATTTAAATGCATGAGATTTTTTGGTATTACAATGTTGTTTATGTTCTGTTTCTGGTTTTTCACTCCCAGGGCCTTAATCAGAAATATACTTCTGGTTCCATTTAATAAAAAACCGGAATTTTAATCTCAATTTTGTCACTGACACATAGATAGGATTTGTATGGTTCATGATTACCTCTTACTACTGTAAAATATCTCACTTTTTATATTTTTCCATACCACAACACCAAAAATCAGAAATGGACATGAAATTGAACACCAAATGAATTGTTGGAGTTGTCCACTTTTTCAGTGCTACACCATCTCGCGAATTTAAGATCAACCTGTACACCTTTATTGAAGATGTGTGTGAAATATTGTAGGAACTTGTACCTTTTGGTGACAATCGCAAGGTAGTGAAGATCGAGTACCACTCGTCATCGGTTGACAAAGATGGGGGAAGCTTCAGTTCATCAACCGTGAGCTGAAGAACAACGCTGATTTACGGGCTATGTGATCTACTTATGAAAGTTTTGAGGAGAAAGCTCTGATCGAGCTAGATGCGACTTTAACAAGACCAGTCGATGATATTATTAAGATGTTGCAACGTCTACCCAAATGTTGATTTGTAATGTTTGATTTATGTTTAACTTCTAAATGTATTTGTTACGTTTATGTTATGAATTATATTTATGTCTACGTTATACAATTCAATGATGTTTTTTTGATTTCTGTTAAGAATAAAATCGAAAATCCACTTTCGGTACAGAGTCGAAATTAAATTTCTGGTTTCTGTGTATATTTTATCAGATATTGCCAATATTGGTGCACACCCAGAAATATACTTCTAGTTTTGAGGGGATGGATTAAGAAATTCCCTTAATTTATTTTCTCTTTCCAAATAAATTCAATCATACACGATCTCTTTTCTTTTTTTTTCAATAATTAATTGAGAAAATAATTAATTTTGAAGAAAATGTGAAGTGGAGTTATTGAGAAAAGAATGGTATAATTTATATATAGTTATATTGTAAAAATATTTTGCATGGTTAGTTTATCATATTCGTTAGATTTATGTAACTGTTTGACAATTTAATCTTATTTAAAGTACCACCTTACCTATGAATGATTCTGATGTATTGTTTGTATTAAATATTGGGTTAATATAAACCATGTAATGTTAGCCTTTAATCTTATTTAAAGTCCCACCTTACCTATGAATGATTCTGATATATTGTTTGTATTAAATATTGGGTTAATATAAATCCTATAATGTTAGCCAATTCTAATTTGATTCGCTCTCTTGAAATGTTAAAATTTTAAGTCTTTTGTCCCTTAGGTGAAAATATTATTCCTTTATAAAATATTTTTTTTGCTTTATCCTCCGTTTCGTTCCATTTTTACACACTTAAGGGGGTATCTAAGAATCATAGGAGATAATTAATTAATTTTTCTTTTATAAGAATCTAATGTGAGTCTCGCTAACATTACAAGGGATTTATATATTTAACCCTTAAATATTTTATATTTATAATATATAACAATTAATCTCTTATTATAATAATCTTATTTAAATATCATCTATGAATTATCGTGATATATTGTTTGTATAAAATATTTTACATTTATAATGCATAACCATTAATCTTTTATTGTAATATAAATTTTAATTGAAGAATTTTTATTTTTATTTTTATAATCTTTTAAATTCCTTATTCAATACAATATTTTAGTTTTTTGTATATTAGGAAATTTATGTCTTACGAGTAAAATCAAACTTCTCAAGATCTTATTCACCTAAATTTCTTAATTTTTTTTATTCCATCATTCCTCATTTTCAAAGTCCTCCTCTTTTTTTCTTTCTCTAAAATCTTAAACATAGTTTAATGATTTACGTTGTTTGTCTACATGACTTTTTTGACGATCTCGACCAAATTTCATTTTTTATACATTTTTCTTATAACCATGCCTGTCATTTTAGATCATAATATCATACACCCACCTTGATATCAACAAAGACAAGTATGCATGTAAAAAGCCTTGCATATATTCATCTGAATGTTCACATGAAAACTGTTGTTGTTGGTGAATTCTATCAAATGTAGCACGTCATCCTAACTTCCTTTATAATTTAAAACACACGCCTTCAACAAAGACTCTAATGATTGGTTCATTATTTCAATTTATCCGCTGAATTGTAGATGATATGCCATACTCGATCCCAACTTCGTTCCTAGAGCCTCATGCAAAGCTCTCCAAAAATGTGACATAAATTTTGGGAACAATATCTTGTTTAATACTTAAGGTACTTTGTGTAGTCTTATAATCTATGTCAGGATTTTAATAAAGTAAAAATTCAATCAACAGGAAAAAGATACAAAAGGGTTTTTGTATTTATTATTTTTCTTTGTATTTATTGTTAGATGGAGGTCGACTAAGTTACTTCGGTCGAACAAAGTACAAGTTAGTTCTAGTGAAGTCGACCAGAGGATCAACTGGGCTTAAAAATGTTAAAGACCCAAAACATTGAGGATGACCCAGTTTATTCAGTTTCGTTTTATAAACTTACTTTGTTTACTTTTGCAATCACATAAACACATTGGACGTGAGGTCGAACGCGCCTACTTTTCAAAACACTTTGTAAAAGATAACACGTGAAAACTAACACAGTACTGAGATTCACTGGTCGATCTCGCTAGTAAACTTTTTAGCAAGAAACCAACGTTGCTTACCAAAACCCGAGGTAAACACACTCAAATTAAATCAATCTTCATTTGCGTCTTTGAAAAACTAGTAATAAAGTCCATAGAGAAATTATTCCACTTCCATATTTCGTTGATGTTTCACATTAGCATTATGAAAAGTCAAACATGATGCAACATACTCTTTCACATATTCTGAAACTAGTCCCCCATAAATATTTTCCTAGATCTTAATGATACATTTTGTTTTCCTTGGATGAACACTCAACTTACTCCCGTGAGCTTCCTCTCTCACCACCCTTTTTAAATTCGTTACATGTAGTACACACACATGTATGTGCACGCGCACGCACTTATATTGCATCTTAGTTTGTTATATGGTTAAACTTTGAACTGAGTCATATTTATCTAAATTATCAGATTTTTCTTATCTCAAATTCGTGCATCATCATGACAATTTACGATGGTCTTTAAGAGGGTATTGATTGATCAAGGAAGTTTTGTAAATTTTTTTATTGGGATGCTTTTGAGAGGTTTCGTCCGTACCTGGACGATCTGGAAGCTTTCCGAGGATCATTTATAGGATTTTTGGGCGAGCAAGTGCATGTGAAGGATTCTATAACACCGAAGATCACATTTAAAGTAAAGGAAGTTTCTAGGAAGATTAAGGTAAAATTTCTTGTCATAGATTCACCTTCCTTATTTACATGATTATAAGGTGACCTGATTTCAACCACTTAAGAGCCACCCTATATACAATGTACATTTGCATGAAAATACCCACTCCTAGATGAGCGAGTCGGGGTCATCCAGGGGAATCAAGAGATCGCAAGGAAGTGTTACGTCGAGTATCTCAAGTTGAAGAAAACAAGAGTCATGGGAGTAAACATTCTAGGCATGAAGTTGGGAGCCAAGCTATGAGATATAACTCCCAAGGATAAGTGCTGACTGCCTCACTCCGTGAAAACACGAAGGCAAAAACAAAATATCTTATTAAAAGCTTTTAATGTTTTAGGCGTTAAACCTCATTTAACTTAGTTTCATTTAACGTTTCAGTTTATTTAGGCGAGTTATAATCTCGGCCACTTGTATGGTTGAATTTGTGACGTTATTTGTTTGGTGGGAATCATTATTTTCTACGACATTGTCAATAAGGTGTAAGGGTGTTTAATGATGCCCCTCACATTATTATATGAACTAGAAATATTGTTGCTTTAATTTTCTTGATACTAAAGAACAAAAGAGATCTTATTGTAGTTTCCCTATGAGACGACCATGTTTGTTGGATCCTCGTAAAGGAATCCTATGTCGTTTTTTGAGGCAATTACAAATGTTGGATCCTCACGATGGAATCCTTGCCACCCCTCTAGGTGATTACAGATGTTGGATCATCATGATGGAATCCTTACCACCCCTATAGGAGATTACACATGTTGGATCCTTATGCAAGAATCATTGTCTCCCCTGTGGAAATATTATCACCCTCATGCATGTATCCATATTTTATAAGATAACAGTAAGGCCAAAACCTATTCGAAGGACATTCCAAAAAAAAAAATCAAACAAAGAAAATAATATTAAAAACATGCAATCAAATAGAAGGGAAACCTTCAAGGGCAGAATTCATCATTATATAAAAATACTCCAAAGGAATGATTACATAATTAAGTTACAAAGGGGGATAAAAAGAAACAAGAAAAAGACCTCCAACTCACTGGACCTCTTCAGGAAACCCACATTTCTTTAGAAGCATCCTCTCTAATAATGACCTACAAATTAACTTCCTCTACCACCTTGATGCCTTCAGACTCAACTAGGTCTTTAACAGGGGAAACGACTAACTTGTCAGAGGAAAGACCCTTAATGTCATCCACTTAGACCATTTTGAAAAGGTCCATAGAGTTCAGGTCTAACTCAAAATATAGGAAGGAAGCCTACTCATTCACTCGTTTAAAGTAAGTAACTGTTACCTTGGAAAATATTTAAGGTATAGTTGTTTCCTAAAACTAAGGTAGTCCTTTGAAATAAATATTGTGAAGAAATTTAAAGCTAAGACGATCGATATTTGGTTTTATCAAACTAAAGAATTTAATGTTCAATGGAAACGTTAAGCCAGAACGTCGAAATTGGGGCATGTCGACCAAAGCAAATTAGGTTGATATAAAGGGCAAGCAAGATGGTCGAAATGGTTTTTGTCGACCAGAAGGAATCCAAGACTTAGATAAATATGAAGTTTTTGATTATGCTAGTAGATGGTGTCGAAGCAACTCCAGAAGCGGGAGGATTTGAATTTTGAAGTCACCAACAGTTGCAAGCAGTTGTATTCTGATTGAGCGCCAAGTAGGTGGTAAAATCCTGAGAAGTAGTTGTCTCAGGCTGAGATACGTGTTAGTAGATAGTGTACATAGGCAGTTATGTTGTAATCACTATAAATAAAAGGGTTCATTGTAGAATTATGGGTGTTCACTTGTACTAAAATCACTTGTAAAACTCTATTATTACAAGCGTAAGGAAGCGAAGAGTGCATAAGTGCTTAATGTACGTGAATCACCATTTATCTTTCAATGCAAATCTTTTACTTTTCAGTTGTTCCTTTCGAATACTTTGCTTATTTTTTGTTTACTTTTGAACAATCTCTTTACGTTATCGTTTGATTCATTTAAAAAGCCTTATGTCGGTCACGAGTCATCCAATTGGTTGAATCAAACTGTCACTTGTTTCATTTAAATGTCCGCTGTCGGTCACAAGTCACCAGTCAGTCGGTCTAACCATAGTGTGGAAACTTCTTTTATACTTGTTCCCTTATTTATATAAAACTGTTTCTAGTAGTAAGGATTTCGACATAACAAGTGTATTTTCAATTTCTTAGCACATGTCTTAAGATCAACTAGTCGATCTTGCAAGTAACCCTTAATTTTTAGGGCTTTGGGAAGAGTAGCGGTTGTTTATCATTTTCCACAGTAAACAGTAACAAAGGTATCCACAAGATCTTCCTTGAGCACAAACACATCCTCTTCTAGTTTCTTCTAGGAGAAGAGGGCAGCATAAAGGAATTCTTGCATTTTTTCTTTGAGGAGGAGAAATATCGAGCTTTGGTGTTTGCTTTGTTGAGCTTGGATACTAAGGCCTTCTGAGGCCTCTATTAGTTCCTTGCCTTTGGAAAGATATCCTTGGTAGTCTACAAGTTTCTATTTCAGCTCATTTTTAGTTTGAGCGTGCTTTTCTCTATCATCATGCTCCATCACCAAAAACCTTAGCAAATGGTTCTCCTTGAGGCAAGATAACTTGGAGGAAGACATGTTACATATAACCTTGTAGTTGTTTGGGAAGTCCTCAAGGAAAGAAAGATTGTGAAATTAATTGAGCCAAAATTAGGATCATTTCATATAAGAGGTGAGTCCTTTCTCACGAGTGATCTATGATCGCCCGCCTCCTCTGCAACATTGATTTGGAGCAGTTTACCCTTTGGAGCAAGGGAGGCGTCGACTTTTGGTTTTCGGGTTTTAGGGGAACATGATTTAGGAGGTTCATCACCCTTAAATTTCCTCTTGACACCTCTAGTGTTCAAGTCGTTCAGGCGACTCTGAGAGTACAAGTCTTGAGCGCTCGATCTTTCTCTTTGCGAGACATTCCTTCCTTTCTTTTAGGGAGATTTTCAACGTCTTATATGTAAAAAGAATAATACAAATATGAGCCATATAACTAGCAAAATATCCCTAACGATGGTCGTTATTATTCACTACTACAGAACGCGCAAACAACTATGCCAAAGTCACCTCAGTTCTTCCAAACACCATGATCATATCTCTAAACTCATGCACAAATAATTTTTTTAATTAATAATTGTTAGGATACAATAACAGTTACCTAAATGACTGTGGTGGAAAGCTTCTCACCTCCTTGTGTGAGTCTCTAACATCCCTTAATCACCATGTGTTGTCGTATATTGTACTTTTAATATACAATTTTGTATTTATAATAGTAAAAAAAATATTAACAGCCAATAAAAATAAATTAAAAATTTAATATTGAGATTATAGGTAATGTGTTGACGGTGTAAAATTAATTTACAATATCATCAAATAGCAATTCATCAATCAACCTTGTCACACTTTTTTTTAAAAACTTACATAATATATAATTGTGACCTGATTAGTCGATCGTGCACATCTTTTTTCGCTAATATTTTTCTCTTATTTATTAGATTTTAAATATGTGTAAGAATTTTGATTTCAAATCTAGTTTTGAAATTAAGACCATAGATAGTTCTTGTAGCTTTAGGCTATCTTTTAGACGGAACTCTAATGTGTGGTTGAAAATAGGCAAGGAATCCTATGTGTGATAATAGTCTCTGACTTTGTATCCATCTAACCAAATTGTATCCATCTTATTTAGTACATTTTTAACCATTAACGTTAATTATTTCAAGTTACAGCTGACAAAATCCACGTGCCCCATGCTTGAAAATTAAATTTAATCTTTGTTTCTGGTGTTTGCGTACCGACAGAAACATTACAGTAAGTAAATATCTACCTACTATGAGACTTAGATCGATACTAACTAAAAATGAAACACACAAACAGTGAACAACGTAAGATAAGAGAACAAAACTAAGGTTTTGGTGTTTGTTTTCAGTTGCAAAGTTATGGCCACGGCACTGGGAAAGACCACGCTTGATTCAGGTTGGTTTGCAGCTAGGTTCAACGAAGTTCATTTCACTGGAACTCAACTCACCACCACTAATCCTCCTTCTGGAACCACCTTACCATGGATGGAAGCTCTCGTGCCTGGCACGTGAGTACTCTCTACTGAAATGCTCCATCGAGATTCTTGCATTTTTTATTGCTTTGGTTTTAAGTGTTTTCTTATTGATTTGACAGTGTTCTTGGAACTTTGGTGAAGAATAAACTTGTGCCTGATCCATTTTATGGACTTGGAAATGAGTCTATTCTAGACATTGCTGATTCTGGAAGAGAGTATTACACTTTCTGGTTCTTTACATCTTTTCACTGTAAGCTGGTGAGATTTCTGTTCTCTCTCTTACTGTCAAATATTAGGTTTTTTACTTTTTCATTGAAGCATTGGCGTTTTGTTTTGATTTCACTAGTTTAGTTCAGTGTGGTTTTGATTTGGAATATGATGCTTTGAAATACATGGAATTGAATTGATTTCTTGTTTGGTAGTTTTTTTCTTTGAACTTTGGTGGGGTGTTGTTGCTAATTATTCTGCCTTTTGCAGTCAAGCAATCAGCATTGTGATCTGAACTTCCGCGGAATCAATTACTCTGCCGATGTTTACTTGAACGGACACAAAATGGTTCTCCCGAAAGGAATGTTTCGGAGGCATTCTCTTGATGTTACTAATATTCTTCATCCGGATGGTAATAACCTGCTTGCTGTTCTTGTTCACCCTCCAGATCATCCTGGGAGTGTTCCTCCTCAAGGAGGACAAGGCGGAGATCATGAGGTCAGGAAATTCATGAAAACATCGTCAAGTGATTAGTGACTTATGAGATCTGTCGGTCATTTTTTTCCCTTCCAATTTTGTAGATAGGAAAGGACGTGGCTACACAATACGTTCTCGGTTGGGATTGGATTGCTCCTATAAGGTGACATTGCTATAGATCATGTGGTAACATACTAGTAATCTCCTAATCATTCTAATATAAAGAAACTTACGCAAGTATTGATTTGATTGCAGAGATAGGAATACAGGAATTTGGGATGAGGTTTCTATTTCTGTTACTGGGGTAAGTCACACGAACTGCTTTAGTTCCTTCCAAAGTATCTAGTTTTTTTCCATACACTTAACGTACAAGCCATTGCGACCAATATCAAAGTCTTTCTTTCCTCTTCCTCATGAATTCTGGTTTGTCTGTTTGGTGCAGCCAGTAAAAATAATTGATCCCCACTTGGTGTCGTCGTTTTTCGACAATTATAAGAGAGTATATCTACATGCAACTACTGAGTTGGAAAACCGAAGCTCCTGGACTGCTCAATGCTCTTTAAGTATCCATGTCACAACAGAACTTGAGGGGAGCATTCATTTAGTAGAGCAGCTTCAAACTCAAAATATTTCGGTTCCAGCAAAATCACGGCTACAACATACATTTCCTGAGGTCAGTGACTGCATTTATTCTGCTAAAGACCTCAATCCACTGTCTAAATGCATCCGACTTTTAGTACATGAGAAGAACCCGTATGCTATATTTCTTTTATTTGTTTCCCTAAGTTAAGAAAATGTGTGATCCTGGATTGACAACGTTCTGTATCCTCGTTTTACTATTGATCCTGTTAACTTTCATAACTCGGGGTTTAAATTTTAATACTTACTTTCAAGTTGTCTGAATTGGCAGCTCTTTTTCTACAAGCCCGATTTATGGTGGCCCAACGGAATGGGGAAGCAATCTTTGTACAATGTTGCTATTAGCATTGATGTTAAAGGATTTAGTGAATCTGATTCATGGAGCCATTACTTTGGATTCCGCAAAATTGAGAGTCATATTGATAGTGCCACTGGTGGGAGGTATGGTGACTTGTTTCTTCAATGTTGTAATATTCAACTTTTCCTTACCAGAATTCATTCAAGTTTTAAACTAATTTTTTAACTGTTTTCCTGCATGTATTTTGCTTTGTAGGTTGTTCAAAGTCAACGGGGAACCAATTTTTATACGAGGGGGTAACTGGATATTGTCTGATGGTCTACTTCGACTTTCAAAGAAGAGATATCACACAGATATCAAGTTTCACGCAGATATGAATTTCAACATGATCCGTTGCTGGGGTGGTGGACTAACTGAAAGACCAGAGTTTTATCATTATTGTGACTATTATGGTCTTTTGGTACTACACCATGATTCTTGCTTATATGTGCTGCTTAATACACATTTCTTTTTTATAATATGTTTATGCGTATACTGCATTATGCTTACAAAATTCAATTGTTTCTGCGTATACTGCATTATGCTTATACCTTAGTAAAGTTTTGATTTTGATAATTGATTGTGTCACTGGTTTAAATATTAAAGGTATGGCAAGAGTTCTGGATTACAGGTGATGTTGATGGACGCGGTGACCCGGTATCAAATCCGCATGGTCCATTAGACCATGACCTTTTCTTGTTTTGTGCAAGAGATACAATCAAGCTTCTTAGAAATCATCCTAGTCTTGCCCTCTGGGTGGGTGGAAATGAACAAGTTCCACCAGCTGATATAAATGATGCTTTGAAAAATGATCTGAAACTTCATCCTTATTTCGAACATGAAAACGAAAAAGGAAAAACTGCAGGCAGCTTATCCCCGAAGTTGGGGGATCCTAGTCAGTATCTTGATGGCACACGCATTTATATTGAAGGGTCGTTATGGGACGGATTTGCAGATGGGAAGGGAGGCTTCACTGATGGACCTTATGAAATTCAAAACCCTGAAGATTTCTTCAAGGATAGTTTTTACAAATATGGATTCAACCCAGAAGTTGGTTCTGTGGGAATACCAGTTGCTGCTACCATAAGAGCGACAATGCCTTCAGAAGGATGGCAGATACCTCTGTTTAAGAAACTTGCCAATGGTTATGTAGAAGAAGTTCCAAATCCCATATGGAAATACCATAAATACATTCCATATTCAAAGCCAGACAAGGTTCGTGATCAGATTCAGCTTTATGGTGCTGTAAAAGATCTCGATGATTTTTGTTTGAAGGTAACAGAAAACTCTATCCATGATGTCTCACTCATAATGCATTTTTAGTCTTCCTAGATTCAATGTTCTGTGGTTGATTTGCATTTTTCTATACTTTAATCATCGTCTCAGGCACAACTTGTTAACTTCATACAATATAGAGCCCTTTTGGAAGGATGGACTTCTCGCATGTGGAGCAAATATACAGGTGTGTTAATTTGGAAGACACAAAATCCATGGACTGGTCTGAGAGGTCAATTTTATGATCATCTACATGACCAAACAGCAGGTTTCTATGGCTGTCGATGTGCTGCTGAGCCAATTCATGTACAGCTTAATCTGTCGACATATTTTATAGAGGTTAGTGTCTGAATTAAACTTCTATTTTGATGGTCAAGTTAAGCATAGTTTCTTGAAGGTTTTATTATTATGTGTATATTTTTCTTAAAATAGGTTATCAATACTACATCAGAAGAATTGTCTAATGTAGCTATTGAAGTTTCGGTATGGGATCTTGAAGGAACATCTCCATATTACAAAACACATGAAAAACTATCTTTCTTGCCTAAAAAGGTAACACCTTTTGTTGAGATGAAGTATCCGAAGTCAAAAAATCCTAAGCCGGTCTACTTTCTTCTTCTCAAACTGTACGACATGTCAGACAATAGAATTTTATCTAGAAACTTTTATTGGTTGCATCTTCCTGGTGGAGATTACAAGTTATTGGAGCCTTATAGGAAGAAGAAAATACCTCTCAAGATAACATCCGAGGTTTTCATTGAAGGATCGACATACAAACTTCAAATGCATGTACATAACACATCTAAAAAACCAGACTCTAATAGTTTAACATTTGAGCGCAGTACAACAGCTACACTAAGAGATAGTTGCTTAGTTGCAGATGCAGTCTCAGTAGAAAGTGTATATAACGGGGATGGAAAAGGACAAGAAGTTGGCTGGTTTAAGAGGTTACACAGACACTTTGCTGGGAAAAGTGATGGTTTGAAGGTTTCTGAAATTAATGGATATGACGTTGGTGTTGCTTTCTTTCTAAACTTTTCTGTTCATGCTTCAAGTAAGGACCGCAAAGAGGGAGAAGACACAAGAATTCTCCCAGTTCATTACTCAGATAACTATTTTTCCCTGGTGCCCGGAGAGGCCATGACTATTGATATATCGTTTGAGGCTCCTCTGGGTGTTGCTCCTCGAGTGACTCTGAATGGCTGGAATTACCATGGACAAACCATACATGAGGCTCTTTAGGGATGTAACAGACAACCTTGATTACTTTTAAGGCATCGTGGTGAGCTTCATGAGTTTTGTTATTTAAGTTTTCACATGCCTACTTCAACATCTTCAAAGAACATAGAAGAATTCATATTTATGAGTATGTCGCGGATAAATAAGACCATGTTAGTTTAATGTTTTCATTGTTTTGTTTTTCAATTGGTGGATTAAAAAGGAAGGGTGAGATTTTCATACCAAATAACATTCTTTCAATTTTGAAGTATGCTAAAAGCAAGTCTCTTTCTTACTTGTGTCCTTCTATTTAGTGTAACACATCACCAGATGACTACATGCAATGCAATATAGGATATTATACAAGATGTAAGGTTTCTAAATTTAATATTTAAGAAACACAAATTTACACGAATCACCAATAAGAACAAGCAAGTCTGAAAAGGCATCATCAATCAAGAATCATCACACAGACTTCATGAAACGGTTAATCGAAGAGAAGACGCCTGCCGCTTTTTCAAGCAGACTCTGCCCTTGCTCTGACTCCGCATCTTCATTGTTGTTGAATAAAATCTGCACCATTTAGTAGTATAAAATTCAACTTACCTTCTTTTCTTTTCTTAGGTTTTTTCACTTTTAAAACAGTAATGGCTATTGGCTATCCCAACTATAACTAAATGTACAGAGGAAATTGGTTATAAGGTAGTAACCTCAATGTCTTCGGCATCAGGACGACCGGCATATTCCTTTGCAAGTAAATATCTATTTGGCCTATCCTTGTCATCACTGAACACTTTCCACAATCTGAAAACCAGGAAGTAGATAAGAAATAATAGAGAGTTGACCTTTACAATTTATATTTCGTGCAGGAAATTATCGCCAGACAAAATCATTTACACACGGTCAACAATGCGGAATTTCACTGGTTTTAAGTATTAATCTAATTTTAAACATAAAATTGAATTTTTATGGCAAGTTTTTGAATGTTTTGGGATTGGACTGTGCAGAGAGTTAACCATGGATGCAGACAAACTGAAAAAAAGGAGCATGTATTGTTATATTCATATCTAATAATAATCCTTATGAGAAGGAATAAAAGACCATACCCGGGATAACACCGAAAGACTGCACCAAATGGCATAGGTCGCATATGATAGACAGTTGTAAAAGTGCTGTACAACAAATGATCATAATTTAGTAGTCTGTATTATCGAAACAAACCAGTTTTTCAAAATAAATGTATTGAGAAAGCACAAGAAAGGAATTCTTATTCAAACACACAGTAAGTTACTAACTTGAAGTGAACCTCAGAATTTATCTAATGCTAGCTAAGTCTGTTTTTTGACTTAAAAAGACTTAAACAGATGTAAGATTGTCCTAAAAGAGATGAAATAACAAAAACAAGTATTCAACTTCAGTTGACAGATACAATTTCGTACAATCAGTTGAAATTTTAGAAGTTAACGATACTGTGTATACTTGGTTTACAGTTGAAGATCTGTAAACCTACCCAAATGTACATTTGAAACTTGAAACCAAACATAGCAAAGCCTTTTTGAATGATATAGCTTGAAAATCATACCTTAAAAAGTAGCGCCTTAACTGCCGTACATTATATCCAACCCCGACATCTGCGCTATACAGACGTGGATTCCACATGATAAGGGGCCTTGGCTGCCAATATTTAAGCAGTTTGAGCAGAAATTAAAAATATTAAAACACATTACATAGAAATTTGTAAACTTGATGTAAAGTGACAACCTTCCAGCCTATGGTCGCTCTTGAGAGTTGAGAATAACAAATATGAAAATTATCGTTAGTTCTCAACCCCTGGTCATATATTTTTTTCCAGCTCTATTCTTATGTGAGAAACTGAATTAGAATCTAGTGACTAGAACCAGACGCATAATAAGCTTTCACATATTGCTTTTCGTCGTGATGAGGAAATCTCACCATACTTTCTAGTACATGGCAGTTTAAATTTCAGATATCACAAGAATCTCTAACAAAAAGTTATTGCATTGAAGATAGAACAAGAGAGTTCATAGACTTTACTGGATCATCGGAGAGAGTGGATGCAATTTTCTCTACATATTCTAACATCTGATAATCAGGAACAATCATGACCACTATCTCATCACCACTGTCTACAGGCTTTCGATCGCTTAAACTGGAGAAACGGAAAAGTAAGAACTGCATCAGCATGGCCATCAAATTCTTAAGTGCAACGGAAAGTAAGAATTGAGTGGTTAGAAGTATAGTCCATTGCTCTTTTGTAAGAGTATACATAAAGCATAAAGCATAAAGCATTAATCAATGTGGAGGCAGTCACCTTGCAAAACTAAACAACGCATCTTTCCACCGATATTTTAGAAGAGCTGCAGCACCAGCATCCGGAAATACGGCTTTAACTTTCTAACAATCAAACTCATGAAACTTAGCAACTGAGGTTATATCAAAACCTATATGAATATGCACAACATAAGACCGGAACGAACATTTGAATTCATCATGAAGCACAATGTCATGGAAGTCAATATCAATATTTATAATATGAGCATCGCTTCTGGATAACTGAGTCATGCCTTAATTTGTAACTATAGCATAGACATATCTTTTGTAGATCCTGAAGTGTTATGAATTTTGAAGGCTGCTAGCATTTTCATCTAAAATTTCCAAGTTTTGTTTTAAAAGCAACTTCGGTAACAAGTAACAACACATGCAATTGCTTCGATAGCAACACAGGTAACAACACGTTCAATAGCATCATGGAAAAATACATTAGTAGGTCTACCAGAAGGAATAGAAAAACATTTTGAATATCTTTTATAAGCATTGAGTTTATAACTTCCAGAATAAGTCCCCAAACCTGACATTGTGTTTCTTCAATAAGTGTATCCAAGAAGACCCTTGACAATTCCCAGAGCTCCAACTGTGCGCCTTCATCGTCTAAAAATTGCAGCTGAGGAATTAAAAGTTCAACCTGTAAAACGGTTAAAAAAAATTTAGCACAAGCAACATGGCTCACTAGGCAACTAAAAGGAAACAATTTTCCAGAAACTAACTTTGCTTTTCTATAAACATTCATAAACTTACAAGGCCTTCTTCGAGAGTAAAGAACCATAAAACTCGAATGAAATGGTTTTAGTTTAACCCTTTATATAAATTAAAAATGAAAGAAAAGAAATAGATTGAAATATTGGAACATACTATTGCTCTCATCCCTCCTGAAGATACAAATGATGCAGCAGCCTGACTTGATTGTATCACTGCACCCTCCAAGTCCGGAGGTAAGCAACTGAGAAACATAAAGAAAAAAAGTTAACAAATTTTTTTATCCATTAGAATATAATCTACGAAGCACGGACACAGACACTGAATTCAAAATTAGTAAAGTAGTAATACCTATCATCTTCCTCGTTACTATTAACAGGAGTATCTGTGGTGATAGTTTCTAGTGAGGATGAAGATTCGGCTTCTTGAGAAGGTTCGCCTTGGAATTTCTCAAACTTGGCGCGAAGTTTGGTGGTGGAGGTTGCAGAGCGAAGGGGAATTCCATAGTGGTCGTAGGTGGAGAAAGATATGGAAAAGGGAGCGGGTGTGGTTGGGGGGAGTGATGTGGAGTGGAACTGGAAGTTACAGCAGGTTAAGCTCCGACAACCCATTTTCTGTTACTCCCAGAGGCCGTGGATAATTCTAATTATTGCATTATTGGTTATCACCGTGAGTTAAACTATCGCATGTTTTGTAAAACAAGTGTCTCATCTTAATTCTTTCAAATTCTTGGATACAAAACTCAAAGGCTATGTAAAAAAAAACTCAAAGACGAAAATTAATGTTGCATTTCTCGAGAATCAAAAGTGTGATACGTTATCATGATGACATGACGTCAGTAAAAGCGGAATAGTAACGTCCACCGAAGAAGAAGTGGGAACGATTTGGTTGATCAGTGAAAGTCGACGCTTCAAATATGTCATTATCTCATGTGAGTCGAACTCGAAAATGGAATCTCTGGAGGACATTTTGTTACTTTGAAATTTTTTAATGTATTTACGTATGTGTGATAAACGAAGATGTTTCCATAAGCTAAGGGTAATCCTTTGAGATAAGGGTTTTTTAAGAGATTAAAACCAAAGTATTTGAAATTTGACATTGTCGAATTAAACAAATTTAATGATCAATGGAAATATCAAAGCTGGGCTTTGACGATCAAAAGGAGAAAAGCTGGCAACAAATGACAAAATATTGGAAAATTGGTCTAGTCGACCAAAGGACGAAGAATAAGTAAAATAGTCAAAATTGGTCTTGTCGGCCAAAGGAAATTCAAGACTTAGAAGATTTCTAATGATTTAGTCTTGCTAAAAGGTAACGTCGAAGTAGGCCAGAAGCGGAAAGATTTGAATTTTGAAGTCACTAGCAGTTACCAGCAGTTTGTGTTCTGATTGAGCACCAAATAGGTGGCGACATCTAGTGGAGCAGTTGCCTTAAGTCTTTAACGTGTCATTAGATTGTGTGTATAAGCAGTTACATTATAATCACTATAAATAAGAAGTTTCAGTATAAATTTTCGGGTGTTCACTTATACTAAAATCACTTGTCAAAACTCTGTTATTCCAAGCGTAAGGAAACAAATAGTACAGAAGTGCTTGATGTCTGTGAATCACCATTTATATTTCAATGCGAATCTTTTACTTTTCAATTGTCTTCTTTGAATATTTTACTTGCTTTCTATTTACTTTTGAGCAATCTCTTTACGTTGTTTTTTGCTTTGCGTAAACAATTCAATACTTTTTGTCGGTCACGAGTTACTAGTCAGTCAGTTTATTGAACAATTCCTTTATTGGATATTTCGTATGAACACCTTCTGTCGGTCACGAGTCACCAGTCAATCAGTCGAATCATAGTGTGGAAAGTTTTTATACTTGTTCCCTTATTCGTAGAAAACTGTTTCTCATAGTAAGAATTTCGACAGAACACGTGTGTTTTCAAAATCTTAGCACATGTCTTAAGATTAACTGGTCGATCTTGCGAGTAACCCTTAGTTTTTAGGGCTTTGGGAGGACCAATGGTTGTTTATCATTTTTCACAGTAAACAGTTACAATACTATAAGTCACGACATGCAAGAGGCTTTTGTTGAGAGGTGGCACAAAGAGACCTATTCTTTTCACTTTCTGGTTGGGGAGATGGCCATCACCCTTTATGATGTTGCATGCTTGCTCCACCTATCTAGAAGAGGTAGGTTACTGAACCATGACAAGATAACAAGAGTTGAGGGGATTGAGTGGATGGTTGATTACATGGGAGCTGGTCTGTTTAGGCCAACTGATGACTGCATGACATCTAATGGGGTGCATATAATGTTCTCCCATCTGAAGTATTTATATGAGGATCACCTAATAGTAGTAACAGGTGCCGAGGAAGAAGAGGATGATATTTTTATTCAGTATCAACGAGATTGTAACATTCGTGTTACTTGATGTTCTTTGTCGGTACGTCCGTATTTGTGGACACTAGTGGGACCTATACGGGTGTGACCTACCTGCTGTTACCTTGAAATTTCTTAGGGTATTCAAAAGTACATATTAAATGCAAACATTTTTGTAAATTAAGGGTCGATCCTTAGAGAATAAGGGTTCTTCATAATATTGAAATATATGACCAAGAAGAATACATCAAGGATGTCAAAAAAAAGGCATGTCGACCAAAGGGACAAAACGTGGAAATTGGTCGATTCGACCAGAATATTAAATAGCGAGGGAAATAATCGAAGTTGATCCCACTCGGTTATGGAGGATTTTGGACTTAGAGGAATTTCATTGTTTTTGCTTTCGATGAAGGAAAGCGTCGAGGTTAGGAGCGATTTACTTTTAGAAGCCAGAAGCGGGAAAAATTTAAAGTCCAAGATCGTGGGCTATTATTGTGTTGTTTAAGCGCCAAACAGGTGGCGAAATCTTTTGAAGCGGTTTCTTAAGTTTTGAACGCCATCCGTAGATTGTTTTTAGGCAGTTACTTTGTAAACATTATAAATAAGTCATTTCAATGTAAAATCCGTGTGTTCACTTGTATACTCAAAGTACTTGCAAAAACTCTGCCCAATTTTGAGCGTCAGGAAGAAAGAGTTGCGAAAGTATTTGATGTACGTGAATCACCACCTTTATTTCGATGCAAAACCTTTACTTTTCAGTTGTTTTCTTTGAAACTTTTACTTGCATTCTATTTACTTTTCGGCAATCACTTTGTGTTTTCGTATATGTTGATGCTCTCTTTGTTACAAGTTTCGAATTGACAGAAGAGTCTTTCGACCCATATTTTGTTTAGAACAGGCCTGATTTCACAGTCTATGTCGGTCACGGGTCACCATAGTAGGTCAAAATATAGTGAATACTCAGATTTGTCAAGTTATTCAGGTGTTTGTCTCTGTCGGTCACGAGTTACCTGTCTATCGAACTTGAACTATTGTGTGGAAAGCTGTTGTACTTATTCTCTTAGTCTTAGGAAACCGTTTCTTAGGCAAGGATTTCGACAGAATCAGTACAATTTCACAAATCTTAGCACATGTCTTAAGATCAATTGGTCGATCTTGCGAGTGACCCTTAGTTTTAGGACTTTGGGAAGACCAGCGGTTGTTTACTATTTTCTATAGTAAATAAATTGGCACACCTGGTGGGACAAGTGTTAGGTTTTTATTGTTAGATGTCATACGTGTATGAGACTTAGAAGTGGAAGCCTAACTCAAGAGTATAAGAAACCACTCACTAGGAGACGTACACCTAGGATGTTAAACACTGCTTCAAACGTGGAGGAAATTCCATCACGAACGTTGGGTACATCTGACCCAGTAGTTACTCAAGTTGCGCCATTTCCCCCACTAAACAACACGACTGTATCAGAATCAACTACTTCAATATCAATACCTATTCCCCAGACCACACCAGTGAGTACAGGGCCTGTGGTGGCTATGAATGTCATTTCGAACACAGCGATACCTCGATTTGGTACTGCTAACCCCCCTTATGGAATGTCGTATTCCTTAATGTCGGGATATCAGTCGACTTCAAGTGAAGCAGTGGTGTCAGATAACGTGCAAAATATGATTTCTCCTTTACAAGGATATACAGCAGAGGGAAATAGAGGAATGTCTGTGCAACAACTAGTGTCACCTCTAACTAATACTTCAGTGGCAGTGTTGAGGCAACAAATGGATGATATTAATCATGAGTTGGTTAATATGGTGACTAACCAAATGGGTAATGTATTTAACCCCGTAGTGCAAGAGTCGACTGAGACTAATAGATATTTCGTTGAAACAAATCGACAGGTGATTGCCCAATTAACACGCATGTGTAATTTTTTAGGTGCTCCCCCAGCGCCTGTTCGACAGGCGCCACCTGTTCGATTGAATCCCCTTGTCAAGTAGACATGGGGCGATATAAGATGAAAATGTCCATAAAGGACAAGTTGCAGGGCCTCATAGAAATATTGTTATCGAACCCCCTAGGGTATTAGTTAATCGACAACAAGAGGCTGATCAAATTCTTGATCTACTTCGTCAAGTATATTTAGCTGTCGAAAATAATCTAACTACCATTGTCGAGAGAATTATGGCTAGGAGCAGTATGAATACCACACTCAAGAGGCCAACATATTCTTCCCCTTTGTCTGAGTATATTTTACATACTGAAAACCCTAGAGGATGGAAAATTCCTAAATATACTAAGTTCGGGGGCGTGTCTGGTGAATCGACAGTCGAACATATTGCTAGATATTTAATAAAATCTGGTGATATAGAGAATAATGAAAGTTTAAGGGTAAAGCATTTTCCTTCGTCTCTTACTAAGGCAGCCTTCACGTGATTTACCACACTACCTCCTAATTCAATTGATTCATGGACTAAGTTGGAAAAGATTTTTCATGAACAATTTTATGAGGGACATTCGAAAATTAGTTTGGTAGATTTATCAAACATCAAGAGGAAGTTTGCAGAGACCATAAATGATTATCTAAATCGATTTAGGTCATTAAAGGCGAGATGTTTTACCCAAGTGCTATAACATGAACTTGTTCAAATGGCTGCTGGAGGATTAGATTATTCTATTAGAAAGAAAATCGACCCAACTTTTTTAAGAGTATGTCACAACTAGCTGATAGGGTTCGACACCTTGAGTGTTTTCGGCTAGAGAAGGTTAGACATACTAAGGCTAAAGCTAAGAAAGAAAAAGTAGCCTACATAGATTATGATGATACAGATCCCATATACGAGGCCGACTATATCTCACCGACCGAGGCAGATCTCGATGTGGCTAAAATGAAGCCAAGGCCTGCGTATGAATGTTCTCTATTTCCCTCTAAAGGAAAAAATACTGCTGTCGAAAATAATTCTAAATTTCCTGCAAAAACTTATACATTTGATGTTTTTAAATATGAAGAAATTTCTGATTTGTTAGTTAAAGATGGTCAAATTTTAGTACCTCCTAATGCTAAAGTGCCACCATTAGAACAATGAAAAAAAAGAGGTTTTTGTAAATGTCATAATTATCTTGGTCACACAACCTCTCAATGCTTTCTTTTCAGGGATCTTGTTTAGAAATCGCTGCAGGAGGATCGTCTAAAATTCATTGCCAGAAAGATGAAGATCGACATTGACCCTCTTAGGCAAGAGGAAACTCTCTTTGTTAGACCCGTCGAGATCAATATGGTCGAGATTACTGAATTTCGAGATAACATGGTTGAAGAGAATACAGGGGAAAATGCTAATGTTGGCTTAGCGGAAGTTGATGTCTACCCCAGGCCAAATGAGGACTTAGTAGATTTCCTATACCGCTGCAAAAACAAGTTCATTGTGAAAAGTTCTGAGAATTTTTAAAAGCTACAATTAGGGAAGAGCAAAGCCAAAGTCCACAACCAAAGGTTCCCTAACCCAAGGGGTCCTAGGAGAAACATATGACACTCTCAAGAAAAGTCAAGATCCCTCCATAGGCACATGGATTCAGCCTCAAAGGGGGATGAGGGAACCAAATGTTGATGCCACTATAAGAGATCCAAAGGGAAAGTCATCTATGAGTTACCGACATAAATTCACATTAGAGAAGAAGATCCACATATCCCCGAAAATAATCCGGAGTTTAAAACAAGAACAAAGTTACAATAAACAACAATAAAAGTACATCTAAAATGAATAAAATATGAAAAATTGACCGATTTTACAAATGTTAATAAAAATGAACTTTTCTTTTATCCAATAAAGGGAAAAAATTCGATTTTGATAAGGTATTAGCACATCCGTATTATCTATGGGCTCTTAGTTGCTTAGTTTTTGATTTGCTTAGTTTGAAAATGTATTTTGAAAGGCATTGTAATGATTCAATGTATGTATAAATGTTTGTTTGGAAAATGTTTAACTTTGTAATGATTCTCGCTGGAATGTATACAAAGTGTTTTTGAAAGTATTTGAAAAGTGTGAGGTGTGAAAGTATTTTGATTGAGCAAGCAACTAGGAGTCTACTACCTACTCAGAATGGTCATTTTCTTGTTATTTTCCTTCTTCTTTAGAATAAGGCTATCCATACCATTAGTTGGTAGGTAACTTTATTCGTTTGGATGTGAAGGTACAATCGAAGGGTCATCATATGGTCATTGAAGGCAACATGTAAGGATACCTTTAGCAATTTGTAGGGACGATCATCACTTTTCGTAGGCAACAATCGAGGGACGAGATCATATATTCGTAGGCAACAATCGAGGGTCATCGAGGGACTATGATCTTTGTATCGAAGGGACTATGATGATGTTATTCTTAGGAAGCATTGCTAATGGTATCCCTACGCTCGAGGGACATGACCATTGTTTATTCGTAAGGCAACAAGAGAGGATACCCTAAGGAGTGTGCAAGTGTGAAAGAGTGTTTTAAATTCACATGTGTTATCTTGAGATTAGAGTGATCTAAGGTTAATTGTAGTCTTAACATACAAACCCTAATTACTAGCAGTTAGATATATGTACAGGAATTAAAGTGCGGAATGTAAAAGTGTGGAAATGTAAACCCTACGCTATTATATGACTTTGGGGCAGATACATAATAGGAGGTGCAGAAAGTAAAGGCAGAAAATGTAAATCTACGCTATTACACAATAAATTTTTTGCGACCTATACATTTTTTCTAGAATTGTAAATGTGAAATAATGTAAATAGTCAGAATAATAAGAAAATGTTAGTGAAAATATTTTGGAAAATTAGTACAAAATGTTTTTTAGGTTTTCAACCCTAATTATATGAAAGAAAGTATTTTTTTTGAGTTTTTATGATTAATTTTAATGTGGAAAAATAATTAAAGGTTAAATTAATGGTTAATTAACAATTAATTAAAATAAAAGTGAAAAAATAATTTTTTTTAATGTAAAAAATTAAATAAGTATTTTTCTGACCTAAATGAAAAAAGAAAATATTTTTTGTGATTTTTGTAGAGGTTTTAATTAATTTTGAAAAGAAAATTAAATGAAATTAAAAAAATAGAAAAAAAAAAAGAAAAAGTTTGGAAAAGTGAGAAAAGGAAAGGGAAGGGGGTTCGTAGGGATCGAACCCAGGACGCCAGGTTACCAATGCGCGCCTCCCACCAACTGAGCCATGCCTTTTAATTGTATTTGAAACACAACCATACTATTATATATGGTACACATGTTTTATTTTGGAATTTCAAAACAAGTGCGCGTGGGACCCATGTATATCGTGTGAGCCAATCAGGGAACGGAACGATGCCACGCAGGGAGTCAACCGGTCAACGCCTGAGTCTTCGTCGAAAACCTAACACCGATCATCTTCTCCAGTGATGATTTTTTTGAAACCTGCAAAAAATAGAAAATCAAAACTCATGGTTAAGGTTACCCCCCTAAATAGACCCTTGTGAGTTGTGCAAATAGAGATACATTTTATGCCCTAACAATGGCATGCTACGATTTGGACGTTAACCTTTGCAAATGATGGCCCATACTTGTTCTATTAAACCTCAGGAAACGATTAGCATGGTTAGATTTCATTAAAACATGATAAAATTTGAAATTCAAAAACAAGAAAAATATGCAATCGGAGCTTCATGTATGGCATGTTTCAGGGACTTTTGGCCATGGATAATGATGTATACTTACCCTATGTTACCTCAGGAGCACGATGGAGTGCTTGGAAGTGATTGAAAGTGCTTGGAAAATAGAATACGAATTTGCAAGTTTCTTTGAATTTTTTTTTAGAATTAGGGTTGCTCTTTGAGGCAAGGATTCATGGTCTTTTTGATAAGATATATATATATATATATATATATATATATATATATATATATATATATATATATATATATATATATATATATATATATATATATATATATATATATATATATATATATATATATATATATATATAGAGAGAGAGAGAGAGAGAGAGAGAGAGAGAGATTTGATCAAAAATAAAGAGAAAATATATTGCCTTGAATGCAAAAATATTCTCTTGTAAATATTTATCAAATCTTTTCAAAAATGGTTTTTTCTTGCCTTGTAGCTTCTTGCATGAATTTGGCAATCCTCATGGGCTTCCTTGGTCCTCAAGACATGTACAAATCAAGCCCAACTTGTATTATCAATTACCTTTGTATTTTATTTAATTAATTTTGAATTTTTAATGATTTAATTCAAAAATAAATTAAATAAATGGTAAGGAGGCGTGTGAACAGACTTGGAGATCATGGATGATGTCAAGATCAAGCTTGGATCATGAAAATTTAGGCCCATTTGGAAAATATTTTCATTTTCTAAGTATTTCTCTTCATGCACCTCTTTAAAAATGTCAAACTTGATCAACTTGTATTTTTAGAACATTAAGATGTTCTATAACACTCCTTTTGGTTTCATATTCATTGAAGTTTTCATGTTCATGTACACTTCTTTGAAAAAAGATGACTTTTTGTTACCAGGGGTTGTTTACAATTTTCCACAAAACACTATTTTATGAATGGATCTAAGGCGTGATATGAAGCTTCAAATATGAGGGCAAATCATCCACTCATGGTACCTTTTTTGTTTTGATTAATTGAAACTTACATATTATGTTATTATTTTTGCAGAGTTGGATAATCACTCATTTCCACCGCATTCTTGGTTTAAAGCTAAATGATGATTATATGACAACATGCCAAGGAATGCCAAGTATCATCTCCACAGAGGGAACCATAAAGTGATGTCGTAATAGGTGTATCTTGATTGCGCCAAAAACTGCGAGTATAAGCCATTGAACTAACTTAACTAAAAAAATAACAAAAGAGTCGTCATCACACTTTTATTTTATCCAAAGGACTAGTAAAAAGAGCGAATAAAATCCTTAAAAAAAAACAAGAGATCTGGGACCGGGGGTTAGTTATGCAAATGGAAGGTGTTAGACACCCTAAGCATCTATGGTACTCCGCATGAACCTTTTTTGAAAATTTGTATATGTGTGCTAAAAAGAGTATATGTACAAAATAGATGGTGGGGGGAGAAAAAAAGTATTTTTTATAATTTTTGGTTTGCTAGAACTTCCAATGAGTTACAGGCCTACATACCAATAATGCGTAATGTTGAAATTAAAATCCAATGTAGTTCGGGTAAAAAAGACTAAAATTGTGTGTTGGTGGATTTTAAGAAAAATGTTTTTTAGAAAAGCCACAAAGGGTTCAAAAAGTTTGAATGAGGTTAGGTGTTTTTTAGTCTTAACAAAAGAAAAGTCAAAGTATTATTAAATGAGTTGAAAGTTTATTAAGAAAAAGAAGTTTGAAAACTCATGGACCTAAGTCCAAGTTTTTTATGAATGCGGTTCTAGTTTTGAAAACAAGAATCCTTTGAAAAAGAGGGAAGATTTTGAAAATTAAAGATTGGAGAGGAGATGAAGAGGCTAACCTAAGTGCATAAAATAAAAGGTAAGGGTAAAGAAAGATCTAACCAGGTGAGAAAACTAGTACTTGACATCAAGAGCCAATACCACATCCCATCCTCTAGATTACCACATAAGCAACAAATAACCACACAAAAAATCAAGCTTCAGATAAGTCAATGCCTCAGATGAATTCATGTCTCAAGAAAAACGGGCAGAGTAACAGCTGTATTTGGAGAAAATCCACTCTTAATCGAGTATAACGGAATAGCATGCATACAAAGATAATAACCAAGCAAGACAGAATAACACCAAGGGTACAAAAATCTCTAAGCTGAGGTAAGGGTCTTAATCCTAAGTCCAAAGATCAAACTCCGAGCATAAGGATAGTCACCAAGTCCAATTAAAAGTTTTTTTATGTTTAAGTTGTATTATTAGGTATCTTGGAAAAGGAAAAATAAAGTTCAAGTGAGCAAATTCAAAATGACAAGAAAATAAAAGGGTCAAGTGAGCAAAGTAAAAATGACATAGAAAATAAATGCTCAAGTGAGAAAAGAAAAAATGGCATGGATGTAAATGCTAAAAATAAAGTGCATAAAAATAAAGAGTGGAAAAATAAAGGCATAAAAATAAAAGCGTAAAATAAAGTTAATTATTAATAAGGTTAGCAAGGTAAGTTTGCGCATGAAGACTTGTCAGAAGCTTGACAGAATCAACGCGACCACACGACAAGTTTCAATTGCTTTTTGTCAAGTATATCACCGAAAAGTTAATTGTTAGTAAGGTTAGAAACGTGATCATCTTGAAACTTGTCAAGTATATCACCAGTTTTGGAAAAATCACCACTTGATCAAAGATGATTGAGAATTTCAAATGGACAAGGTTAGTGAAAACTTGCTCAAGTCATCTTTTGGGGATTTTTTAAACATTAAAGTTCATGCCATCAATTGATCATTTTCGATTCAGGACAAAGTAAATAAGATGAAGAAGAATCAATGTAGCGCTATGTTAAGCAATCGCCAAGTGACTTATGTAGAAGCCATCCTGCAACGAGGCCAGTCAATGGTGATGTATGTGTTAAAAAAGCAAACAAGAAGAATAATATGTAGATCATCTTCTAATGTTTGTCAACACATGTAAAATAAAATAAAAAATAATGGGATAAGATGAAGACGGATGAGAAATGATAGATCAACTTGGATTATCTTTCCAAAAATTCTTTCATCTTTAAGTTCAACCACTCATCTTGATGGATTAAGGCACAAAATATATTGTTAACTCAAAGCACCAAGAATCAATTTGTATAATTAATCCTTTGGTAGATATAAATCACCAATACATTTTTTCAACCTCATCAACACCCAAAGTTCATTGAGATTAAATAGGAATTAGATGTTCAAGACTATATATAATCCAAGACAATCATCAAAAGAATGGAGTAGAAGAATAGTAATCATTTAAAACAAGTAAAAAAACAACTGAAAATCACATTCTACAGTCTGTGCAATCGATTGCATCAGGATGTAAATCGATTGCATCAACACAGTTTTTTCAATTTTTTCAAAACAAAGCCCGTGCAATCGATTGCACTACAACGCAAATCGATTGCTTACTGTAAAAAACAGAAAAATCACATTTCTAAAGGCCAAATTCTTGTTCAAACTTTTTCACAAACACCTTGTGTTGCTTGATTCAATTGAGCACGAAAATTCCAACTAATTTTTGAGAATTTAACATCAATGGAACTAAAAAAAAAAAATCTTAATGAATCAAACAACAACAATTATCAAGATATCACATAGTAAAAGATGAAGATCAACACTTACCACTTGTAGATCTTGATGAAAATTTGCAAGAGTAACACTTCAAATTGCTTCACTTCAACTTTAAAAATCAGAATCACAAGCCTAGATCTAAAGAATTGAAGAAGAAAAAGAGTTTGGATGGAGGTTCAACTCAAAGGATTAGCAAGTTTCAATGAAGAATTCACTAATCTTTATGAAGAAGAAAGAGCTTTGAGTGAAAAGGGTGAATTGGGGAAGAGGAAGAGTAGATAAATATTATGGCAAAGTGAGTTTGACTATCAAAAGCTTCAATGGGGAGAAATTTTGATAAGGTGCATTTGGCTATCAAAAGCTTCAATGGGGAGAGATTTTGACAAGGTGAATTTGGCTATCAAAAGCTTGAAATTTGAATGAGAGGAGGCCTCTATTTATAAGGTTTTGGTTTGGGAATGAGTGGTGGTTTGGAATTTGGAGCCAAGTTTGAATCAATTGGTAATTAATTTTGAAATTAAAAGAAAAAATGAAATTGGAGCCCAAGCCCACAAACTTGAAAATTGCCCAATTTTTCAACATTCCGCGCAGTGCAATCGATTGCACTCTAGTGCAAATCGATTACACTAAGTCATTTTTTGAAAATTTTATGAAATTGATCAGTGAGCAACCGATTGCACTCTATTATTTTTTTTGAAAAATTGGTTTTAAATCAAGTTTAGGGGAAAAACACCGGAAAAAATTACACTCGCCTGATGTCTTGGCTTGATACCTACAAAATACATGATATAAAGACAAAAGCAAATATTTTTGGTATTTTAATCAGAGGTTAGCAGACGAAATAAATGCAGATCAATCATGCATGCAAAACACAGTCAGGGTGCTTGCTGATTCCTTGAGAGCAAACTTAGGAATAAGACAACCATAAGAGCTCAACCTTGTTTGTGATCTTAATGCATTGTGATGATGAGATTCTGATGGATCTTAGGGGCAAAAATTGGGCTACAATATATCCCATCTCTTTATACTCGAGGTGGCTAGCATGTGAATCTAACATTATGGTCAGGTATTTGTCTGAGCGGTGTATCCGCCAGTTTGGTTATGTGCAAATGATACCTAGATCTCCTTTTCATGTTGCTCCCGAAATGATCGTACAGAGGGATCTCGACGACATCTTCGAGGATTGAGAGAATCATATGGTGCCACAGGATCTTCAAATGATATCGACGTCCTAGAATTGGCACTGCGTAAAGGTTTACGTAACATGATTTTTTAACGTGTCTCACTCTCTCATGACACCAGATGGTCTTAGACGCCCACCGAGGTTAGCTCATGTAGAGCTCTTGGAGATCGTGCAGGACCATTCTGACCATGTGATTGATTTAGTGCCCATATGTCAACTGATCTGATCCTCCAACTTGGACATGAGGTGTTGGCTACAAGGATTATCGATACGGGCGGTCCTGAGGCAATTGTTGTAGTTGAGAGGATGGTCGGTGAGACATCTGGTGTATCGCAGTACCGCAAGCCAAGGAGGGCGCACGAGTTAGGATTAGGCATACACATTAACATGTGTTGTGTTTTGTTATTGTTGCAATATTTTTACCGTATTTACTTTTCGAGCAATTATTAATATTATTATTTATGAATATCTATTAATATTATTTATTGACCGTATTGTTATGTTCATATTATGTTTTCAATCAAATCGTAAAATATTTGTCTGATCGTAAAATATATTGTGAAATAGTGAAATTGATGAAATTTTAAACAAAAAAATACAAACAGAAGTGCACTTGAGAATTCGTTTCGCAGGAGGTTTCACAAGTGCACTTGCGAAGAAACCTGTTAATATGAAAAATAAGGTGAATTCGCAAGTACACTTGCAAAACATGCTAAAAGGTAAATTTGCAAGTACACATGCTAAAAGGTAATTTTCGATGGAGAAATCCACCACCGCTAGGTTTATAAAGAAATTCCCTTATTATATTTTTAATAGATACATGTCATATTTCTGTTAGTTCAAAAGGAAACAAATAATCCACACCCTGACACAATTTGTATTAACATTATTCCAAGTACATTAGAATGAACTAAAATAATATCTTATTTATTTTTACAATAAAAATCAAAAAGTAGTTTTGTCTAATATAAAATAAAATAAAAGCTTTTTTGTCGAATTATTTAAAAAACAAAGGGAATTTGATTAATAACTCCGGTGTTCAAAGAAAATTTTACTTTGTACCCTTATAATTATATTCATACTTCTACATACAAAAAATTTGGACCGAAATACCCTTGCATAAATAATTTATATTTTTAAAAAAATTAAATTTTTTCTCACTTTTCAAAAAAGCATTCGAAACACCCAAAAATATATTAACCGGAACACTTTTTCAAAGTCTTTCGATAAAAAAATTAAATTTCAATAAATCGGAACACTTTGAAAAATAGTTCCGGTAGTCAAAATTTTCAATTTGCATACCGGAACATTTATTTAAAGTGCTCCGGTGGTTTAATTTTTTAAAATAAAATTCAAGACTTTAGGCAACAGCTTAAAAGCGTTGCTAAAGTGCCTTTTCTTCCAAAAAGTGTCCTCACTCAATGGTTTTTTACACAGCTCACTTTTAGCAACGTTAAAAACGGTTGCCTAAAGTCTTGAAACTAAAAAATAAAACATTGAAGACTTAATCAAAGTCGTGTGTGTCAGGGTTTTTAAAATACAAGACATTAGCAACATTTTAAATCGTTGCTAGAAGTTAGTTGGTGTAGGTAAACCGTTGCCAAAGACACTTTTTGAAAAGAAAGCCATCTTTGACAACTCTTTTAAAGCGTTACCTAAAGGCCTGGAATTTTTTAAAAAAATTAAACTATCGCAACTCATTTAAGTGTTCTGGTATCCAAATTAAAAATTTTGACTATCAGAATTCTTTTTGAAAGTATTTCGATATATATATTTCTGAGTGTTTGAAAAGCTTTTCTGAAATGTAAAACGAAAATAAATTCTTTTTAAAATTTAAATTATTTATATAAGGGTATTTTGGTTCAAAATTTTTGTGTTTAGGGCTATGAGTATAGTTATAGGAGTACAAAGTAAATTTTTAGCCTTCGAATAGTCAAATATTCCTAGCCCAATAACCAGAATAAGCACCCAGGCCCAGTAAACAAATTCGAAATCGGGACGGTGGACGCTACTGTCGAATTGATGAATATAGCCGTTGCAACAATTCCATTTCAAACTTTGAATTCTAGAAAATTCTTCACTAGCAAAAATTCAAAAACGCACTGTTTCTCATTTCCGCGAGTAAGATTTTACAATTCTTTGCTTTCATCTTTCAGATTCATCTTCATCTTCTTCTCTCACAGGCCTATGGAAATGACCGGTAAAATCACTCTCTCTTCTCTCCGAACAGATTCATTTCTTAATCGCTTTTACTCTTTGATTCTAACCGCTTTTCTCGCAGATCAAAGCGTTCAAATTCAATTGCTCGCGGAACGATTTCAACTCTTCGTACGAGATTGCGAACTCAAGCAATCGCCAGACGCTCTTCCCTCAGGTTAATTCACGAGCATTCTTGATTTCAACTCTGAGTTTTACTCAATTATTATCCCTGATACCGAAATATGAATTTTCAATTTAATCAGATAACGATGAATCGAAGGAAGTAAACGAGAACTCCGATTCGATAGATGAAAACAGCATTTCTAATGGAATCCATGAGAATTCACCGGATCTAGGTCATACACTTCCGATCTTGAAGAAAATACTTGATCTCAGTACCAAAGTTCAGGTGAATTACTTGTTATTAACTCAGTGTTTCGTATTTTTCAGTAGAGTTTTTGTTTATAGGGTTTCCTTTTGTATTTCTCATAATTTCAGTTTATTTTGTGATTCTTTCTTGCATTAGGATTTGAAGAAGGACCACGTAGCCTTATCTGATCATGTGAAATTCACGACTGAGGCGTTTTCAGGCCTTGATGCTTTTAACTCTATTCAGCTTCTCGGTATGGTTCTCGTAGAAAACCTAGATAAAATTGTCAATTGAATGATGGTTTGAATTATAGTTTTGTTGTTATCTGGTTATAGGTTCTGAATACGAACTCTTGAAAAAGAAGTATCTGGATGAATCTTCTGAGCGAAAGCGGCTTTACAATGAAATAATAGAAATTAAGGGTAATATCAGGGTTTTCTGCAGATGCAGACCTTTAAGTGTAAGTGAAACTGGGAACGGGTATACATCTGTTGTCAATTTCGAATCGACTCTGGACAATGAGCTTCAAGTCATTAACTCAGATTCTTCCAAGAAGCCATTTAAATTTGATCATGTCTTTAAGCCTGAAGATAACCAAGGTATATTTTACGAGTTACAACTTTTGATATTTTGTTGCATAAACGCTATTTTGTTTTCATTCTCAAAGCTGATCAAATATGTCTACTGTTATTTTATTTACATGCAGAGGCTGTTTTTTCGCAAACTAAACCTATTGCTACATCAGCATTGGATGGTTTTAATGTCTGTATATTTGCTTACGGACAAACTGGAACCGGTAAAACATTTACAATGGAGGGAACACCTGAAGAGAGGGGAGTCAACTACCGAACACTTGAAGAATTATTTAAGATATCGGAAGAGAGAAAGGGTGTAATGAAGTATCAGTTGCATGTTAGTATGCTGGAGGTGTACAATGAGAAATTAAGAGATCTTTTGGTGGAAAATTCTGCCCAGCCGAAGAAGTGAGTTTTAATTTTTTTTGTACTCAAATTATATTACCCTTGTATTATTTAGTTCATTTATTTTAAAATTTTAAAATAGACAGTCATTTTCATATGATCTTAATAAACAAAAAAAAGTCTGAGAATGCTTTGCTGGATAATGAGGCTGTGAGAAAAAGAAAACTATTATAGTTTCATTTCACAGTTCTAAGTATGATGTAGAATATAAATCTTTCTATTGGTTCTGCATTTGAAATGAATTTTCCTCTAAATAAATGTCCAACATGCATAAAATTTTGTTTTATTGTTTTTGGAGATATCACTGATGAGGAAAACAAATTTTAAACTTAAGATTGGAGATAAAGCAATCTGCCGAAGGAACTCAAGAAGTCCCAGGACTTGCTGAAACTCAGGTGCATGGAACAGAAGATGTGTGGGAATTGCTAAAGACTGGAAACAGAGTCAGATCTGTTGGATCCACTTCTGCTAATGAGCAGAGCAGCCGTTCTCATTGGTATGCCTTGATTCTTACAGCCAGTTAGATATTTCAATTTATATTTTATTTTTAATTTTCAAATACCTTAGTTACTAAATATTTTAGCCATATTAATCAATAGTATTCTCATTGAGTTATGTGTAATTCTTTATTTCAATGAACAATGAGGAGGTGGTGTTTTTTATGCAGCTTGTTGCGAGTAACTGTTGTCGGGGAGAGTTTAATTAATGGCCAGAAAACAAGGAGTCACCTTTGGCTAGTAGACTTGGCAGGAAGTGAGCGTGTGGGAAAAACTGAAGCTGAGGGTGAAAGACTGAAGGAGTCTCAGTTCATTAACAAGTCTCTTTCGGCACTTGGCGATGTTATTTCTGCACTTGCTTCCAAAGCAGCCCACATCCCTTACAGGTTAATTTTTTTTCATCCATCAATCACATACTTGTATAATGCTCCTTTATCCTATTAACACTTTGTATTTTCCATTTGAGGCAGAAACTCAAAGCTTACTCACATACTGCAGAGCTCTTTAGGTAAGATTTCATTTCAGCAATATGAAATTTATGATTCTTTTCAAGTGACCTTTCCTTTTGTGATTTGAAATGCAGTGCTGCAAAGTGACCTTTCCTTTTGTGATTTGAAATGCAGTGCTGCAACTTCTGCTGTACTTAACTAATAAGATTTGACCTGGGACTGAAATGCAGGAGGAGATTGTAAAACCTTAATGTTTGTCCAAGTTAGTCCAAGCTCAGCGGACTTAGGAGAGACACTATGTTCACTAAATTTCGCCACTCGTGTCCGAGGAATCGAGAGTGGTCCTGCTCGCAAACAAGTAGACATCAGTGATCTGTTTAAGTTCAAGCAAATGGTAAGCTAAAGTGTAACTGCGCTTTCAAAAAGAATATTATCATGTTTCTTTTTTCATTACAGAACCTCATAAATCTTTGTAATCAATAAAAGGCAGAAAAGGCCAAAAATGATGATAAGGAAATAAAGAAACTACAGGAGAGCCTGCAATCCTTGCAAATCCGGTTTTCCACAAAAGAATTTACTTGTAAAAGCCTTCAGGAAAAGGTATAAATCCAATTATATTAGCTCCATTTGCCTCCTATAAGTGAAAATAATTTGTTTACTTTATATTCGTATCTTTATCATACTAATCAATTCTGAAATGATTTGACAGGTACGGGACCTTGAGAATCAGCTAGCAGAAGAAAGAAAAACTAGACTAAAGCAAGAAAATAGATCACTTGCTTCTGTTTCAGCTCAACCACCAACGTATTTTAAACACAAAACCGTGACAGATAATAAACCACCATTGATTCCTTCAAACTCTAGAATGCCCCTCAGAAGGATAACAAATTTCATCCCTATCCCATCTCCTAAAAGATCAAAGAGATACACAAACATTCATCAAATGAATGGAAAGGAAAATTCTATCGGAAGAAATTCAATGACAGCAGACACTGAAGGCCTTGCAAGACCAAGAAGCAGGGCATCCATTGCCATGAGACCATCTGTACAATCAACAACGCAGATCATTAAACCAAGGAGGCGAGTTTCCATTGCTACATTCCATCCTGAACCAACATCTGAAATGACTACCGGGGAAAGCAGTGTATCAGCAAAGCAGATCCTCAAGCCAAAGAGGCGAGTCTCTATTGCTACACTCCGTCCTGATCCAACATCTGAAGTGACTGCCGGGGGAAGCAGTGTATCAACGAAGCAGATTCTTATGCCAAGGAGGCGTGTCTCCATTGCTACACTCCGTCCTGATCCAACATCTGAAATGACTACCGGGGGAAGCAGTGCATCAACAATGAGAAGACGGGGCCGGCATTCAAATCTGTTTGTCCCAATGACTGCGACGAGAAGCAGTGCATCAGTTGATATCACACCCATACGACCGGTAAGATGCATCAGTAAGTTCAGGGGTAGTCCAGCACATGCTCAGGCCCCAATACCTGTTAGAGGCAGCAGCAGTAAGTTTATGGGCAGTCCGGTACATGTTGGGGCAGGTTCACGTCTGGGCAAGTTCACGTCTGCATTTGCACTACAAAGGAAATCTGTAGTTTGGAGTCCACTCGCGATTAGAGCCAAACAAAAAACATCATTATTGCCATCTCAACTGCAGTAGACCTTGTATTTTGTTCATAATATCTGCCATGCTCAGGCAGGCTCACATATGGGTAGGGATCCAAATGTGGTTGCGCAACAAAGGAAATCATCACTATTGCATATATTTTTTATCTTGTAAACCATTAATGTTCAATTAACTTTCTTTCATTTTAAATCCTCTGATGAAGTTTGATGATCTCTTGTTATAAATGTTGGTTCAGTTTCTGAACTTTACATATATAATTTTTTTTGGTAATTTCAACTATTGTTTGAGTGTTGTTCGGTCAAATGATATTATTGTTCATTCTCTCATTTACATATATACAAGTTTTTTTTTTTTGGTTATTTCAACTGTTGTTTGAGTGTTGTTTGATCAAATGATGTTATTGTTCATTCTCTCATTGCATTATTGGTTTTTTTCTTGTTACTTTTAAGTGTAAAAAGTATCAATCAGTGAATTTTCAAGTAGTGCACATCTTGTGTCCTTAATACAAAAATCTCAACTTCAGGTAGATAGATATCTTAGATGTCTCCTTTAGGCAATTATCAAGTCAAAAAATAAAGTGTTATTGTATTTTGAAGAG
The DNA here is from genome assembly GCA_021764765.1 of Vicia sativa. Taxonomy (NCBI): domain Eukaryota; kingdom Viridiplantae; phylum Streptophyta; class Magnoliopsida; order Fabales; family Fabaceae; genus Vicia; species Vicia sativa. The sequence continues at coordinate 127,353,141 of CM038797.1, forward strand.
GCCGTGCCAATAACGTTGACAGGTCTAGCATTATTCAGAGTCTTAGGAAAAATCTCCTCCAAAACTTCGGAACAAGGCAATATATTAATTTTCTTGCATTAATAGTCAAATGTAATTAAGGCATGTTTGAATTAGCTTAATTGAGTTCATTTCTTGACTTTAATTTGGTAAAACTATTCAAACAAACATAACCTTAAAAATATGTATGTAGGTTCTCAAAAATATGCTCTTTAGAATAATTTTAAGAATAATATCATCAAATTAAATATTATAGTTAAGAGTAATAGTTTTTTTAAATATACTTGATACAAAATACAAAATTTGGCAATTAAAATCTCCTAGACTAAAATAATAAAACAACTATTAATATCAGTTTAATTAGAATTTGGCAAATATTTAAGTTAGAAAGTACAATTTGTAAATGGAAATAATTAGAATCAATACAATACTAGTGGTTTCTAACAAGTCAACCCGGGTCCCAAGTAAGGGTGTTCGTGGTTCATGAACTGAATTGGACCATATTAATGGTTCAATGCAGTTATTGAAAACTATTTTAATAAAAAGTGGTTAATCTGTTAAAACAGTTACAATTCAATTTATAATTAGTTCAAACCAGTTCATAGTTTTAATCTAGTTTAATATATTTTAACTAGTTTTAAACTAGTTTTATTGAAAAAAATTAGATTTTTTAACTGAAGTTTAAATTAATTTTTTAAAAATTGGTTTTTTTAAATTGGTTTTTTATAAACTGGTTTTCTTATATATTTTAAAAAAACTGGTTTTCTTAGATTTTTTAAAAACTGGTTTTCTTAGATTTTTTTAATAAAGTTGAATTCAAATCCAATTTTCATTGCATAATCAAAGAAAAAATATTTTAAACAACAATTTTTAAAAGAAAAAACGGTTTATTTAATAGTATTTTTAAAAAAAAATTGAGTGATTTTAGCCATATACCGTAAAGAAAAAATATTTTAAACAACAATTTTTTATAAAAAAATTCGATTTATTTAACAGTATTTTTTGAAAAAAAATCGAGTGATTTTAGCCAGACCATAAATAACAAAAAATACATAAAATTGTATAATGGAAGGTAATCAAGCCTTATAGTTATAGGATAGAATCTCTTAACATAACTTTTTCATAAACAATGAACATGAGTTTTTCAATTCAACTATATAAACATCAATTGCAAATCACAAACTCAAACAAATTTACCACATTAAAAAAAAGTGTTATTAACTTCAATCAACCATCAAAGTTCAATATCACTTTTTAACTCCTTTTCAGAGCCGGTGAAGCTAAAATAACCACAGCAACAAAAGAAGCAATCACAGCTAAACTTGAACCCTGGTAGAAATCAAGTGAACCGTTGACAAATTGCATTCCAATAAGCATCTTGATTTCCATTATATGCTAAGTACACAATAGCTGCAGCAGATACAACACTAAAGGAATCAATACCTACAAATGATAAACACATGGCTTAACTTCACAAAATTGTCATCACTAAATCAAGAGATAAAATATGTAAAAATAACACCAAAGACTCCAAACAGCCATGACAGAACACACACCAAATACCAACCACCCTCATCTACTATATAACCCCCTACACTTAAACAAATTCTCTCTACACATATCATTGCTCTATCTTTTTCAAAGACTAGAATAGCATTTGGAAGTAGGAAACACATTTTACAAAATTTAAACATCTATATCCATTAAAATAACGTGACAGATTTCTGATTTTGACTAGTAACAATCTAGCACTAACAACAGGTCTGTTAGCTTTTGTAAATTGAATTGGAATTATATGATATTTGCATGACACTACTATTATGGAAATTATCAGTCATTTCCTTTTTGCTGTTATCTTCTCATATTTATGTCTAAAGCAAAATATGTCAGCTCATTGTGCTGCTCTCAAATAGGGAAATCAACAATGCTTTATTTGGCCCATTGCATGCCCCTAAACCAAATTTTACCAGATGCAGAACAACCCCAATTGCTCCAGATGCAGAACAGCCCCAATATTTCATCAGAATAATTTCTCTTATCACACTTAGTAAATATTTCACAGCTCCAGATGCAGAACAACCCCAATTGCTCTTCAATTTTCCATACCCAAAAAAATCAAACCCAACCCATGTTTTCCTGATACTTAATTTCAATTTCTAATGTTACAATTTTCTCATAGAACATCACACTGACAGACCACAGATTATAATCACATGGTTGAAAGAAAATGGATAGAGGAGTATATTTCTCATAGAACATAACAGTGCAGAACATATAACATAGAACTATAAATCAACACTTACCTTCAATTATCAACAAGTGAGACAGTGGCCGAGCAACTGGCAGCATCTGGCGTAAAACGTAATTCTGCAAAAGTAAAAGAGTGATGAAATTATTGCAATAGTGGGATAGAGGAGTGTGTATGATAGTAATAATTTTGTTGGATTCGTATCTTACCATCCTCAATTCGATCAATATTGTCGAGATCCTCAATACTAAGAAAAGATGGAACTACTCCTTTGAGCCAATCTTCACTACAAATAAGTGCTTCCACAGTAGCCGATGTTAAAGAAGTACAATAGTCATCAACGACCCTTCCTGCAGTACTAAATGCAGATTCAGAGGCTACACTTGTTATCGGCATGGCTAAAACCTCTCTAGCAATGCTTGCAAGTATTGGATATCTTGTAGAATTCACCTTCCACCACTCTAACACTGTCATGACTCTCCATAGTTGCAACAATTTAGCTGAAAATTTTTAAGCACCAGTTAACTCATATATACCACAGTTTACATAGACATCTAAACTACGGACAAGAACGGATTAGGGACAAGAGTTTACCTCAAAAAGAATCGAAGAAGAGTTTGCACGGAAAAGATCAGAGTATAGAAGATGAAATCTGGTGAAATAGTTGAAATCGAAATTGAGAGTAGGATAATCGTCGTCCTCTAGCTACTGTAGCAACTGTCATATCCTCCACAATCAAGGTCTTTCCACTACTCGTCGGAGCAGAAACCACCAACGAAGAACCTCTCAGAAAAGCTTGAATCGGTTGCAGCTGGCGAAATCAAAAATGCACACAAATCAGAAAATTAATCCTAAATCCTCAAAACAAATCAACAAATGAAATCACAAACGGAAATCGAACCTGAAATTGAAACCGAGTGAAATTGAAATCGCGTAAACTTGAAATCAATTGAAATCGAGTGAAATCGAAACCGAGTAAACGTGAAATCAATTGTAATCGAATGAAAACGAATTTGGGGAAATTGAAATTGAAGTTGGGTGTGAGTTAGAGAGAAAGTTAGAACCCACAATAATAACTAGAGTAGTTATTAGTACTAATAACTACTCTAGTTAAAATTCAAGTTAGAACCCACAATAATACAACCACTGCATTCCTTTATCTATAGTCAATATTATGTCTTTTATCTCTTCAATATTCATGTGTGATTGATCCCCTGCAAGAAACAGATGAACCTTATCTTTAATACTAATCCAACTACATCCTGGACTTTTTTTTATTCCTTTTAAATCCTTGCTCTTTCTTACTAACTCACCCTCAATCTTTTGTCCAGAAGCAGAATACATGTTAGATAATACCACGTAAGGCGTCGCATTTGCAGGCTCCAGCTCGGTAATATGTTGAGCTGCAAGCTTAGCAAGGTCAAGACGTAGATGAGCCTTGCTTGCAGCAAGAAGAGCTCCCCAAACACCAGAATGAGGCTTTAATGGCATTGAACGGATTAAATCAATAGCTTCGTCAAGCAAACCAGCACGCCCGAGTAGATCAACCATGCAAGCGTAATGATCAGCTTCTGGCTCAATTCGGTAACGAGATTTCATGGTGTTAAATAAATTCTGTCCCTCTTCAATCAGTCCTGCATGAGTGCAAGCTGAAAGAACCGCAAGGAAAGTAACACGGTTGGGTTCAAGACCTTCACTCTGCATTCTTCTATACATATTGAGAGCTTCTTCGCCAAAGCCATTTTGTGCAAAGCCATTGATGAGAGAGTTATAAGAGACAATATTTGGTACATCGACGTCTATGAAGATCTTGTAAGCATCTTTTACATTTCCACACTTGGCATAGAACGATATAAGAGAATTTTGTATCGAAAGATCATGTTCCAGGTTCCTCTTTAGAACATGGGAATGAATCTGAAGCCCTTCATTCAGTGCCACCAAGGCAGCCGAAGAAGCAAAAACACTACTAATAGTTACAGGATTTGGCCTGCACCCTTCCTGATTCATCCGAACATACCAACACAAAGCCTCCTCGTACTCCTCATTACTCACAAAACCAGATATAAGAACTGTCCATACGAAATCATCTTTCTCCTTCAACATATTAAACAACTCAATGGCCTTTCCAATTCTTCCATCCTTTGCAAATCCCCCTAATCATGGCTGTCCAAGAAATCAAATCCTTCTTTGGCATCCTCTCAAAAATACCAAAAGCTGCATCCACTTCATTGTTATAAACATATCCAGAAATCAAAGAATTCCATGCAACTAACTCTTTATTAGCCATCGCAAAAAACACTTTCTTTGACATGTCAGTGCAACCAAACAAGGAATACATAGTAATAATAGAATTACTCAAAACACTATCAAACTCAAATCCTAACCTTGAAATCAAACCATGAATCTGCATTCCCTCTTTCACCCTGCCACAATTTCCACACCCTTTAACCATTATAGTCATGGTAGTTGAATTAACCTCCACAACACCTTCCCTTCTCATATCCAAAAACAAACAAAACCCATTTTCAAACAAACCTTTCTCCATATACCCATCAATCATTGAACTCCAAGAAACCACATTTCTCTCAGGCATTCTATCAAACAATATCCTAGCATAACCAACCTTCCCATCTCTACACAAACCACCAACCACAGCACTCCAAGAAACCACATCCCTCCCACTCTCCCTCACATTCTCAAAAACCCTCAAAGCTTCACTAATTTCACCCATTTTCAAATACCCATTTATCAAAGCATTGGAACAAACCGGGTCACGAAACTCACATGGAGCTTCAAGGTAGAGTTTTTCAGCCAAATCGAACTTGCTTGCCTTAACAAAACCCGTTATCATGGCAGCATATGACACCGTGTTTCGGTCGCGAAGCATGGCGAAAATCTCATAAGCTTTGGTAACATTACAACCATTATGAATGTAAGCAGAGACCATGGCGTTGTAAGAAGCCGTTGTCCGTTGAGGCATTTCGTCGAACAGTTTACGTGCATTTGCGATTTGACCGTTTTGGGCGTAAACTGTGAGCATGGCTGTCCAAGTGACAGTGTTCTTTTGGAACATTCTGTGGAAAATTGTTTCTGCTGCTTTAACGTTGCCGTTTCGACCATTTTCTGAAATCTTGATGTTACATTGCGTGACAAAGTTGAAAGGTTTTGCAGGGTTAGTAGTGGTTTGTGTGAGGTTTGATTTGGCATTGGTGATTCGTTGGTGGATGTTTCTAGCATATTGTTTCATACTTGCGCTGGAAAAGAAAAAATTATTCTAAAAACACCAATTCTTTGAACATTGGCAAAAAATAAATCTTCTAAATTATATGAACATCCACAGTTTACTCATATATACCACAGTTTACTCATAAATCTCATATATACCACAGTTTACAAAGACATCTAAACTACGGACAAGAACGGATTAGGGACAAGAGTTTACCTCAAAAAGAATCGAAGAAGAGTTTGCACGGAAAAGATCAGAGTATACAAGATGAAATCTGGTGAAATAGTTGAAATCGAAATTGAGAGTAGGATAATCGTCGTCCTCTAGCTACTTTGCAGCTGGCGAAATCAAAAATGCAGACAAATCAGAAAATTAATCCTAAATCCTCAAAACAAATCAACAAATGAAATCACAAACGGAAATCGAACCTGAAATTGAAACCGAGTGAAATTGAAATCGCGTAAACTTGAAATCAATTGAAATCGAGTGAAATCGAAACCGAGTAAACGTGAAATCAATTGTAATCGAATGAAAACGAGTTTGGGGAAATTGAAATTGAAGCTGGGTGTGAGTTAGAGAGAAAGTGTTCTATGAAATTTGAAATTCTAGGGTTCAATTTGGGGAAGAAACCATGTAAAAATTTCTCAATAATAAATACAAAAATATAATTAAAATATCTATTTGATTTGTTATTTAATAATAGTATTTAAGTTTTTGATAAAATTGTGGAAAGAGTTTAAAACAGTTTAAATTAGTTTTTAAATTCAATTAGATTAATTAAATTGGTTAAAATATACAATTCAGTTCATTAACCATTTAAATGATTTAAGTTTTTTCCAATTCAATTCAATTCAAATAACTATTGATATCAGTTTAATTAGAATTTGGCAATTATTTAAGTTAAAAAGTACAATTTGTAAATGGAAATAATTAAAATCAATACAATACTATTAGTTTCTAACAAGTCAACCCGGGTCCCAAGCAAGAGAAAAGATATAGCCGTTGCACTTGTCTCATTAAGACATAGATTCATTCGACCGTTGTAAACTGAACCGTTGTTCTTGTGTCTTTCACATCAAAACTCTTGCCAAACTCTGAAGCCAAAAGCAAAAAAGGTTTGTGGTCCGTGTTAGAGAGAGAGAGTGTGTGTGTGAGTTCAGATCCAATCTTTGGTTGGGTGAATGAAAGTGTAAGTGATTGAATTGAAAATTCTAATTTGAGACCCACCTCTTGTGTTTAGTTTTTGTTTTCTCAAGATGGTTGCAAGAACCCCACCAAAACTGAGGAAAACTTTAGCTGCTCTCAATCCTGTTCTTATTAGAGAAACACTCAACAAGGTAATTACTGACAGATAAAGTTCTAAGTTTTGTTCTTTTTTTTCTTCCTCTTGAGATTGTGAATTGTTATTTCTGGGTTTTGAAGGTGGATCAATGCATGGCTCGGCTGCAAGAACTACAGTATACTGTAACTGGTGGAAACAAGGTGGTGTCAGGGGCCAATCTCAGCCCTCGTAGCACTAGAGGTTATCTCAGAACTAGTCTCAGGTGCAAGCAAGAGTCACTCAGGTACTTTTTCTTTGCTTCATTCATGGCCATATTTGATTTAATCTACTAGGCACCGTATCCAACACTTAACACCGGGACACAATTCAATACGGATAATATAAAAAACATAAGACACCGACATTGTCACATATTTGAATTGTCCGTCACTTGTTGTGATACGGGGTGCCGGTCATTGGTTCAACAAGTGTTGAAGCAAAAAAAAAAAAAACATTTTTGGAGCACATTTGTTTGACTTTTTTGACATTTGTCTAATTTTTCCGACATAGACACCGACACATGGTAGACATCGCCCCAATCCTAGAGGTGTTAGTGTTTCATTGGTTTTGATTGATTTATTTAGTAAACAATAATTGTTCGTAGTTGTTAACTCAAATGAGTTTGCGTTTTCTTGCCATTCTCAAGGATCAAGAATAGTTCCACAAGGAAATCTCCAGTGGGAAAGTTTCCCTCAACACCAAACACAGGTCTGTTTTCTCTTGCAAAACCAAGCTCAATTTACTTCCACAATTTAACATGAGTAATATTCTTGACACCTCTTTTATCGGTTAATAACAAAAAATTCTATTGGCTTGTGAACCCTTATATAGGTGAATGGAGGAGAATGTCATTGCCTGCAATGCTTGTAGGAGAAACTATTGGGGAAATTCTACATGCTAGTCAATTTGCAAGAGAAGTTGTTTCAGCAGTTAATTGCAAAAGTCCCTCCAAAGAGGACCCAAAAACTCCAATCTCTCAAAGGCCAAGCAAGAAAATAAACCTTGAAAACACTCAACTTAGGACTAGAAGGAAGAAAGAGAAGCAAACAAAACTACACAATGATGGTTCTCCCTCACTTCAAAAAGCTCGTTCAAGAATCACTTTTAAGGTTTCTCCACCAAAAGTTAGAGATTTTGATAGAGAAAATAACAAGTATTTGTCTTTGGCTAATAGGGTATCTCCAAGGAATAGACCATGGTCTAAAAAAGCAGTTCTTTTTCCCAACCCTTTGTTCATGTCAACTCATGCTTCTTCATCATCATCACAACCACAGCAGCAACAGTTTTGCAAAACAAGGTCTCCTATCATTTCAAGAAATAGAGGAACAACAACACCACACAAGTTTTTGGTCAAGTCTCCACCTTCAAATTCCAAAGTCAAGGCCAAAAGCAGAACTAGTACTGTGTCTATTTCACCACACAAGTTTTTGATAAAATCTCCACCTTCAAATTCCAAACTCAAGCTCATAAGCACAAATGTGTCTATTTCACCAACAAGACTTGCAAGTTTGAGCAAGAATTCTCCAAAGAGATCCACTGCATCTAAATTTCGTCGATCTTTCTCTCCTTCGAGACTAGCTACAAGATTAGTTTCTCCATTAAGGAGCAAGAAGACTTCACAAAAGAGTGATGGGATTGTAAGTGGACTGAAACAACGCCCTGCATCAACAATTCAATTCCCTGCTAGAAGAGTTTAAGAACATACCTTGATATATTGTCACTTTGCTTTCTAAATGTCCATAATAATTGTATTCTTGTGTGATTTTATTTGTTAAGGATTTTCCTTATGTCAATAGCTATTTTATCAATTCACAAATTCTTTGCATCTATTCTTTGGTATGCTCAACAAAAAAAGTTAAGGTCTTTTTGAGATGCATATCTTGTGTACTTATCTGGGATGCCAATCATAGGAAAGAAAGGCACTTCATCACTTTCACATGACTTTTTCGATTTATTTTCCAAGAGAAAATTCAGAAGCAATTGAAGTATTTCAAAAGTATAAAGTCCTAAAAGTAAAGTAATTTAATTGTAAAATACTATGTGATTAGGAAACAACTCATTGTTGCCAACACTTCTCACTCAACAAAGTAGAGTATCTAAAAAGAAAAGCTTGAACACGGTTAGATGCATGTTTAGTAAAAAGAATGTCCCTAAGATTTTTGGCCACAAGAAGCCAGTTGGTAGATCTCTTACTTTTGTAGTAGTAAGAAACACTATACCATAAAGAGACTTGGAGTGTGTTTAGTGCATGATTTTAAGATTTTTGGGCGTATAACATATGTTCATGTGTGCGACAATTTAAAATAAAAACTTGATAAGATCATCATGCATTCTCTTAGACATGAGTGAAGAGACAAAGCCTATAAATTGTATGATCCAATTAAGATGGTTGTAAGTCATGGAATTAGGAGAAGATGAAGTTGAACAAACTACTATTGATAGTGAAACAAGTCAGACAAGGTAGCCTACAATACAAATAACTATAGTTAAAATGAGAATGAGATTGGAGTAAACATTGAATATCAACCTGATGTCTAGTCTTACATGCTTTAAGAAATAGACCGACTCATTTGTATTGAAATGTTCAAGAAGAAGTGTCCCGCTCCTCTGTCGCCGTACAAATGTCTTGAGGGGAGTACTTCATAGTTTTGTTGTATGCATCATAGAGATGAAATTAGTGAATCAGAAGCACTTCATGATTTTGTCATCTATAAAGAAACAGTTAAGCATGACATAAGTTGAAAAATGTAGGGAACTCATACGGGAGACAATGTTAGATGTAAATAAGAAGTTAAAGTTTCAAATTGTTTATAAATGAATGAAATATTAGATTTATAAGAGAGATTACACATTTATCCAACATCTTAAAATTTTGGATTGAGATGTGATGGATAAAATGTTAAATTTATAAAAAAGATTACACAGTTATCTAACATCTTGAAATTTTAGATTGAGATGTGACGTCTCTATTTTATAATGCTAAAGTCGTTGCCTTAATTGTTTTGTAGATTAAGAGACATGTTTAGGATGTGCAAATTGAAAGGTTTTGGGTTATGTAGTTAGTTTGTTAAATAATTTTTCATGTAAGCAAGTTAGTTAGATTGCAATTTTGATTGTAATGTAGCTAGAGGTGTTCATTTTAACTTGATAAAGTAAAATATCCCTAACTATTTCCACATTTAATTGTTGAGCTAAGATTTATATAAATAAAAAAATTAATTATTGAATATAAAAAAAAAAAGTTAATTTTTGTGACAATAATAATAAATGAATCAAAATATAATTATTCAAAATATTTATTATATCCACTCATATAAGATTCGTGGATGAATTTGGTCCGAAGGTGTAAGAAACTACTTCATCTGAATGGGTTGCTGTTGCGACGAAGACGACGGCGACATTCTCCGGCGTCTCATGAATTCTAATTTCGCCTCCTCTTCCTCCGCCAATACCTTACCTCCACCTTCTTCAACCGTAATCTCACCGATGAATTCTCATTTCTCCGCACTATCCTCCACCGACATCCTCCAAATCATCTTCGAGAACCTTCCGATCCCCGATCTCGCCCGTTCCAGTTGCGTCTGCCGAGTCTGGAACTCAGTCGCCTCACAAAGAGATATCATAACCAGAGCCTTCCTAGCACCGTGGAAATTGAAGTGCGTAGTTGGAAACCCGCTCTCTAGAAGCTTCTGGAGAGACAATTCACTCGCCAAATTCGCAATCTCGCATCGAATCATGCGTGGGGACAGCGTCGCTAGTCTCGCCGTCAAGTACTCCGTCCAGGTCCGTTGGGTTTATCATCCAAAATTGAAATGCACGATTTATGTTTGATAATATGCCTGTGTCATTTTGAAATTGATTAGAATGAAATTACAAAACGATAGCTGAACTGAAATTGAAAATTATGAGTCTCAATATGACAGGTGATGGATATAAAACGATTGAACAATATGATGAGCGATCACGGCATATACTCGAGGGAAAGGCTATTGATTCCTATTAGTAATCCCGATATTCTTATCAAAAGAACTTGTTTTATTGAGCTAGATGTTAATGCTAAACGAGAAGTTGCAGTGTTGTACCCTGATGATGTACCAGACATTAAGAGTAGTACCTATGTATCAAACAGAATATCCTCAGAAGAAAGCAACAAAAAGGTGCTCGAGTCCTTGAAGAGAAGCATGCAGGTTGATAGTGAAACTGCTCAGTACTACTGGTCTGTTTCAAATGGCGATCCTCGAGCTGCTCTTGCTGAATTTTCCTCGGACCTTCAGTGGGGTAGGCAAGTAGGTCATTCCTAGTCTTTCCCTCTTTGGATGGAATTATAAATAATCACGAATTCAAGATGTTGGGTCAGGCAATTGTCTTCTACATTGGAGCTTGAAACTGGAATAAGTGTGATATATATAGTTCAACTGCTATTGTGGTGAGATATCTGTTCAAAATTTGTGTTACTTGTAATTGTTTATAAGCATATTTATACAACAAGACAATGTATTATTCTTAAAACTGAAATTGAAACTGCATGTTTAGTACATAAGAATTTGATTTAGTTCACACTTCACAACTTCAGTGCATTCACATACTTAGTACTAGTACATATCAGAATAAATACCAAGAATTATAGTGTAAAGCAATGGATACCAGGAATATTGTTGAGTTGTGCTTCTTTCCTATCTCCTACCCAAGTATTAAATTATGGTAAGTTTGGAATTTAACCCTTTCAGAAACTTACCGAGTAAGTTAATCCTGCTACCTCCAAGATAAAGATTGTGGCGAATCAGAATCCACTTTTGAAATGAAATAGTATTTGATATTCTGTTTCCATCTCGTCTTTTTGTAATAATTTAGAATTACTTCACTGCTTTCTATAAGTTTGTCTTGTGCTGTCTGTTGCAAGAACCTTCGGTTTAAGAATAGCAATATGCTTTGATTGAGTGTGAACATCTTTTCAGACTGCACATGGTGTTATTGAAGTACTAGGTAGTATTATTAATCATAACAAAAAGTACTATGTATTGAAACATTAGAGAACACGAATGAAATGAGCATGTGAAATAGGAGCAATTTGAAACAGTATCATGAAGATGTTAGTAACTTATCACAAATCAACTTATGACCATGTGAAATAGACCAAGCTCCAAAATGAAAAGGGCCACCGAGCGAGTTTCGTGCATGGGGTTTCGTAACTTTACTACACTTCATGAATCTGAACAACATATCATGTGTGAAATACATAATTTTACATAACCAACTATCAAATTTCCATACCACATGCTCCCCCTAAACACCACGAATTGGATAAATATGAATTCTCATTGCCAACTCTGCAATTAATGATATGAACCCATTTTTCTAGGGTAATTCATTTAGAAAGAACACTATATTTTAAATTTAATTGAATGAATTCTCCTCATTCAATCAAACTATTTTATTTGATGCCAAATTATTTTTTTATTTTATTTTAAATTAATCTTAATTAAAAGTATTCACAAAATTTACTTTTCTTTAAGTATAATGTTAAAAAAACTATCTTCAAAATTTTTTAAATGGTAAATTTGTTTTAAAAATAATGTGAATTTGTTGGTTGTAAAAGCTATGATAAAAAAATTATTAAACAAAAATTTGGATATAGATACCAATACCATAACATGTTAAGAAAGATTGTTATTTTATAATTTTATACATTTGATATTGATACAATAAATATTAAATTATAATTTATTCTTTTAAAAAATTATGTAAATTTGTTTAAAATTATTTGCAAATAATTTTTAATTTATTCTTAGACACCGTTAATTAATTTTAGTTAAATATTTTATTATTAAAAAATAGGATAGATTATGATACTCTAAATTATTGCGAATGATTATTTTATAAAAATAAGTATCAGAAAGTTATAGATAGAGAATTTATTGTATTCGGTTGTTCTTAAATATGGTATTGATATTCTTTCCGTCTATAAAAGGCAAAGTAAACACAAATCTTTCACATCACAATTCACAAGCATTTACAGCTTTTTACTAAACAAACATTCAAAACCTTTTGCTTCTTTCCTTTGTCCCAAGGTTACTGTTTTTCCATTTTGTTGCTGAAAATGATTCATAACACTCACCACCATGTTGAAGGCACGGTTGTGTTGATGAAGAAAAGTGTTTTGGACTTCAACGACTTCACAGCTTCCTTTCTTGATGGTCTTCATGAGTTTGTCGGTAAAGGAGTTTCCCTTCAACTCATTAGTGCTCTTAACACTGATCCAGGTTAGTTGTTTCTGTTCTTTCTTTCTCATGAAAATAGAAACTACTATACTGTTTTTATATGTTTTCTTCTTTTCTTTTCTAGAGAATGGATCGAAGGGAAAACTTGGGAAGCCTGCTAATTTAGATTGGATTACCACATCAACACCTGAATCTCAACGAACCGGTGAATCCGCATTCAAGGTTACATTTGATTTTGATGAAGAGATAGGAACACCAGGAGCATTTTTAATAAGGAACAATCATCACAGTGAGTTCTACCTCAAAACCTTAACACTTAAAAGTGTTCCTGGTCATGATGATGATATCCACTTTGTCTGCAACTCTTGGATATACCCTGCTAAAAACTATCAAAAAGACCGAGTTTTCTTCTCCAACAAGGTATATCTTCCAAGTGAAACACCAATGCCACTGCTCAAGTACAGGGAAGAAGAACTAGAGTCTTTAAGAGGAGATGGAAAGAAAGAGCTTGAAAAGTGGGATAGAGTTTATGATTATGCATTGTACAATGATTTGGGAAATTCTGATAAGGGTCCAGAACATGCTCGTCCGATTCTAGGAGGGTCGGCCGAGTATCCTTACCCACGTAGGGGAAGAACCGGTAGAAAACCTGCGAAATCAGATCCTAATTATGAGAGTAGGCTGGATCTTGAGTTGAGCTTAAAGATCTATGTTCCGAGGGACGAAAGATTTGGTCATTTAAAGATGTCTGATTTTCTTGCTTACGCCTTGAAATCCATAGTTCAGGTTCTAAAACCTGAACTGGAATCTCTATTTGATAGCACGCCGAATGAGTTTGACAGCTTTGAAGATGTACTCAAACTCTATGAAAGTGGGATTGAAGTGCCTGAGGGTTTACTTAAGGATGTTAGGGATAATATCCATGGGGAGATGCTTAAGGAAATTTTCCGAACTGATGGCGAAAAGTTCCTCAAATTTCCAATGCCTCAAGTGATTGCGGCGGATAAATCTGCGTGGAGAACAGATGAAGAATTTGCTAGGGAGATGCTGGCCGGTATAAACCCTGTCATGATCTGTAGTCTCCAAGTAAGTTTGAGTTTTCTCTTTTAATTTTCAAATTAAACTTTCTAAAACATTTTTGAAACAATAGCATATCTTAATGATAAATAACTGCAGGAGTTTCCACCACAAAGCAAGCTAGATCATCGATTCTACGGTGATCAATCTAGTAAAATAACCAAACAACACATTGAAATTAATCTCGATGGCCTCACCGTGGATGAGGTAAAGTTCAAGTTAATATAATATTGTGTTTTCGCTTCAAAGTTTACTCGATGTTACAATGCATGATATTTATTTGTTTTTGATTGAATAGGCGATTAAAGGAAGAAAATTGTTCATACTAGATCACCATGATTCACTCATGCCATACTTGAGAAGGATAAACTCCACCTCTACAAGGACATATGCTAGTAGAACAATTTTGTTATTGCAAAAGAATGGAACTTTAAAGCCACTGGCCATTGAGTTGAGTTTGCCACATTCTGAGGGAGATCAATATGGTGCCATTAGTAAAGTTTACTTTCCTGCAGAGCAAGGAGTTGAAAATTCTATTTGGCAATTGGCCAAAGCTTATGTTGGAGTAGTTGACTCGGGCTATCATCAACTTATCAGCCACTGGTATGAGTTTATGGCGCTTAATTTGAACCAAACTTAGTCTTGGTTTCATATCTCATTGCAATGAATTAACTTTTTATATCTTACATGTATGACAGGTTGCATACTCATGCTGTCGTTGAGCCGTTTATCATAGCTTCAAATAGGCAACTTAGCGTGCTTCACCCGATTCATAAGCTGTTGCATCCTCACTTTCGCGACACCATGAATATAAACGGACTTGCTAGACAGATCCTTATCAATGGTGGTGGTGCTCTTGAATCAACCGTTTTTCCATCAAAGTATTCTATGGAGTTTTCATCCTTTCTCTATAAGGATTGGTCTTTCCCCGAGCAAGCACTTCCCGAAGATCTTCTCAAAAGGTAGTAAAACCATTATCATTGCAAATAGCTTTATGTTTTTATTTCATTTTGGTGTTGATCAATTACTTCATCTTTGCGACTTTTAGAGGAATGGCCGTTAAGGACTCGAGTTCTCCATATGGTCTTCGATTATTAATCGAGGACTACCCTTACGCGGTTGATGGACTTGAGATTTGGTTTGCCATCAAGACATGGGTTACAGACTACTGCTCCATTTACTACAAGGACAATGATTCGATCAAGGAAGACTCGGAGCTCCAATCTTGGTGGAAGGAAATAATCAAAAAGGGTCACGGTGACAAGAAAGACGAGCCATGGTGGCCAAAGATGCACACACTTGAAGAACTGATTGAATCCTGCACTATCATCATATGGATTGCCTCAGCTCTCCATGCTGCTGTCAACTTTGGACAATATCCATACGGAGGCTTTCCGCCAAGCCGTCCATCAATGAGCCGACGATTCATGCCCGAAAAAGGAACTCAAGAATACAATGACCTTGAGGAAAATCCTGACAAGGCTTTTCTGAAAACAATAACTTCACAATTTCAAGCTGTTCTTGGACTTTCACTTGTGGAAATATTGTCAAGACATGCTAGTGATGAGGTCTACCTTGGAGAGAGAGATACTCCTCATTGGACTCGTGATGTAGAGGCATTGAAGGCTTTTGAAAAGTTTGGAAGTAAACTTGGTGAAATTGAGAAAAGGATTGAGATGATGAACAATGATGAGAAACTTAGAAACAGATATGGTCCAGTGAAGATGGCATATACTTTGCTTAAACCTAGTAGTGAAGGTGGATTAACTGGCATGGGGATTCCTAATAGCATTTCAATTTAATATGGCTTAAAAATAGTAGTAGTGGTGAAGTTGGATTGACTTTAGTTATTTAACTTCTCTTGCTTAAAAATAGTACTACTAGTAGTAGTTTGAAGTTGGTAATTTTAGTGTTTATTTTTGAATAGACAAGTAAAGTCTTTTTACTATTTATGTTCATTATGGTGTGCTGTAACTTGTTACAAAGTATCATACTATTTGTTTTACACTTTTACTTCACTTCTTTGATGGGTACATATTTTCATTGCCACTTTTACTTCACTCCTCTAATTGATGAGTATTCCAAATATATTGGAAATTCTTAATAATTAAATGTATTATGGAAGTTTCTGTTTTAAATGTATTATGGAAGTTTCTTGGAAAGCAACGAGAAACAACGAGAAAATAGTGAATTCGACATCATCAAATTCACCCTTCCACCGCAGGTCAAGTGAAAGGGCGAAGAATGCGGCGAGGAACGCCTCCTGCATGAATACATGACTCAAGCCCTTGTTAGCTCACGCGAAAGATGGCGATGGCGATACCCCTCGGGCAAAACACATTGCGAACATTTCCCCAAACCGGCGGTCCTTTCTGCGAGGCGAACTCCCTGACACACGCGTGCCGGAAGTCCCCGACATGATGTTTATCCCGAGTTCTTAGATCTTCTTCCAGAACTCAGGAATGTTCATGAACTTCATCCAGAACTCATGAATGTTCATCCAGAATTCATGAATATTTATCCCATATTCATGAACTTCTTGGAGAATTCAAAGATCTTCACTAAGAACTCGTGAATCTCTATACAAAATTCAAGAATCTCGCCAGAAACTTCATCCGTTCATCCAAAAAATGCAGATAAAATAACAAGTTTGAATAGTCACTTACTTTGAGAGATGAAAGTTGGAGAGTTCTATGGTAGCAGCAACAACAGTTCACGAACGGATGAAGCACGGGGGGAGAAATTGAAAATGGCTCAAATGGTGTCTATCACCCCCTTTTATGACTATTCCCCATCACCCGAGCAGCATGCGAAGAGTCATCATTACTTAGGCTCCTAGACTGCCCTAAACAATGATGTCACTCTAAATCGTTGCCACGTGACACATGAAGAGATACGCCTGTTGGAATTCGTAAAGAGTCCCCTACGTAAAACCACGCCTTAAAACCGTTTGTGTTTCATTAATGAGCAAATGCCTGAACCCTTCTTGAGGCCTTACAACAGGCACTTCGGTGACCCAGGAAGAAACACTACGCTTATCCTCACGCGAGCACCCTGCCCGAATCAAGGTGCACTACTAACGTACAAGCACTTGCTGACGGACATGAACACGCAACCTTGGAACGACCGAGGAAATCGACGACTAAAGCAGCAGTCACATCGTCCCTGACCAAAGTACAGTTCGCAATCGGGTCTCAACCACGAGCGTCAAGAGAATCCCCAGCGAGATTCCGTTGTCCCTTTGCTCAGGCACCTCTTCCCCCACATTGAGCTGGACTTAAGTCATCAATATTTCGACCCAAGAATAATGACTTGGGGGCTCATGTTCTGGACTGGGTCAGTACTTTGCCCATAGTTGGGCAGATCCAGTCCAACGCCTATCATGGTCCAATGGATTTCAACCCAAGTTAGTATCCGTTTGAGACCTCCCCACGTGCCTACTAAGGAAACATGGACAACAGTTGTGTAACCATCATCCTGCCTTTCAAGAATAACGGGTCCAACTTTCCTATTATCTAGAGGCAGTTGATCAGGGAGAAGACCACATGCTGGATTCTGTTACTCACGTAACCCCGATAGTCCTTGTTATGAAAATTTTACCCTATACCCCTACTCTTATTCCGATACTCCTACAAACTGTTACTCACGTAACCCCGATAGTCCTTGTTATGAAAATTTTACCCTATACCCCTACTCTTATTCCGATACCCCTACAAATTTTTTAATATTCTAATTTTATCCTTTTTACTTTTTTTATTTTTATATGGATTTTTTATTTATTTTTACTTTTTTCTGAGAGCGTACGGAAAAGTCAAAGGGAACAGAAATTTAACAAATCGGATAACCCAAAATGGCTACATCCGGTACGTATTTTTTCAGAAACCTGATAACATGGGGTATCTACATCCGGAATGTATTTTTCCCCGAAAAACCCAGCCATAAGTTATCCGGTTAACAATATTAACAAACCGGATAACCTTGATCTGTGTATTCCAGTTTGTATAATATTGTCAATCGGATAACATGTTGTGCAGTTATCCGGTTCGTTTTTTTTTTATAGTTTTTTTTAATTTTTTTTAATTTTTTTAAAAGGTGTTATTCCTCAGATATGCAATAAAAATCAGACATGCGTAGATACCACTGATTTGTTTACATCTGCAGAACGTTTTGCCACAAGAGAAGAGGTAATAAGATGGGTTAAGGAGATTGGAATCAGGAATAAAGTGACCCTTATAATAACACGCCGATACCAAACAGCAAGAGAGGAAGAAGTGATAAAGTAATATTTGGTTGTGATAAAGGTGGAAAATACAAAGAAGGAGAAAGTGAAACACATAGTGCTAGTAAGAAATGTGGTTGTCCGTTCAAAATTAAATCCACACCGTCAAAAGATGGTTCCAGATGGAAGATTGATGTAAAATGTGGAGTTCACAATCATGGGTTACCTGATACATTTGCAGGGCATCCGTTTGTAAGTCGACTTAATGCAGAACAACAACACACATATTGTTGATTTGACAAAACGTCATGTTCCACGTCATGTTCCACCAAGACACATACTTTTGTCATTGAAGGAGCGAGATCCAGAAAATGTCACTCGGATCACGCAAATATACAAGCACAAGAGTAAAATACAGAAAGATATAAGGGGGCCAAGAACAGAAATGCAACATTTGTTTAAGCTGGTAGAGGAATCAGACTATGTATACTGGAGCAGGAAAAAAGATGATTCAGAAGTTGTGAGGGATATTTTCTAGGCTCATCCAGAATCAGTGAAGTTGTTGAATATGTTTCCTATTGTGTTGATTATGGATAGCACATATAAGACAAATAAGTATAGACAACCTCTGTTTGAAATAGTTGGTGTGACATCCACTGAGTTGACATTTGCTGTTGCATTTGCATATATGGAATCAGAGCAGACTGAAAATTTTTGTTGGGTTTTGGATAAGTTGAAACAATTATTTACTAAGGACGGTTTTTGGCCACAAGTGGTG
The DNA here is from genome assembly GCA_021764765.1 of Vicia sativa. Lineage (NCBI taxonomy): Eukaryota > Viridiplantae > Streptophyta > Magnoliopsida > Fabales > Fabaceae > Vicia > Vicia sativa. The sequence continues at coordinate 127,372,246 of CM038797.1, forward strand.
TTGACTGATAGAGATCTTGCCTTCATGAAAGCAAGTGAAACAGTATTTCCCAAAACAATCAATTTGCTTTGTCGATTTCACATCAACAAAAATGTGAAAGCGAAGTGTAAGGAATATGTTGTGGATGACATGCGGGAGTCGATAGAGAAAATGTGGTATGAACTTGTAAGGGCTAGTGATGAGGTGGAGTATCAACAACGGTTGCAACAACTTGAGCATGCATGTGTTGACTTTACAACATTTATTGATTATGTGAAAGATACATGGTTGTCTCCGCATAGACATAGATTCGTCGAAGCATGGACTAATCAAGTGTTGCATTTGGGAAACACCACGACCAATAGGTATGCATATGTTAATATATCTTGATTTTAGTCAATGTTTTTATATTAATTTTATTGTCGACTTACTTGTTTTTAATTTATTTAAAGGGTTGAATCACATTGGAAATTGAAGCAAATGTTGGAGAATAGTTTAGGTGATATGTGCAAATGGGAGGCTATGAATGGCAATCTTAAGATACAATTGGGAAACATTAGAGCTTCATTTCGTAAGAGTTTTATGAAGTTGAACATGCACACACTAGCCCATTTTATGGAAATTTGCGTGATCCGTATCTAGAGTCGCTTTGAGGCATATTGTCAAGAGTGGGTGAGGTTGATATTGTTGGTACAGACACCCAAAAGTGCGGTGTACTCATAGAAAAGTGTATGGGTTACCCCGTGCATGAGTTAGGAGATATACACTGAGTGGTGATCCAATATCAATAGAGGATATTCACATTCATTAGAGAAAGCTAAGTATGGAAGGCAAACAAGAGGTGGATGCAGATGATGGATCAGAGTTGGACATGACCCATGCAATTGAGGAAATTTGGAAAAAGTACAGGGCAGCAGATGTTGTCGGGAAAAGAGCATTAAAGAGTAGGGTGTGTGAAATTGCTTATCCCACTACATCAAAAATGTTGCCACCGCCTGAAAAAATAAAAACCAAGGGAGGAGTGAAGAAGAATGAGAAGAGACCTGCGGGATATAATGTTTATCGTGATCCTTCATATCACGAGTATGTTGATCGAGCGCACTCGAACTCCCAAAAGTCTTCAAAGAGGGTATGTTCACAGTTATCCCAAACCTCCGAGAAAACCATGTAGTAATACATTACACAATTTCCAGACATATCAGACCATTTATTGATGACATTGTTGATGTGATGAAGGATGGAAATTGTGGGTTTAGAGTCATTGCATTGTTTCATGGTTATGGATCGGATGGATGGTCAATTGTTCGTCGTGATTTGGATAATAAACTTAAAGGTCCTAGAAGAGAGCTGTATGAAAAGTTATTTGGACCTCGTTTTTCGATAGTGAGAGATTCGTTGATGATATCAAAGTTAGGTCCTCAACCACTAGAGAAATGGATGACATTACCTGAAATGGCTTATGTAATAGCTAATCGGTATAATGTCATTGTTGTCTCTTTGGGTTTTCCTTCTTTAACGTTCTTTCCTATGATGACTTCACATTCACCTAATGTGTCCATTTACTGCATTGGATTTGTAGATGGAAATCATTGGGTACAAGTAATTATTTTTTAAGTTACGCTTATACTTATTTTTTAAGTTACATATATACTTATTTTACTTATTTGTTTTATTACGCATATACTTATTTGTTCAATTACTTATAACCAGGTAAACATGAACGAAGGATTTCCGTTACCACCCGTCACATTGGCTTGGAAACAATTTCGCACAAAAGAGGCGACTTCTTGGATGATAGGATTTGGCGGACGACTACAACATTGGCAACATCTTACACCTGTAGTAGGGCCACATATTATTAAACTATAATTGTTATGTTTTTGTTTTGTATTCATTTGACATTTTTATTTCACGTTAGATTTTGGATTCAGATGTCTTTGTTTTGTTTTATATTCATTTGACATATGACTTTCATGCTAGATTTTGGATTAAGTTGACATATTTAGGATTGTGGAAAGTAGAAATATTAAAAGAGTGCACAAAGCAATATAGATAAGTCTAATAGAAATACATAAATCGTAGGATAATACATGTCACAAAATACAAAATAAGTCTAAAAATAATAAACAGGCAAATCATGGAGATGGGTAAGGTATCGGTCCTCCCTGAGGTAGTGGTCCTCCCTGAGCTACACGTAAGGATCGAAAGATCTCAATGAACTCATTGTCCTCCTCATTTGCACCGTGACGCTGCAAGTAGCGATGAAGCTCACCTGATATATAGGCTAACCTCTCGCCTTCGTCCTCAAAGATACAGAATCGGATCTCTCTCACCTCATTTTTTGGCGGTGCTACCAATCGAGGATGTGACACCATATAATACCAACCCATATACTCGTCAACTACATCATAGGGTCGAACAGCAAAAACTGCATCCCGAATAACATCCAAAACCCCCTGAACATAGCTTAACCAGTCTATGTCCACATCAAGAGACTCAACAGCAGGAGGATGGTGGGGTATGTATTGTTTGTATCCAAACTGACGCAAACATCTGTCGGGTAGATATAGCATTACTGTACCATACCATTTCAGACCACCCTTGTATAGACATATATCATCAAATAGACATATGTGTCGGTGACCCTCAAATGGACGCCAAATGACATCATCCGGTGTCAATGCATCTAACTGCTCCCTTTGCTGCTCGACCTTTGTAGTCGATTGCCTATAACACCACTTCATCTCCCTCGGAAGTGGACTACCTACACCGCAAATCCCAAATAGACCTTTTTTCCCAATAGAGGGAAAATACTCGTGGATCCAATACTGTTACACATAATATAAATAAAATTCATAAATAATTAAAGATAAAAAATAATTATATATATATAAATAACTAAAGATAAATATATATATATATATATATATATATATATATATATATATATATATATATATATATATATATAATAGAGGCATATCCACCCAACTGTTTGCAGGAATAGAAGGAAGCATTACCTAAATAGCGGTAAAGATTAACCAGTGTCGCCGCTCCCCAACAATATCTACCACATCCATCCAAATCCCTAAATAGTGATAAATATTTTTCCTCTACCAGAGTAAAGGTCTTATCAGTTAGAATGGTACAACCCAATAACAACATCATGTATCCTCTGGCAGCATAATCAAACCTGTTAGCCGCCCGCTGACGCTCAAAAATAATCTTTAACCAATCCAATCTGTAATAAGGACCTCTACAAAATTGGACCTCCTCAGCAATCTCCTCCAATGAAACTCCCATAAGATCGATCGTTAATCTAATAACGTCATTATCAGTAAACTCTTCTGCAGGGTCAACCAACTCACCCCTAATAGGCACGTGAAGAAGACATGAAACATCGTCCAAAGTAATTGTCATTTCACCAAATGGCATGTGAAATGACGATGTTTCAGGATGTCATCGCTCTACAAATGCCGATACCAGATGTTGGTCAATCCTCGACAAACTGGTTCTTTGAAGAGATGATAGACCAGAATTCCCCAACCACTGCTCTATAATAGGAGGAAGCATATGTGGAACCCAACCGATCAATTTGCTGCCATGTGCAGCAACCTTTAACTCCTTTTTAGGATGTCTCTCCTGAAAATTATTTATACCAAACATGTTATAAAATATATAAATTTTAACAAATAACAATTATTCAAAATAAAATGTTAAATATTAACTTACCTCGTCAAACCAAAGATGACGAGCAACGTGACCATCATATCTGATAAGAAGAGAAGTATCGGTGGGTCCTCCTGGAAAAGGTGGATGCACCTGATCCCCTGCAGGCGCCTGATGTCCCTCTGCATTTTCTGCTTCACGGACACGTCGTCGCTCCTCTATTCTTCTACGTACATTATTGTCACCCGCTCCTCGTCTGCGAACCACTGGAAAGAAAAAAAGAAGTAAAAAAAACGGAAAATTTTACAAAATACGCAGCAACAACCCGGATAACCCTTGGAGGTGACTTCCGGAGTGTAAAACACAAACCGGATAACCCACTAACCATGTTATCCGGAGTGTTATAATTTCCAAAAACACAAACCGGATAACCCATTAACCATGTTATCCGGTTTGTAAGAATACATCAACGCGTAAACCGGATAACTTACTCTTGAGTCTTCCGGAGTGAAAAATGAAGACCGGATTTAGGCTGTCTGGGTTCTCCGGTTTGTCAAAAAATTATATTTTTCTCTCGTTTTTCAGAAGTTAAAATGGTAAAAATGAAGAAAAAAAAGGTAATTAGTATTTATACAAGGGCAATTTCGTCCAGATGTCAAAATTGTAGGGGTATGGGAATAAATGTAGGGGTACGTGGTAAAATTTTCCCTTGTTATTAGGCCTAACAATCTAGCCCAATACGCGAGTTTTGGCCCAACGCCGGGGACTATATATACCCACTCATTTGAGAGGATCAAATATTCATTCATTCATACTCTTTGTACTTGCGCTATGATCATTCACATTCTCATTTTGGCAATAAAGTATCTTGCATGTACACTCCCCTCCACTTCACTTTAAGTGATGTTCGACTCAAGTTCGTAGGCCATTGACGATCCCTTCTGATCACGTACGATCAAAAATAAATAGATATTGTGTTATCTATATATCAAATGTCTTGAAGTGCAATTGATCAATTTAATAATAAAATCAAATAAAATTTAAAATAAAATAATCTATATAAAATATTATATGATGACTTTCAAGAAGCAACCAAATTTAAATAACAACTCTAAAATATATTTTATTTTTTAATTTACTATTTTTCTATTTTTAATTATTTAGTAGTCTTCCTTTATTACATATTATTATTTTTCAGTTTAATTTTTTGACTATTAACTACATGCACGTTACATAATAAATGAAGTATATTATAAATTAAAATATTTTCAATTTTATAATTTATAGAGAAAAAACATGTATGTCATTCTTTCAAATTTTATAATTTTATTTTTTGATTACAATCTATTACATTATTACATTATTAGTATAAGAATTATAAACTCAATTTTATATGTAAATTAAAACTAAAAAGATAAATATCTTTTTAATTGAGTTGATACAAGAACAAAATTTTCGTGAGTATATGTTAATATATCAATAATATAAATAAAACTAAAGATATAGTTTTGATGACATATAATAAGTAGTTAATTTATTTAACAACTATTAATTATTTTTAAATTTACCTCTCAGAAAGCTCACTGTTCTATTAAATTGTTTCTTCACAAAATAAAATTTTAATGTAATTTTTTTTACATTTCTAATAAATTATTATATAAAAATATTATTTGGTCACAATTTTATTAATTCATTTTAAAGTCTAAATATCTTCTTTTTTTAAAAATATGAATAAATACATTACTAAAATATATTTATATTTTTTTTCTTCGGAATTTCGCGTATTTCTCAATCTCACTTTCATGGGAGCTAACTTCTCTAGGGAAAGGGTTTTTTGAGTTCTCCTTCTCGATGTCAAGAGAGTTCGTGTCAACCCGTTATGGAATCTTAACCCTGGTGTCCTTAAACTATTCCCTTGGTCTAAGGATTTTGTCCCATCTAACATGAAGCAAAGCTCCGCGCAAGTTTGGGTTTGTATACATGGGTTGGCTCAGGAGTACTGGAGGCCAAAGATTCTGTTTACCGTCGCGAGTAGCCTGGGCACCCCTATTTGCATCGACTCTTCATCCAACAAACCCCTATCGGAAAGAACCTTTGGACACTATGTTCGGGTTCTAATCGACATTGACCTTACAAGCGAACTCCGTGACAAGATCTTGGTAGAAAGGGTGGGCTTTGCTTTCTTTGTTGATATAGAATATGAGAAAAATCCATATTTTTGTTGCTTCTGCAAGTTCATTAGGCATACGGTGCACACTTGCAGAAGAAAACAAGCCATTGAAAATCTTGCTAATCCTCCTGTAGCAAATCAGATTGTTACTCCATCACAACATCCTACTACTAAGCATGGTAAAGAACCAATTGTTGTCACTACCCCTCCGAATATAGGGGAGCATATTAGAGTGGTTAAATCCCAAAATTTGCTTAACAAGAGTTTGTTGGACCACATTATGGTAGCAGACAATGTTGAACCTAACAGAGATAAAGAGTCTTTTCACTCACATGAGACTCATCTGCAAAACTAGAACCAATGCCAAAACAATGAAAACATGGTACTAGACTATTCAAGCTCAGATTCTGAGTTTGTGGAGAACACGCAACTTGTTCTTCGCGCCCTTGACCTTCTCATTGGGCCTTCGAAAAACCTTCCTTCGCAAATCCTGGGAAAATATGGGTGATCCCCGGATATCAGATGATAGTCATGATGATAATGAAACTGCAACATTCCAAGAAGTTGTATCCAAAACTCAGAAAAAGAAAAGCAAAGTCAAGGTAGTTGATGGCACCAGATCTAAGTATGGTCTCCTTAAAACTTCCTTATGAAGTGCCTATATTGGAACATAAGGGAAATAGCCAACTCCCCCTCAAAGCGGGCTCTTAGAGATATGCTTAAGTCTCATAAACCTGATTTATGCATCATTTCTGAACCTTGGATGTCTCATACTAATTTCCCTCCTAATTACTGGAACAACCTTAATCTCGAGTTGTTTGCAGTGTGTAACGCCCTGTTTTAATTAATATTATATTATATTAACATTTTCGAATTACCAATCGATAATTATTTTGCGACGAGAATATTTGTGTTAATTAATATATCTATTAATTTATCCGGCGATGTTCGGTTCGGTAAAATAATATTCGGATCTGATATTTAATTCCCCGTAATTTTTTTAATTGATTGAATTAATAATATTTGTAGATATTATTAGTGTGTTAATTTATAAGAATAGATGAGGGTGTGAGGATTAATTATGTAGAATTGGGTTTGCACCCTTAAGCTTACTAGTGGGGAAAAATACCATTACAAATCATTTCTCCTCATTTTCCTTCCATTCAAAATATCAAAACCAAACATGGAAACTTGGCTTGCTAGTAGGAAACAAATTATAAAAACCATTTCCTTTATTTTCTTCCCATTTTTTCCAAACACACCAAGAATAGAAACTTGGGAGAGAAAAGATAGGGTTTTGGAAGAAGAGGAAGAAGAAGAGCAAGAGAGGAAGCTTGGGGTTGAGCCTTGTAGAACCTTCATGGATCATTCAAGCTAGAGGTAAGGGGTTTGATTCTCCATCTCATATTGTTAGGTTTTGATGTATATATTTTGGATTTGGGGGAAAATTGATAGTTGATTTATAGGGTTTTGTTGAGTGATTGTTGAAAAGTTTAGAAGAGTTGATTTTGGAGTAGATATTATAGGTGTTGTTATTAGTAGTATGGTATAATGAAAATTATAGAATGGTAATGGAAATTGAAAAGAGAAACATAACAGCATATATGAAAAGAAACCAGAAAAAGAAAATGATATACAGTAAACCAAAACGCAGGGGAAAAAGGAATTGGATGGGAATTGTTACATGGGGGAGGCGCCCACATCCATGTGTGGGGCGGCCACCCCCTTAACTGAGGCCCCCGCCTCCAAGGGCATGAATGGCCAGGGACGTGCGTCCCCTTGTCCTGCAATGGACTTGTGGAATTTTCGTTTTCTGTAGTTCCATTTTCTGTATGCAAGTAGTTTTGCTGTTTCTCTGCAGAAAATGAGTTTCTGCATAATTTTCTGCTGATAGCTTCTGTTTGTTTCCAATATCCCAATTCCACCTAGTAACACTTTATATCAATAAAATATAATTAGGATATAAGTTATCCGATTAAATTTAGAACCCGATTATGTTCCGATTTCGGTAAATTCGACGACGGAGCAAGTTGCTCCGAATTCAACGAAAATTGACGTGCTAGCTAAGTTTGACGTGTAGAACGTAGTGGTGAGGTTAGTTTTTAGAAATTACGAGTTTTTACGAGACGACCCGAAATAAGCCAATTTACGGTAAAATTGAATTGGATTGTGTTTTAGTAAATTTAAGGCACGTATAGACAATCCGATTTCGATGTTGATGTTTATAAATAATGTCGGTTATTAGGAATGACTTTTGCGACGGTTATTGATGTTTTGACTATTTTTCCGTTTTTGGAATTTGGTGAATTAATTGATAATGATGCGGTGTGAATAAATATAATGCTTGCGACGGTGTATTTATTAATGAATACTTGATGATATGCGATGCAATGACATATGTCTTCGTACATGATGCTTATATTGATGTTGTTAATAAATGCTTCTGATTTGTGAATTCATGATTTTGATGATGATGAATTATTAGTGATGTTTTGCATAATGCAAATATGATGCGATGATATATTTATCTTGATGTGGATAAATTATAGCGATGTGGGCTTTATGCCAATTTTGATGAGCGATGATGGTGTGTTTGTGTGGTTTTGTTTTATTGTTGAGTCACATACATTGCATAAGCGAAGAGGGCTTTTATGCCAAGCGATGATGACTTTTATGCCAAGCGAAGATGGCTTTTATGCCGAGCGAAGATGGGCTTTATGCCTTGTGTCCCTAATTATGGACAAAGCGATGGGTACCACATGCATAACATAGTCGTGTCTCATGGAGTCGGTTATGTTTATGTTTGAGTCGTTTGGCGTTGAGTTTTGTTGATTGATGAATGATATTGAATTGCGATGATATATGATGTGATGATGTTTGTGACGATGGACTTTTATGCCAAAAAGCGATGATGGGCTTTAGCCAATTGGAGATGATATTATTTATGTTGCTTATGTGATTAACATTGTTTAGTATTGTTGTTTGATGTCATTGTTGATGATTGTTGAGGTAACTTCGTGGTGATGAATGTTTATGTGTTGTTGCGACGCTTTATACCGACGAGATTATGATGATATAGTGTAGATTATACACATTAGGATGACGAGTAAAGTAAGTGAGTTTTGATTATGTGTTGGAATTACACTTATTAATCTATACCCTTTATAATTAAACTATATATATATATATATATATATATATATATATATATATATATATATATATATATATATATATATATATATATTTTTAGCATGCCTTTAATTATATGTTTTGGAGTATCTCACCCTTTACTTGTTTCGCCGTTACCTATATATTGGTAACGTGCAGGTTATGAAGACGGAGTCTATAGCTGCTGTTAGTCGAGTCGGTGTCGCTCTGATACGTAGCACTCGGGGGGAAATATTTATGTCGTCTTGTTGTTGTTGTTTTATTATTATTCCTTTTGTGAATAAGAACCATAATTCATAAAAACATGATTTTGATGAGGAAGTTAATAAAGGAGATGTTTTGATTTCTATGAATCAATTTATGTTTTCTAACGATGCTATGTATCCAAAATTTATACTTTAAAGCGAACTGTTTTAAGTGAGTTATTTTTGAAGGTGTGATGCCTAAATATTTAATTTATGAAAATTTTAAATTACTCTGATTTTGCATATTAAACTTTGGGTAATATTGGGGTGTTACACAGTGGATGATAAATCCAATAATCTGCCAAATTTTTGGTGTGTTTGTAACCTGAATTTTGATCCAATAGTCGTTAGTTCCTCTAGTCAGTATGTCGCTTTCACATTCATGTTGGATAACAAAACATACGGTATCGCTGTTGTTTACGCTTTAACAAACCACATCCTTAGGAGAAACCTCTGGGAGGATCTTTCCCATACCAACAACTCTAATCTCCCATGGTGTTTCATGGATGATTTTAACGCTATCCTCGGCGCTCATGAGCACATGGGGGACTTGTGATACTTGTAGAACCCCCATGAAGGATTTCTCTTCTTGGGCAGAAAACAACAATCTGTTGGAGCTATCTGCTAAAGGTTGTTATTTCACTTGGCACAATGGTCGCGAGGGCATTGCTTATGTTAAACGCAAGCTTGATAGATCTTTTTGCAACCTTGCTTGGCTTAACAATTGTTTCTCTGTGCAAGTTATCGTGCTTCCTCGTTTCCATTATGACCATCATCCCATCATTTTGGAGTCGACATTTAATCAAATCATGCGTAAGTCTCAATTTAAGTTCTACAGAATGTGGACACTGCACGATTCCTGTGAGGCCATTGCCGCTGACAGTTGGTCCATCCCAGTCGTTGGTTGCCCCATGTGGATTCTTACCAAGAAGCTTCAGTCTCTAAAAGCCACCTTGAGAAAGTGGAACTGGAATTCGTTTGGCAATATTCATGTCAAAGTGCAGGAGCAGAAATTAGAGTTGAATAGGCTTCAAGAGCTTATTATGGCTAATGGCTGGAGTGAAGTCGTAACAAGGTAGCCGTACTGGAAGGTGCGTGATCGCGACTTTATCGTCTATAATAATCGGGAGACTGCAAGTATACAGCCCTATCGCGTAGTTTTAAAAGATATCGAACCTAAGGGACTATAAATTGAACTAACGTAATCCAAACTTACTATGTAAAGCTATAGCTATCGAATAAATAAATGGGAAATTTTTGGGTAATAAAACTTAATTTTAATTAAAATAATAATAATGCGAATATCGGTATGTATTCATTAATTCTAAAGAATCCGCTTTCCAACGCTTATTTTCTAAAATGATAATAATTTCTTTTTCAAAGAAAAAGTATTTATTTAAAATCTATTCTCAAACTTTCGCCTATTGAAATAAATTATAATTTTAAACTCTAATGTATGCTTTCGCTATCCCATTGATTTTAAAATTACTTTTGAAAATAAATAAAGTTTAATTGGTTTTAAAACGTCATATCTTTAAAAACAATACCTAGTATCTACTATCGATTTTAAACCTCAAACTGTCGCCTATTGGTTTCTAATCTTTTCGTTTATTAACCTCAAACTTTCGCCTGTTGGTTTCTAAACCTTTTTAACAAAATAAATTAGATAACTAAATTAGAAAAAGTATTTATTTTATAAAATATAATCAAGCCAGTTTATTCCGGATACTTTCAAATTAACTCATTACATACCGATATTTAAATAATTTAGCCAGACATATTCATAAAAACAAACATAAATAAATTAAAGGTTTTAACATTCATTAATAAATTCATGGCAAACAAATATATCTCATGCAACAATTAATTAAATAAATAAAGCAATGTAAATAGAAACCTGAATTAAATAAATGCTGGAAAGAATCCTTGAAGCTGGAAATAACTCGTACAACGTCTCGGTTCTTCAATAGGAATTTAAATAACAATGCTTGAAAAGAAACTAGCTCTAAGAACAATGGAAAATAACTCTGAAAATAAAAATCTAAAAACTGGGAAAAGAAAGCTGAGAATCGGTGTCTGAAAATATGATTCCTAGGTGCCCTTTTATAGTGGTAGGGTGTAACCATTTAATCCTAAATATTCGACCACTTTCTCCTAAAATCTCTCGCTCCAACTGCCTTGGTCGTCCCGAAAACTCCTCCTATTTTTCCTCCACGTTGAGACGGGCGTCCCACGCAACTCCTAGGGCCAACGTGGCACTGGAGACGGTCGTCTCCCACTAAGGGAAGACTCCGAGGCGGGCGCCTCCCTTTTAGGAAGAGGGTTGAGACGTGCGTCTCACCCTTGAACGTGGCCCTTAGGGTTTTGCTTGTTTGGGCCTTGCTTCGCTTTGGGCTTTTGGGCTCCTTGATCCATTGTTTTGCTTTGCACACCCCTTTTCTTCATTTCTTGCACATTTTATCAAATATTTCTCTTAATTTCTTCACTTTGCTCATTTTGTTTATTTAAAATAAAATACCTGAAACAATGAAAATACCAGCGTAATATGGAAATAAAATGAAATAATTAAATAAAAATACTAACATTATTTATGAAAATTAAATCAAATATACTATATAAAATCGTGTTATCGAACTCCCCTATACTTAAACTGTTGCTTGTCCTCAAGCAAAAAGTAAAAATGAAAAATCACTTCAACATAGGTTAAACACAGATATAAGAACATACATCAATTTGTACCAGGTTGCAGGTTGATTTTGTTAGAGAATCTAAGTCGAACTTAAACACCAAAGTTATCGTGGGAACACTAGACAACCCCACCTAAGCAGACCAATTTAAGTCATGTAATTATAGCTCAACCTAATACTACGTTTTATTTCACCCGTTTTCATTCTAGTGCAATCACATTAAGCCCTTTACCTTACACGCACATAGTGGAGTAACCGGTTAGTGAATTTGATCTTAGTAAGCCAGCTAGGAGTTCTGGTAATTAAACATTTGGTACTCCTTTTTCCAATTAAAAATTGCGGGGGATCGAATCGTAATTCGCCCTACCAAGTTCAGCACCAGACCACTGAACCAATTTATAATGGATTATTTAGCATTAAATTTATTTAAAATATCCGCAACTGTTGGATTAAATAATCTGGTAAGGATCATCTAACTTAGTAAGTGCATCATCAGATAAAAGCAATTTCTTAAAAATATTTGATCAATCACTTATATTCATCGGTTCTCCACGTAGTTTGTGTTTATGGCGGTGCCGACTGCTTAATAAACTACTCGGGGCTAATCTAAAACTAAGTCTTAAAGGTTTTGGTATAATAGGTACTTAAATCGATCCAACACATCGGGGGTTTTAAAGTGTTAAGACGATAGCAATTTTGCTAAGTTGCTCAAATCCTTAATTTATAATAAGCAACCTTAATACTAGTTGAATAATGTTTATAAATGCGTTTTAAAATTGTTTTATATTTTTTTTGTTATGGCTCAAGAAATAGGGGGAATTCAAGTAAGCACAAATTTTTGCATAATATAAAAGATTAAAATTTGCATAAATATGTATTTTATTGAATTGAAATTTGCATTACAAGAAAAGAAAATAAAAGGAAAAGTACTACAAAGAGAGCAAAGGACATAGAAATGAACAAGGAAATGATCTGACTCCCCTATACTTAAAAGGAGCAATGTCCTCAGTGCGTTAATAACGAAGGAGAAGCGAAATGAAAGATGGGCGGTTAAATTCGTAGCAACAATAATAATGCAACTTAAGAAAAATAATGCAACAGTAATAATAGTATAATATAATGTGCAACATTATAATAATAAAAGATAACATGGATTGCATTAGAATGGAAATCAAAGTTGCTTACAATTTGAAGAATCAAGTAGTTGGAAGGAAAAACATAATAATATAAAGGAAACATTGCAAAACCTAATAAAATGAAACGAAACTAAACTAAATAAGATAAATTTACTACTTAAGAACTCTAGCCACTAGAAGGTCCTGCCTTAGGGGCAGAGGGAGAATGAAGATAAGAGAAGACTTCTTGAAATTGCGCAGAAACTGTATCCATAAAACCAAAGAAGTCAGCTCGCAGATTAGTGAACTCGTCCCTCAAAGCCTGATGTTCCACCTGGAGGGCGTGGATGGCAGTGGCATAATCAACAGGAGGAATCTCATGCATAACGGTGTCAGGAGCAACAGAGGGAGCGGTGGAAGGGTGCTGAGCAGAGGGATCTTCCTCAGCATCCTCTAAAACCTCAAATTCTTGTGGAATCTCAGGAGTGCTTGGCGGAGAAGGATGCTGATCAAGACCATAAAGCCAATTTGCTTTGTTATGCACACTCGTAGCAGGGTTAGGCAAGGTAAACAGCTGTATAACTTGACCATTAATCAACAAGGTAAACTGAGTCGGGCCAAGATCACCAATCATACCAGTGTTGAAACAGAACTCGATGGTCATGCAAGTAGCACCAGTGAAAGCATTCAGATGTCTAAAGGGTCGTCGAAGTCCAACAACATTTGCAATCATAGTAACGAGACTTCCCATCCGGATAGGTGCATGATCAGTATCAATGAGATCCACAAAGGTACGGAGCAGATAAGGGATCGCATTAACCGGACGGTTTTGCGAAGCACAAAACATAATAAAAAGCTCATCCTTAGAGACAGTGGTGACATTCTGGGGTTTTCCAAAAATGGTGTGGGCCAGAATCTTATGGAAATACCTGAAGGCCGGGTTATGGATATTCTCTGATACAAGATCCTCGGGCTCAGGGTTAAGGATTCCAGAAATAGATCCCCACAAATAGTCAAGATCTTTAAATCCAAGATACTCCTCCTGAGTTTCAGTATAAACTCCTAAACCACTAGGAAAACCAAGAAGATCAGCCAATTCCTTATGGGTGAACTTGAAGGTGAAGCCAAAGAGTCTGAAAATAATAAGTCCACGGCGTAAAGCTATCCCATGAGTAGGAAAATAAGCTAAAGAGCTGAGAAATTCCAAAGTGAGGTTTCGATAAGTGGCATAGCAAGTCATCAGGCGTGAATTATCCCACCCGATCTGATTCAACAGAAAAAGCACACTGTCACGAATACCAAGAGCATTCATAGCACCATAATGAAAGTAGGTAGTGGGTAACATCTCACGCTCGGATAAAACTCCATATTTGGTGCGCTGATCTCTTCCTCTGAACCGAGGCATATCATCAACACGAGACATAGTGGAAAGAGAGAAATAAGTAGCTAGAAGTATCCTGAGGAGAAGAAAAGAAAAGAAGATCAGCATTGGCCAAATGCCGATAAGAAGAGAAATAGAATAGAATATAAGACAGAAAATAGAAATATAATGAAAAGAAAATAGATAAAGAAAAGAAATAGATATAAAGAAATAAAATAAGAAGAAAGAAATAAAATACGGTGGGTTGTCTCCCACAAAGCGCTTTGTTTTATGTCGTAAGCTCGACAAATAAAACTAAGGACTAGGCTTCTAAACGAGCGTGTGGCTCGTCTAGATTTATCGTTTGAGAATTACCCTCGATTTCGGTAAGATGGTAATGTTTTAGACGCTGCCCGTTTACTACAAACGGTTCAATCGAAGGTCCCTTAATCTCTATTGCACCACTTGGATAAACTCGAGTAATTTCAAAAGGTCCAGACCAACTAGATCGTAATTTCCCAGGAAATAATTTTAATCGTGAGTTAAAAAGTAATACGCAGTCACCTATATTAAAATTCTTCCTAGATATACGCTCATCATGCCATTTCTTTGTGCGCTCTTTGTAAATCCTAGCGTTTTCGTACGCATCCTGTCTAAGTTCTTCCAGTTCATTAATATCCAGGATACGCTTCTCTCCAGCGGCAGTATAACTTAAGTTCAGATTCTTAATGGCCCAATAAGCCTTGTGTTCTAACTCAACTGGGAGATGGCATGACTTACCATAAATAAGTTTGAAAGGAGTAGTACCGATGGGAGTTTTATAGGCAGTTCTATATGCCCATAAAGCTTCATGAAGTTTAAAGGACCAATCCTTTCTGGACGTAGCGACAGTTTTTTCAAGGATTTGTTTTATCTCGCGATTTGAAACTTCAACTTGTCCGCTAGTTTGAGGATGGTAAGGTGTAGCTATGCGATGTCGAACTCCATATTTTCCTAATAATTTTTCAAAGATTTTGGAAATGAAATGAGATCCACCGTCGCTTATAACGAGTCGGGGTACACCGAACCTAGGGAAAATTATGTTCTTGAATAGCTTAAGTACCACTCGGGTGTCGTTTGTTGGAGAAGCTATAGCTTCGATCCACTTTGAAACATAATCCACAGCCACGAGTATATACTTGTTACCGGATGAAGATGGAAAGGGTCCCATGAAGTCTATCCCCCACACATCAAAGATTTCGACTTCTAAAATGCCTTTTTGTGGCATTTCGTCACGTCTAGATATATTACCGGTGCGTTGACACCTGTCGCATTTTAAGATGGTGGCATGTACGTCTTTCCATAGATTAGGCCAATAGAGACCGAATTGTAAGATCTTTGCACATGTTTTGGATGTACTAGCATGTCCTCCGTAAGGTGCGATGTTATAATGTTTTCGATCTCTTCTTCTGGCACACATCGGCGGAAAATTCCATCGGGACCTCTCTTGAAAAGTAAAGGTTCATCCCAATAATATTGTTTAAGATCATGGAAGAATTTCTTCTTCTGTTGGTAGGTAAGTTCAGGTGGTAGAACGCCTGCAGCAAGGTAATTTACAAAATCAGCATACCAAGGCACAGAGGAGATAGCTAAGGTGGTTTCCATGAGTTTATCAGGTTCTGTGTCTTCCAAGTGGGCAATCAGTTTATCATACTGGAATTCATCGTCGATCGGCACTTGTTCATGTTTAAGATTTTCTAGTCTAGAGAGATGATCTGCTACCACATTTTCAGTTCCTTTCTTATCTTTGATTTCTAAATCAAACTCTTGCAGCAGTAATATCCATCTCAGGAGTCTAGGTTTAGCGTCCTTTTTGGTTAGGAGATATCTTATAGCAGCATGATCAGTGTATATGATAATTTTGGATCCTACTAAGTAGGAACGGAACTTGTCTAACGCGAAGATCGCTAAGAATTCTTTCTCGTTGTAGCATAATTCATCTTCGTGTCCGCTAGCATAATATATGACGTGGAGTCTTCTATCCTTTCGCTGTCCTAAAACAGCTCTTACGGCATAGTCACTTGCGTCACACATTATTTCAAAAGGTTCATTCCAATCTGGAGTTTGCATGATAGGCGCAAAAATTAATGCTTTCTTAAGTGTTTGAAACGCTTCTAAACATTTTTCGTCGAAGATGAACTCAGCGTCTTTCATTAATAGCTCAGTTAGGGGTTTAGTTATCTTAGAGAAATCTTTAATGAAACGTCGATAAAAACCGGCGTGTCCCAAAAAGCTTCGGATTTCTCTAACGGTTTTTGGAGGTTGAAGGTTCTCAATAACTTCGATTTTAGCAGAATCGACTTCAATTCCTCTTTTGGATATAATGTGTGCTAAAACAATTCCTTCTTGTACCATAAAATGGCATTTCTCCCAATTAAGCACTAGATTAACCTTCACACAACATTCTAATACCCTTTCTAAATTTTCTAAACATTCTCCAAAGCTTTGTCCACAAACGGAAAAATCGTCCATGAAGACTTCCATAATATTGTCCAGAAAATCAGCAAAAATTGCCATCATACATCTTTGAAAAGTTGCAGGAGCATTGCATAAACCAAATGGCATTCTTCTATAAGCAAAGGTTCCAAATGGGCATGTGAAAGTCGTTTTCTCTTGGTCATCAGGATGAATAGGTATCTGAAAGAAACCTGAATAACCGTCCAAGAAACAGAAATGAGAGTGTCTAGCTAAACGTTCCAACATCTGATCAATAAATGGTAAAGGGAAATGATCTTTTCTGGTGGCTTTGTTAAGTTTTCGATAATCAATGCACATTCTCCAGCCAGATTCAACTCTTTTAGTTATTATTTCTCCTTTCTCATTTTCGACTACTGTGACACCTCCTTTCTTAGGTACAACATGCATGGTCGACTCATTTGCTATCAGATATAAGATATATGATTCTCGCTAACAACTTCATAACTTCCTTTTCACAACCTCGCTCATAATCGGGTTTAGTCTCCTCTGATGTTCTCTTGAAGTTTTACAATCTTCTTCTAGCATAATGCGATGCATACAGAGAGAGGGACTTATTCCTTTAAGACCAGTGATATTATATCCTAAAGCTGTTGGATATTTTCTCGAATTTGTAAAAGTTTTTCGGTTTCGCCAAGATCTGCGTTGACTATCACGGTCGTTCGAGTTCGAATCTAGGAATTCATACCTTAGATTTTTAGGAAGTGTTTTGAGTTCTAAAGATGGTTTTCTTAAATTTTGTGTAGGATCAGGTGCTATAGCTAAGCATTCACTTAGATTACTACTCAGATTTTCATCGAGATTGTCTTTATTTTCAAGCTCAGCTTCTTTTCTACATTCATCGATGATATCCATGAAGTAACAAGTATCTTCAATTGCGGTGCTTTGAATTGAGAGAGGATGAATTCTTTTCTCTTACTTCAAAAGTAAGTTTTCCTCTTTTTACATCTATAATTGCACCGGCTGTGGCTAAGAAAGGCCTTCCAAGAATGATTGGGGTAACTTCATCCTCCCTTATGTCCATGATAATGAAATCAGTAGGTATATAGAATTGGCCAATGCGTACAGGAACATTCTCAAGAACTCCTGCAGGATATTTAATTGACCTATCTGCTAGTTGAATGGACATTTTGGTTGGTCTGAGTTCTCCCATGTCAAGTTTCTTGCATATGGATAACGGCATCACACTTATACTGGCTCCAAGATCACATAAGGCTTTATCTATGACAAATTTGCCAATTACACATGGAATAGAGAAACTTCCAGGATCTTTGAGTTTAGGAGGCATTGTGTCTTGAATAATTGCACTACATTCGAGAAGCATGTTTCATTATCCTCTAGCTTTTTCTTATTGGAAAAAATCTCTTTAAGGAATTTGGCATAAGAGGGCATTTGAGTTATAGCTTAAAAAGAATTGTAACATTAAGTTGCTTCAGAAGATCCACGAATTTCTTGAATTGTCCCACATCCTTAGTTTTAACTAACCTTTGAGGGTATGGAATACGAGGTTTGTAAGGTGGTGTGGGTACATAAGGTTCGTCCTTTTTGGTGGTATCTTCACTATTATCTTTCTGATTTTCCTTTTCTGGTTTATCTTGGGTTTCAGATTGTTTGACAGAGTTTTGTTGCATAGCTGGGCTATTGTTTCTAGGATCTACAGGTCCATCATACTCTGTCCCGCTTCTTAAGATAACAGCATTTGCATGTCCTTTGGGATTAGGTTGAGGCTGTCCAGGAAAAGAACCAGCAGGAGCAGCAGAAGCCGCTTGTTGTTGAGCTACTTGAGAGATTTGTGTTTCTAACATTTTATTATGTGTAGCTAAAGCATCAAGCTTGTTGGATAATTGCTTAATATGCTCATTAGTGTCTTTATTAATTTGGGATTGGTTAGCTGTGAAGTGCTCTATCATGATTTCCAAATTAGACTTCCTAGGAGCATTTGATGTATTAGGACCATTATTAGGGTGATTTGGAATAGCTTTTGGATAACCAGGTGGTGTAGCAGGAGCTTGCCAGCGTCAGCGCATTGTTATTCTTGTAGGAAAAATTAGGGTGATTCTTCCACCAGGATTATATGTGTTCTTGTAAGGATTATTCACGTAATTGTTCAACTGGAACTCCTTAGAAGTGGGCATTCGGAGCAAGATGTGATTGAAGACCACATTAGTCGAAGTTTGAGCAATTGCGAAGAATGGAGCAAAGGTAAGATTCTCGAGTTTTTAGTGAGAGCTTCCACTTTAGCGTTGACTTGATCCGACTATTCACTTCACCATGGCACCTTTCGTTTGAGATTTCTCTACTAACTCTCTGTACCCCATTGGTAATGGTTACGAGCCATGCTTTCGATAAGTTGTTTTGCTTGATATGGTTTATTCATCGATGCGCCACCACCGCAGTCTATAGTCAATCTCGTATTGTACAAGATACCATTGTAAAACGTGTGAATGATCAGCCATTCTTCTAAACCATGATGAGGGCAAAGTCTAAGCATGTCTTTATAACGTTCCCAAGCTTCAAAGAGTGATTCATTGTCTTTTATGCGAAACCATTGATGTTGGCTCGAGCATAGCGTTTTGCTTGGAGGAAAATATCTAGCCAAGAAGACTTTCTTCAACTCATCCCATGTGGTGATTGAGTTGGAAGGCAGATTAGAGCCATGCGCGAGCTCTCTCGAGAGAAAAGGAAATAAGCGCAATCGTATCGCCTCGGGTTTACACCATTCGCTTACGATGTCTGCGTCGCACAAACACCGAGATGAAGATTCGGTCGTCGAGGAGCTCGAAACGGTTCTGCGAACGGCGGAAAGAAGCGAAGGTTTTAGCTCGAAATCGTTTGAGCGATAGCGGAATACTATTATGAGGCTCCGCTGAGAAGGAAGCAGTAGTCCTTAAGAGGACGAGGAGGAGGAGCTATTTCACCATCTTCTTGAGTTCTTCAACGTCGGAAGTTTGGTCGAAGGAAGATTGTTGTGTTCTAAATACTCTTGAATTCGTCTTCTTAATCTAAGGTAACGCTCGATATCGTATATAGGTATATGCAAAGGCGCGCCTTGAGAGCGAGTATTTGGCATACACAGAGGGAAAAGAAATAGTTGCTATAGTCTATACTTCGTAATAAAATTACGATATCAACTTGAATAGTCCCCGGCAACGGCGCCAAAAACTTGATCGCGACTTTATCGTCTATAATAATCGGAGACTGCAAGTATACAGCCCTATCGCGTAGTTTTAAAAGATATCGAACCTAAGGGACTATAAATTGAACTAACGTAATCCAAACTTACTATGTAAAGCTATAACTATCGAATAAATAAATGGGGAATTTTTGGGTAATAAAACTTAATTTTAATTAAAATAATAATAATGCGAATATCGGTATGTATTCATTAATTCTAAAGAATCCGGCTTTCCACTGGCTTATTTTCTAAAATGATAATAATTTCTTTTTCAGCAAAAAGTATTTATTTAAAAATCTATTCTCAAACTTTCGCTCTATTGAAATAAATTATAATTTTAAACTCTAATGTATGCTTTCGCTATCCCATTGATTTTAAAATTACTTTTTGAAAATAAATAAAGTTTAATTGGTTTTAAAACGCTGTCGCAGTCTTTAAAAACAATACCTAGTATCTACTATCTGATTTTAAACCTCAAACTGTCGCTCTATTGGTTTCTAATCTTTTTCAGTTTATTAACCTCAAACTTTCGCTCTGTTGGTTTCTAAACCTTTTTAACAAAATAAATTAGATAACTAAATCAGAAAAAGTATTTATTTTATAAAATATAATCAAGCCAGTTTATTCCGGATACTTTCAAATTAACTCATTACATACCGATATTTAAATAATTTAGCCAGACATATTCATAAAAACAAACATAAATAAATTAAAGGTTTTAACATTCATTAATAAATTCATGGCAAACAAATATATCTCATGCAACAATTAATTAAATAAATAAAGCAATGTAAATAGAAACCTGAATTAAATAAATGCTGGAAAGAATCCTTGAAGCTGGAAATAACTCGTACAACGTCTCGGTTCTTCAATAGGAATTTAAATAACAATGCTTGAAAAGAAACTAGCTCTAAGAACAATGGAAAATAACTCTGAAAATAAAAATCTAAAAACTGGGAAAAGAAAGCTGAGAATCGGTGTCTGAAAATATGATTCCTAGGTGCCCTTTTATAGTGGTAGGGTGTAACCATTTAATCCTAAATATTCGACCACTTTCTCCTAAAATCTCTCGCTCCAACTGCCTTGGTCGTCCCGAAAACTCCTCCTATTTTTCCTCCACGTTGAGACGGGCGTCCCACGCAACTCCTAGGGCCAACGTGGCACTGGAGACGGTCGTCTCCCACTAAGGGAAGACTCCGAGGCGGGCGCCTCCCTTTTAGGAAGAGGGTTGAGACGTGCGTCTCACCCTTGAACGTGGCCCTTAGGGTTTTGCTTGTTTGGGCCTTGCTTCGCTTTGGGCTTTTGGGCTCCTTGATCCATTGTTTTGCTTTGCACACCCCTTTTCTTCATTTCTTGCACATTTTATCAAATATTTCTCTTAATTTCTTCACTTTGCTCATTTTGTTTATTTAAAATAAAATACCTGAAACAATGAAAATACCAGCGTAATATGGAAATAAAATGAAATAATTAAATAAAAATACTAACATTATTTATGAAAATTAAATCAAATATACTATATAAAATCGTGTTATCAGTGCGACTGGATCGCCGCCTTTTCAGGGAGAGCTAATGCTTTAGTAATTTGTAATTAGTGTGTTACACTCACACCCCAAAAACAGAGTAAAGAAGTAAACTACATCACATTAAATAGGTAGATACCGTTATTTTTTGTTTCTTGACGGTGAAGTTACACCTAGCCCTTGAGCAAGCTTATTCTCCCATTCTGGGAGAGCTAACGCTTTTTGTTCTCCCATTTTGGGAGAGCTAACGCTTTTTGGTGATTGGGTTTCATACTGTTGCACACCGCTGAAGCGAACAGTGTTCGAGTCAAGGTTAATCGGTGGAAGTCTTCTTTTTTTATGAGCTCGAGTTGTTCTTCGCAATCAAGAGAAAAAGGTGCAAGCTGATCTAGATTATTCCCTTATGCAAGAGGAGGCTTACTGGGCTGATAAGGCTAATCTCAGTTGGCACAATGATGGTGATCGCAACACTGCCTTCTTCCATCGTTACGCCAAGATCCATAATGCAAGGAATTCCATCCCCATGCTTTTAGACGGTGACACGGAGATCACGGATAATGCTGCAATGGCCAATCTGGCAACGACTTATTATACTGATCTCTTTTGTTTTGCAGGTACAACTTGTCCTTCTCAAATTGCTTTTGATTTTGTTCCCTCTATGGTCACCGACGCCATGAATCAGACTCTCACTATCCTTCCTTCCTTCGAAGAGATCCATACTGTTGTCATTAGCCTTAAGCAAAATAGTGCCCCGGGGCCTGATGGTTTCAGTGGTATTTTTCTATCACACCTATTGGAACATTATTAAAGATGTTGTTTGTGCCGCAGTTCTGCAGTTCTTCAAGTTTAGATGGATTCTCCCTAACTTCAACGCCAACAAGCTTATTCTTATCCCGAAAGTGGCTGAGGCTAATTCAATGGACATGTTCCGCCCCATTGCCTTGTCTAAATTCAAGTTTAAAATTATTACGAAAATCATTGTCAACAGGATTGCAGTCATTTTGCCTTTTCTTATATCTAAAGAGCAACGTGGGTTTGTGCATGGTAGAAATATTAGAGATTGCACCTGCCTCGCTTCGGAAGCAATCAATGTTCTAGATCGAAACAGTAGGTATGAAAACCTTACTTTAAAAATTGACATATCCAAAGCTTTTGACACCTGGTTTGTTGGGACTTTTTGCTGCAGGTCCTGGAAGCTTTTGGTTTCTGTCAACAATTCCGCTATTGGATATCGATCATTCTATCTTCTCGGATTACTCGTTTGCCCCGAGTCAGAACATTAATTTTTCCAAGTCTTATATTTACACAGATTCCATGTCTGATAGGAAGAGAGCTCGCATTTTGAACGATACTGGTTTTCAGCTAGGGACTCAGCCGTTTCATTATCTTGATATTCCACTTTTTAAGGGTTGGATAAAGCTGCATCACGTTAATCCTATTGTCGACAAAGTTATTGCGAAGATGT
Organism: Vicia sativa; assembly: GCA_021764765.1. Lineage (NCBI taxonomy): Eukaryota > Viridiplantae > Streptophyta > Magnoliopsida > Fabales > Fabaceae > Vicia > Vicia sativa. The sequence goes on from CM038797.1 coordinate 127,395,319, forward strand.
CCTCTTGGAAGGGTAATTGACTATCCATGGCGGGCATATTAACGCTCGTCAAATCAATTATTCATAGTATGATTTTGTATTCCATCAACATGTACAGTTGGCCTATTGCCGCTCTCCGCCGCATTGAAAAAGCCTGTAGGAATTTCATTTGGACCGGTGACACTTCCAAGCGTGCGTTGTGTGTTGTCTCCTGGAAGAAGGTGTGCCATCCGTTAGGCAATGGTGGTCTTGGATTACGATCGCTAATACGACTTAATGAGGCGACGAATCTTAAGCTTGCTTGGGATATTTTCAACAGTAATGAGGATTGGGCTTTGCTGCTCAAACAAAGAATCTACATGCCTTTTAGATTCATCAAGTATCATATTTTCTCGACCATTTGGATCGACATTAAGGGTTCTGTTGGTACTTTACTGGATAACTCTAACTGGTGCGTAGGGTCTAATAGCAGGGTTAAATTTTGGTCTGATTCTTGGACCGGGTCCCTGCTCATTGCCAAAACCAGTTTGGCGTTCCTCCAGCTTCATCACATAAACCCGTTTCTCACTGTTTCGGAGGTCTCCGTTAATGGCTGTTGGACCTTTCCTTCTATTTGGTACCAGTGGTTCCCATTCTTGTTGCAGGCGCTAGAGAGTTTCAACCACCAATTGTGGACAACCCATATTTTCTTGGTTGGAACCATTCTTCCACCGGTTTTTTGTCATTAAAAGATGCTTATGCGTTTCTCTCTAGTTATGATGCAGCGTCTCCCTGGAACAAATTTGTTTGGCACTGTAACATTCCTCTGAGCCGGTCCATGATAGTTTGGAAGATGCTCCATCTAAAAATCCCCACTGATGATTTCTTAATGGGTTGTGGTATTACCTTGGCTTCTCGTTGCCCCCTTTGTCGTAATAATATAGATTCCTACCATCATCTTTTCTTCGAGTGCTCCTTCTCTATTCGCATTTGGAATTGGCTTAAAGAGAAGTTTCAGCTTTCTGTTTCTCCTCCCAACATTGAGGGTTGGCTTAACTTCTACTACGCCAACAACTCTCCGCAGTTTGCCCTTGTTTTCAGTGCTGCAGTTATTAACTCGTTGTACAAAATTTGGATAGCAAGAAATCAAGTGAAACATACCATCTCCATTCCTCCTTCTATGGTCATTAGATGGATTGCCTCTCAAGTGATGCTATAAGGTAATAATTTTGTGAAGTATGCCAAAATTAATTTCTTGGATTCTTACTACATTAAGGCGTTCCATGTTAATATCCGTCCGCCTAAGGCCCCTTCAATTAAGGAGGTCATTTGGGTTCCGCCGCTGGTTGGTTGGGTGAAATGTAACAATGATGACGCTTTCATTCACGATTCATCAAATGCTGGTATGGGTGAAATTTTTCGGAATCATCGGGGTGACTTCCTTTATGCTTTTGCTAAGCGCCTCTGCTGCACCTCTTTCGTTCAGGCGGAATTTGGCGCTGTTGTTTTTGCTATGGAGATTGGTATTGCTCATGGTTGGAACAAGCTCTGGTTGGAATCTGATTCCAGTCTGGTGTCAAAGCTTTTATCAACCATTGTCTGGTCCCTTTGACTTTTCTTAATAGGTGGAAATATTGTATCACTCACAATATTTTTTTCCCACATTTTTATTTCTCACATTTATAGGGAGGGCAACATCCGTGCTGATTTTTTTGGCGAATTTCGCGCTTGGCACAAGTGACCCCATCTTTTTTGATTTCATTCCTCCGTTTATACGGAGTGACTTTGTGAAGAATAAGTTAGGTATATTTTTTTTTTTACATTTTCGTGATCTTGGAGTTAACTTGTTCCTTTTTTGTAATGCTTCTTTTTATATATATCTAGCCTTCTATTAAAAAAAAATCTCACTTTCAAATGCTTCACTAATTTATAAGCAAGAGGGTTAAAAACCTGGATACGGAAATTAATTACTAATGACTCTAGGAAAACTAATTTGCATCTCGTCTGCCCAACGAATATGCGCAAACTCTTCTAGACAATCCATTATTAACTTATACTCATCCTGAATGGACAAACTCTCTTTTTGCCGGGACATCCAACTAATATAATTCAAAATTTTTATAACGCAACTAGTATTGTTAGTAATTTTGTAAATTACTTTTTTATTAAAATATAACTGATACATAATTTCTAAATAAACATAAAAAATAACTAATACAGGACTTTTAAAGTAGATAAAATAAACATGAAATAAAATAAAAATAATATGTTAAAATTATATTTGAATAAAATCTCATATTTATATTATTATATTAAAACAAAAGGTAAGTAAAATTTAAATATATTATCTAATAAAACCCGTGCAAACATATGATTTACTTAGTAGTATTAATAAAAATAAATCTTCCATAATTCTTCTCCAAACTAAAATTCTTAAATTCTTTCTACCCTATTTTTTTTTCCAAAGCCCTATCTTTCCTTCCTTCTCTTTTAAATTCCCAAACAAAACTAATATTCACTATAAAAAAAATAGACGGATTCATAAACATCAAAGGTCTATTTTGACTATTTTTTTTTAGTTTAATATAAAAATTGATTATATGTTTAACTAAATAAAAATTATAAACTAAGTTGACTACGTTTGCTAATAATTTTTTTAATGTAAGCGTTATGAACTAAAAATAGTTTAGATATTAACATGATTTAGAAAATTTGGAATTCAACATAGGATTGAACGGAAGACTAAACAAATCAAATCAAATTTTTAAAAAACATGATCTTAAATTAATAATAATATAATATAATTAGTAAACAAAATATAAGAATCAAAACTGAATCTCTAGAAAATATTTTATATCATGGTCTAAATCAGTTTGAAATAATTATTAAAAAAGTTTGCTAAAAAAACTTGTAAAACCTGTTGAGTTAGTTAGGTGATATCGGCAATACAGAAAAATTTAGGGTAGTATTTGCAAAACTCAAATTTAAAATTTCAAATAAAATCTCGTGTAACTGAGGGTACAGGTACACTCAACGAGTAGTAGAATCTCAGCGGTTGAAATTAACCAGTGATACAAGATGTTCGGTGGATGATAATACAATACAAATCCGTACCCTTCCTCTTGATGGATGCGCAATGACGTAAATAACCAAAAAAATCTGATTGGTTATAGACACATTTTTATTCAAGTTTCGCGGCAACACTTTCTTTTTTATATATATATTTTTTATATTTCATCCCTATTCCTATCTTTCTCTCTCTTTCTCTCTCTTTTTCTTTCTCTAAACCCTGTGCCTCTCTTCTTCTTCTTTTCCCTCTCATCTCGGTGCTTCTGCGGAATCGGATTTACCCTACCGGCCGCAAGATTCACAGAATCAGTTTCAGTCTTGGATCTGTAAGTTAGGTTTCGATTTCGAAACCATTGCGAATTTACGTTACGTTTTGTGTTAATTAATTTGATTGAATTTGTTTTATCATCGTTTTTCTTTCCGATTTTTCTTGATAATGTTGTTCTTCTTTCAAATTTAGCTCTTCCGTGCCGGTTGTTAGTTGAATCTTGCTGTAATTTCTTTCACTGTGTTCTTGATTCAGCGTTTTTTTTAAAAATTTTTCGGTGAGTGAGGGTTAATGTTTTACGTTTTTTTTTCTGGATGATTTGATTGTTATGAAACACGAAGAGAATCGTTGAATCTGATTTGTGAGAAAGTAGATGTGCAGCTTCGATGCTGTTTTTTTTTTTAAATCTTGCGGCAAATCAAGTTGTTGTTTACGGTTTTATTTCGAATGGGAGGGGTTATAAGTTTAACTTCTAAGTTCCAACTGTTATTACGTGTTTGCTGCCATTTGTGAATTGTGTTGATGCTTTTGAAATATGTGTTTTATTTTCTATAAAGCGTACCGATTAGCTCACTAGCTGAGTTTTTACAGAGGTTATATTGCTGGTAGTGACTATTTCTTTTGTTTCAGATATATAATTGATCAATGGCACCTCCAAGGAAGTCTAGAAGTGTGAATAAGCGGTTTACAAATACAAATGATCTTTCTCCTGAGAAAGATGGAGTTGGCTCAAGTAAAAACAAGCACAGGGTATATATTTATTTGTTCGTAGTTTCTATTTCTAAACATCAAGCAATAGGGTACAGTAAATAAAATACAACACTGCATCCTGCATGGTATCTTATTTTGCCATAACAGTTTCTGTAAGAGTTGTGGTAGTTGTTGGGTCTTACTTAATGAATAATATTTTTGTCAGTATTAGTCTAGTTCACTATAGCATGCACTTAACACGAACAAGATTTCATCTCCTGATTAAACCTCAAACTTTGGATTCTGTTCGATGCACAGAAGAAGAAATTGTCTAATAAATTGGGATCTCAATGGAGCAAGGGGGAACTTGAGCGATTCTATGAAGCATACAGAAAGTATGGGAATAATTGGAAGAAGGTGTGTTTTTTTTTTTTTTGTGCGTGTGTTTTTTTCTCTCTATCCTGCTTGTTCATTCAAAGCTCAAGGACATTTGATTTTTACTATCGTCTTCATATTTTTATCATCACCATTATAAATTACAATTCTTGTTATTATTCTCCTTTCAAATTCATATTGATTTATATGAATTTCCAGGTGGCTGCTGCTGTACGTAATAGATCCATTGAAATGGTGGAAGCTCTTTACAATATGAATCGGGTAAATCAATACCACAGTAACTTATTATGTAGTCTTGTTTCATAGGCCGTATTATATGCATTATGCCTTTAGTTTAAGAAATCAGGTCTTCTCTGTGAGTGTATTTGTTTTTGCAAGTGATTTGCCTAAAAATACTTAAATGTCACTATTACAAACTGATTACTTGTTGTTCAACTTTTACTTATGGAAGCTTTGGATTTTGTTGTTCCTTCTCTCTTTCCTTCTTTTATTGTTATTGCTTAAAACAAGACATTATTGGGTATCAAGCCATCATGAACTGAATTGTTAATGTTGTGTAGATCTCTTGCTTTAAGTGCTATTGAAACCATAAGTTGTGATTAACAGGCATACCTATCTCTACCAGAGGGGACGGCTTCTGTTGTGGGCCTCATTGCAATGATGACGGATCATTATAATGTCTTGGTAAGGTCAACATTTTGTTTGTGGTGTAGGTCTTTCTTATTTTTATAACAAAAATTTTGAACAGCTTTAAGTGTGGATTGTCTTTTAAAAAAAAAAAATTTTTAGAAAGAAGAGTGAACATATTCTGTAGAAAATAAAATAAAAAATTTATTGTTTTTATACCATGATGTTCTGACCTCTCTTCTCAAGGTTAATATTTCCATCTCTATTTCTTCAGCATTATAAATGATGTAGTTCATGCTATATATATATATATATATATATATATATATATATATATATATATATATATATATATATATATATATATATATATATATATATATATATATATATATATATATATTTGTTGAGTCGGGTTGGTTTCCGGGGAAGCCGAGTTTTTCTGAACTCAGATTACTTTTTTATTTTCCCCTCATTATATGATAAACTGGCTCTGAGTAAGTATGTATGAGTTATAGTTTTATGGATTTGAAATCAACAGGAAGAGAGTGATAGTGAAAAGGAGAGCAATGATGCACCGGGATCTCGAAAACCTGTGAAACGAAAGCGTGAAAAAATTCAGCTCAGTGTATCAAAGGATCCTGTCCAGTCTCAGTCAGTAACTTCCAGTGATGGTTGCCTCTCTCTACTGAAGAAAAGACGCATTGATGGTAAAATACACGTCATACTCACAACTTTCTTTGTTTTATCCTCATCAGTTTAGTGTACAGTTCACTGCTGTCAGTAAAGCAGTACAGTTAGTTATGGTCAAGAATATTCTAATGACAGTCAGTTGCAGAGTTAGTGGCTATTGTTATAAGTTATAAGAGAACTTGATAGTATAAACAGACTAACAGAGCTATAATAACCTTTCAGCCTGTGTTTATAATAAAGCTGTTTGTACTACAGATATTTCAGATTAGGTTCAGCATCAATTTACTTACCAAATTTCAAGATTCTCAATTTCTCTCTAACTCTAATGATGCCTTTTCCACCAAGATTTCAGATTATGCATTACTTTCTCAGTGTAGTCGGGTATTTCAGTGATCATTTGTCTGGATTTGCTTTCCTATCTGAAAATTCCTTGCAGTTTAAAATTTGAAATTGAGTATTAGCAGTGGAAAATTAGATCCCTCTTAAATTTCCCCCTCCCTTCCATTAAGTTTAAAATAGCATAAAATGTGAAGATAAAATAGTTACCTCTTGAAACATAATCAATTCCAGTTATTGAAATATCAGTAGCAATTTTTGTTATTCTGAATCGTTAGTTGTGCACATATTCCTGGTAACATATTCTTCATACTGTGTAAGATATTCTTCACTGGACTGCAAGATTGATGGCTATTCAATTAATCAGGTATCCAGCCTCGTGCAGTTGGGAAGAGGACACCCCGAGTTCCAGTCTACCACTCTTACAAAGATGATAGGGAAACTTATGTTTCACCTAATAAAAGAAGTTTGAAGTCCACTGCTGATGCTAATGATGACGAAGCTGCACATGTAGCTTTGACATTAACCAGGGCTTCACAAAGAGGAGACTCTCCCCTTTCTCAAACACCACATAGGAGATCAGGGCAGAAGTCCTCTCTTGTTCAGAGCCGGGAAAGAAAGGTACTCAACTGTCCTGTAATTACATAGTATTTGTTGGCTAAATTATTTTTTCAAAATGAGTATACTTCTGAATGTGTGAATACATGTCAACTTTCAAATAGGATCTCATGGAGATCATTGTGAATGTCTTGCTTATGCTTGATATACTAATTGTAGTTTTGAAGATGATATATATTTTTTTTGTTGTCATTTTTCAACTAGCAGCAAATATCAGAAAAGACTCGTGCCAAGTTACACAATGTTCCTGTGGATGAAGAGTTTGTGGAAGGTAGTCTAGAAAGCAGAGGAGCTGAAAATGGAGAATATGCTAGAGATACTAGTTCCTTGCTAGATATGGAAGGAACGAGCACTGCTGGAGTTCTTCTGAAGAAAGGGAAATTTTATAGAAAAAAAGAGAAATTGGAAAATATTGGAAATGATCAGCTTGATGATGGAGGAGAAGCATGCAGCGGCACTGAAGAAGGTCTTAGTTTTAGATCTTTGAAGGAAAATAATATGGAGCGTACTAATGAAAGGCTTGAGCAATTCTCTCCAACAAGTCAGCGGAAAAAGAGCCAAAACCTCTTTTTTGGAGGTAATATTGTCGCTAGAGATGTCTTTGCAACCTGTGTTTCCTTTTCCCGCCTTAACCCTGGGGCAAGGTTACACAAGAAATTATTTTTCATTTACTTTCACATCTCTCTTAATTGATTGTATTTTATTACTTTTATCAACCAGATGAAATCCACGCCTTGAATGCTTTGCAAACTTTGGCCGATCTATCTCTAATGATGCCGACATCTAAAGTAGAATCTGGTAAGAGTAAAGTCGTTGGTACTTTTTATAGTGTCTTAGAATTTGGGTTGTGCCTAACACAACCCTACAAAACTGACTCGTTGGATGAGGACCGCCCACCACTTGTAAACACATTTTTCAGGCCATATGTCATCAAGTGTGAGACTTTTGAAAACACCCCCTCACCTCCAAGACTGGTCATCTGGAGCGTGCGTGACTCTAGGGGGTAGCCCAAAGAATCTTGAATAGACTCGTCATCTTAGAATTTGGGTTGAGTCTAATATAAACATATTCTGAGGTCATATTTCATGCAATTTGAAACTTCTCAATATAGTGTAATTGTAGATGAGAGCAGAGAAAGAGAGAGACAGAGAGCAATAACAGTCAAAATTCTTTTAATTGATTATTCAACTCTTCCTTGCCCATCTAGATTCACCTGTCCAGTTGAAGGGAGAAAGAATGACTGTTGTTAAAGATGATAAGTCTACTTTTCCTGAAGCAACTTCAACAAGTCATAAGAGAAATAAAGTTAGAATCCGTGGGGTCTCTGTAGCCGACACTTCAACGTCCAAAAAATCTAAACTCGGAAAGGATATAGCAAATGATACCAATGCTCTTTCTGAATCAAAAGAGCAGCTTCCGTTTGCCGATAAAACATGGAAAAGAAAGCACAAGTCCACTGTTTCAAAGGTAAGTATATATTATTCTTTAATTGTTTTATCCATTGCAATTTACGCCGTGTTTGGTTTGTTTATTATTTCTCTTAAACAATATCTCTTTCACTCAAAAGGAATATTGGTCAAAGTTTTATAAACTATAGCAGGAGCAACATGATTCTGTATACAAACAAGTATTCGAATATGATTTGAATATAACTTATAATATCTATCTCGATATTCAAATATTGTTAATTATCTCTTAGGATTAGTTTTCCTATTTCTCGTAGTAGCCAATAGCGGTGCTTAGCGGGATACCGGAGGCAGGCCGCGAACCTTAGCCAGCAGCGCAGAACACGATAGCGGCCGCTATAGGGTAAATAGCAGGATAGCTGAGCATAGTGGTTCCCGCTCCGAAGCGGTTTCAGGCCCCCGCTATCCTTTTTCCCTCTGAATGACCATAATTACCCCTTAAATTTGAAGGGTAATTTTGGGTATTTCAATCAAATTTGAGTTGAGACACCTCCCTCATCTCTCTCTGCACTTCTTTCTTCTCTCTTTTGTCGTTCTTCCCTCTCAGCTGTTGACTCCTCCCTCTCAGTCATCGTTTCCTCTCTCTGCCCCAGCAATTTCATTATTGATTTATGAATATTTTATTGGTTTTTTGAGTTATTCGTTTTATTTTAAATTCAATATATGTTTATAATTATTATATGTAATTTGTCCAAAAAAATCAAATAACAGTCATCCCGTTATATGCTATTTTGGTATCCCACTTTTGAGGATGGCCGCTCTGAGCTGCTATCCGGGATTGACTATTCTGCTATTTCTGAGTTATTATTGTCATGATTAGTTTCCCTATTTGATTAGAATCAGGAGTGTCTTTTTAGTCTTTCATAATTATTAAGATGTTTGGAACTTCTCGGTGGAAGCTTGATTTAGATGTAATTTTTCCAACGGTAGCTTTCTGGTGGGAAGCTTTTCCACTGTGAATTTTCAAGCAGATTATGTGGTGGAAGCATAGGGTTCACACTTATATAGGCAGCTTTACAGCCATCACCTACATTTTGTGAAATCAGTAGTCTGTTCATAAAATACTGTAAATCTTAGTCATTCGGAGTTTTTGGGATTGAGTTTTTAACTCTTATATGTGGTTATCACATCCACTGACCATTGTGAATACTTTTTTTCCCCTCCTTTTGATATAGCTATTTAGTTTGTCCTTTGTCGTTTGTTGAACCACATTAGGTACTCCGCCTCAATTCTTTGATCACGTGCTGGTTATGTTAAACTCAAGAGTTTAAACTCAATTATGATTCTGACAGTAATTCATGGCTATAAATACACAAGGCTTAGGGTTGGTCTCTTAAGCAATTCAAATCACCTTATTCAACTGCATTATATAATATATGTCCAAATGTCTTTGCCTTCTCATTTTAGAGGATGCCTGGAGTGTAGTTATAACATGCTTAGCAGAGTTTTGTTGCACATTCTCTGCAGGCTGTGGATGATGGGAACAAACCGGCAATTAAAGGAAAACAAACTGATCATGTTTTTGCCTCACCGAAACAATTGAAGATGGTCAAACCATCAGAGGTTGTCTTGCGTGGTGATCAGAAAGGTTTAGCAATAGCAACCGCTGAAATTCCACTTTTGAGTGAAATTAGTTCACCAACCAAACAAAGAAGTAGACGCAAGATGATTTTTCAGAGACCATCCATGCCTAAAGAGAAGTCTTCTGAGAATATATTGAAAAACCAACCTAATAATTACTCTACCCAAAAGGTTCAAGCTTTTTCCTAATTTAGCTTGACCCTGCCTTCTAAAGCATTGAATGGCTTTAAGGTTTCGTTTTTTGTAAATATTAAAATTTTCTTTTTAACTTGCAGGAAAAGCTTTCCAGTTGCTTGTCATCTTCTTTGGTTCGCAGATGGTTTACTTTTGAATGGTTTTATAGTGCACTTGATTATCCATGGTTTGCCAAAAGAGAATTTGTGGAGTACTTAAACCATGTGGGGCTGGGGAATATCCCAAGGCTAACTCGTGTTGAGTGGAGTGTCATAAAAAGGTTTGAAATCAATTTTGGTTACTATTCTTTTCTGCCAAACCTTGTGAATGGTAAAGTATGTAATTGTCAAGGACCTACTTGACGTTATAGTGTTGCACTTGTTTCTGCAGTTCCCTTGGTAAACCACGCAGGTTTTCTGAACATTTTTTACATGAAGAAAGACAAAAACTTGAACAGTATCGAGAATCAGTGAGGAAACATTATTCTGAGCTGCGAACTGGTGTCAGAGACGGCCTTCCAACAGATTTAGCAAGACCATTATATGTTGGACAACGAGTAATTGCCATTCACCCCAAAACAAGAGAGATTCATGATGGTAGTGTGCTTACTGTTGACCATGACAAGTGCAGAATTCAGTTTGACCGTCCTGAGTTAGGAGTTGAATTCATCATGGTATTATGATTTATTTATTAAAATAGCATTTTTTAAATAGTTTTAAGCAATTCTTCAAGAGGGAGTTTAAAATCTATGATCGAAATCATCTTCGTTAGTATACATATAAACAATCTTTACATGCTGTAATATTGTAATTTCATTGAGAAATGCACATTATATGCCACATATACTAAAACCCAACATTCTAAAGCTTTATATACATTTTCTTATAATTGAAAAAAATTAGCACGGTATTTGTAAAAATTTGACAACGGTTTCCAAATTTCATGTTTTTGATGAGTGTGATTTTTGGATCAGGACGTTGATTGCATGCCTTTGAATCCATTAGATAATATGCCAGAAGCTTTGAGGAGGCAGATTGGTGCCAGAAAAGCCTCTTTTATAACTAAAGAACCACAGATTAATGGAAATTCAAGTTTTGGGGGATGTGAAATGCATTCCTCACCTGTAAAGGTACACTCCTCTTCAAGTGCTTCAGTAAAGCAAGGAAAGGTTAGATGGCTAACAAATATCAATATGCATTAAAGATTTACTATTATGCCGCAGAGTTATGTTTTTGGTGCTTATGCTTTTACTTTAATAATTTATACTCTGTAGTTGCTATTTTTAATGACCAACTTTAAGTTTTGTTCCTTTGCTTTTGCCTTCATTTCTATTCCTATTCTCGGAATCTTCCATCCTTTTCACATGGTTTATTAGTCCTAATTTTCACTGCCATGGCACTGTTGATGTCAGTAACATAGAAATATTATGTGTTCTACAAATAATTTTAATTGCACATTTCCTGTAAAATCTTACAGGCGGATGCTAACCATGCCACTTCCCAGACCAATATTGATAACCTCTGTGCTCAAGCTGCTTGTGCTCAACCGTCTCAATTGATGCAACATCAAGCTAAAGAAGCTGACATACATGCACTTTCTGAACTAAAGCGAGCTCTAGATAAGAAGGTTTACTTTTCGTTGCATTTATGCTCCCAAATTATTATTATTATTTTTTTGTACAGTTCTTTGGAAAATGTTATACTTCCAGTTTATGTCTAGGTGATTTGATAAATCTCAACTGGATTATCTATCTTTGTTGAATTTTTCTTGTTTATAAATGGTCTTCTTACTTTTTCGAGATGCTCTTACAGGAGACAGTGCTAATAGAACTTCGAAATGCAAATAATGGCATATTGGAAAATCAAAATGGCATAGAATGTTTAAAAGATCCCGAAGGTTTCAAGAAGCACTATGCCACGGTACTTGTAGAGCTAAAGGAAGCCAGTGGACAGGCATGTGGCTTCCTTTGATTATTTCTGTGATTAGAGCATTCTGCGTTTGCCTTGAAGCAGCATTTGATTGATTATATTTTTCAGGTTTCTGATACCATGCTTCAATTGAGGCAACGCAACACCTACACTGACAACTCTTTCCCACCATGGATGAAGCCCAAAGCAGATTTTGAAGTTAATGATGATCTTCCTAGTGTGTTGGATAATTCTATGACACAAGAGTCTAGGTCAACTGTCATTGAAATTGTTAAAGGATCCAGGCTACGGGCACATGCAATGCTGGATGCTGCATTTCAGGTAGGGATGGTTTTAGTATCTTATGCCCCCTCTGCTTTTGCAGTCATTGTGAAAACTATGCATACATGATATTTTCACATCTTGTTTCCTCCCCATTTTGGTGATCTGCGAGCATTTATCTGTTCCGTTATCCTAGCAAATTATTCTCATTGTTCATGAGGTGGTATTTACTTATTAAACTATAATCCATGGTGTTTGTTTCTTTTGCCGCAAATCTTAGAATGATCGCAGTAGACATCATTCAATTATGGATTTAAGCTGTCAGTCTAAAGAACTTTTTACACTTTTTGATGCTATACTTCAGGCATGGTCTCAAGCTACAAAGGAAGGTAAAGATGCTATTACGAGGATTGGACAAGCATTGGATTCTATTGATTATCAGCAGTTGTCCTCTAAGTACAGGTTGCCTGTGATAAGATCCCAAGATCAAGTGAATGGCAGTTTTTATCAGCATAATCAATCGGCTTACAAAGCATCCGAGCCTTTACTTAATGATGCATCTGGTCCAAAATTGCATAAAGATTCCGATGAAGTTGATTTTGAAATACCGTCAGAGCTCATCACTTCATGTGTTGCTACATTAACCATGATACAGGTAATTAGGACATGGTGAAAGCTGTCCATTTCACAATTTCCCCATCTGACTGTAAAATTAATGTGATCCTTATTTAAAATAGTTTTGTACATCACATCTTTGGGGGCGTGCATCTATTTTTGAATGGTGTACCGACGCACCATGATAATAATGAAAATAAGATGTTTGTCATCGCATTTTTTTCCTCTTACTCCTTGAGAATACATCATATATTGGTACATGCATTATTGAATAAGCATTGCTTTGAAAACTTTTTTTTCTGTTGAACTTGCAGAGTTGTACAGAACGGCAATATCCTCCAGCAGATGTGGCTCGGATATTAGATTCTGCTGTTACCAGCTTACAACCTTGTGATCCTCGAAACCTTCCTATTTACAGAGAAATTCAAATGTGCATGGGAAGAATTAAGACCCAGATTTTAGCTCTCATCCCTACTTGAGCTTGATCTTTTCGCTCCAGGCTATTTAGCTGTATATAGGGAGCCTTCTCATACCCAGTTAACTGGTTTAAGGCAAAGTCCCGGAGCTTTCGGAGGGATTTTGCCGCTGCTAGTCTATTTTGGGAGAGGTGTTTGTCTACTGAATGCCATGCTGCTGATACTGGTATCAATACTAGAGCAGGTTATTCTCACTTGCTGAACTGTTTAGTTCGTATGGCATAGGATCGCCTTCCTAATTTGTATTTTTTATGAAAAAAAGTATTTGATTGATTAAAAGCAGCAAAAGCTGCTTAATAACAACGGCAAGATCAATGAGACCATCCTAGTCGTTGGTCGTAGTATGCAAGAGCTGCTGGATAGGAGCTGTCACATGTAGGTTATCCGCACCACACTTGGTGTGAAGATGACATCATAGCTGATTGGCTTATAAACTTTAAATTTACCATTTATTATTGGATTTTTCTTATTTTGGAAACCATCTTAGTGAATTTCGGAGTCTTTGTGACATTTTTTGGGACTTCATGTTTAGGATTACTTTTTATTTATTTTTTAGTTTTTGTTCTCTTTTGTAATAAAATTAATTTTACTTTTATTCTGTTTTTCTTCCCCACATGTCTTTTTGGCTTACTCACGTTTTTTCCTATCAATTTGGTTTACTCACGTTTGCATGTTAGTTTTGAGGTCATTTTTTAATAGAATGTGAATTTAATTAACTCAATGCTCTGAATAAAAACTTATTTAATAGACATATTTTATTATAGGAAGTACAGTAGTGAAGTACAACTTTTCCGCAAGAATATATTCAACAGAATTTCTTAATTCATTTCATATTTTTCTTAGTCAACGTGAAATTTTAAAAATATCCATAAAAATTAGAAATATATTTCTGGTGCTCACCGTTTTTAAATTGTATTTATAAAAAATTAGAAATGCACTTTCGATATAAATTCAATATAAATCCAATATAAATCAGAAATACATTCGGCATCTGAAAACACATAAGAGTTTCGAAAGAAAAAATGAAAAGGCAAAGGATGTTTGCTAACATTGTAAAAATTATAATTGGAATGAATAATGTTTCTTATGAACGACCACTTTCAAACTAAAATTTTTATCTTAATTTTATCTTCCAAATCATGTCGTCCATGCTCCATTTTTCTTTCCTAAAATAAGTGTCATTTTCACTAGCCAAATAAACCACATAGTAGCTATCCAAACCACTCTGAACTTGCTTTCTTTCACCTTTTTATCTTTATAAAAGTAGTGTCATTCTCAAAAATGTGAGATACCTTCACCATGACTAATATAAACAAAATTGTTGCTATAACAATAAAAAGTGACATGAGTCATTTGGGGTGCATATACTTTTCTTTGTTAAAAATCGAAAGTGCATTTTCGGTCTGTACCATAAGTATATTTCTGGTTCTATTTTTCACTTTTTGAAGGGTGTATCCAAAACGATAAATTATAAGTGTATAGGGTGTGAACTGGAAGTATATTTCTGATTTTTCGGGGATATTTTCGGAATTGCATAAGATGTTTTTCACTTCTATGGAGTGGAATAAGAAATTCTCTATATTAAAAAGAGTATTAGGTGTAATTTTTGCTCGATTACAAAAGTCAAGACAGAACTCATAAGATTTCTATCCAAATGAAACTTAAGCTAAAAAATATAAAGGATTTTTTTTTAAATTGTTAAAAATTACATTTGGAAAAAGAACTATTGCCTATAAAAAAAAACACTTCCACACCAAAATTTTAATGTTTCAAACAATAATCGGCACAATGCAACCTTCATTGTTAAACAAAATGGCATTCTTGGCCCTCCACAAAGACCAACTAACCAACCAAACTATACTTTCTTTATCAAATTTTGCCTTCTTAGATTTAAAATAATCATGCCAAAGCAAGAAACTTTCCTAAATAGTCCTGGGGCCTTATAGACATCCCAACCCAACCCGACATTATGTTACAAATTGAACTCGAAATATCACAAGACAACAACAAATGATTCAAACATTTGTTTTCAACAAAACAAAAAACACAATTGAGATCGGAAGGAGAAAAAATAATACTCCTTTGAAATAATTGATCTTTCAAAACGGTCATGATCAGGAAACACCTAAACCCTAATGCCTTGATACTAAAAAGAGACTAAAGATCTCCACAGTAGAGGGAAGACTTCTCTCTACGATGCTTGGATGACGCAGAAATCTGAGAAAGAAGCTAAATTTCGTACACGCTTCTAGCCGTGTAACCATCCAACTTATTAGGAATCAAAACCACTAAATCACTACTACGATTTCTATAGCGGATTTTCCCAGAACAGCACGCAGAGCCAACATATCCACAGTCAGTTCAATTGTCAAAGGACCCTTCACGCCAAAATAACCCCAGGTCTAGTGGTCCGCTATTCTGCCACCCATTTTCGAAACACAACCCTTTTGCGGATACTCTAGCCAAACAGAAATGGAAAAAATCTTTCAGAGATCAATCATTAACCCATTAAGTCTTCCAAAATGAAATTGCAAACCCAATGCCCAAAGCGAAACTACATTTTCTACCAAAAATATCCACATGATTCCTCTTTTTCATCGATACCATATATTTCCGCGAAGACGATTTAGAACCATTATCCCTAATGCGAACATTCGAAAGTAAATGATAATTTAAATCTCCGTATCTCGCTCTAAGGATGTTAATCCACACAGGCTCATCTCCTTGTAAAATATTCCATTTCCATTTCAATAATAGAGCTATATTGAATTCCTCAATTTTCTTCAATCCTAACCCTTCCATTTCGATTGGAAAACATACTTTCTCCCACCCTACCCAATGAATATTCCTTTTTTCTTCCACCCCCACCAAAGAAAGTTACTTTGGATCCACTACTACAAATAGCACTTCTAACCTCGGACGCGAAGTGCGTTTTACCTCGATAAAAAAGCAAGATAGACAAGGTCATCGTAAAAAGTAAAGACTTATCACCTCAGTGTTTAAAACACCGAGGTATAATTTTATTAGCGCATGGGTTCGAACCCCAACATCAACAAATTTTATTATTTTCAAAACAAACATATTTGTGTTGAGTGAGTTTCAAATCCACGATATTTTATTCAAGTGTATTTGAAACTGAGAGGCCTTATACCACTTACATCACCAGAGTGAACAACTCATTATACAATCAAATTCGAGACTTGTGAACCAATTTATTAAAAGGATGCAAGAGTACATCAAATTGAGCAAGATTGAAATAGGAAAAAAATAAAGAAAAGTCAAATGGGGTGCCACCAGTAGATTTGGTGGACGATAATTATTTTGATTCATTTAAGTAGTTATTTATCATTTTATTGTAAGTGACATTTTATTAATGTGTTATGGTGTCTAATATATGCACTTTGTAAAAAAAATAATTTCGTATTGAATACAATTTTATGTTTATGTTATGTTTTGTTTTGTTATACTAGGAAAAATTTTGAAAATACATTTCCGAAATAAAGGAAAACTGGTGGTTCGTGAGTTACATTTTCGGAACTTCTCTATCACAAGATCAGGTTTTTGTGGTCCTGATAACCCGAAAATGTATAGTATATTTGACTCAATTTATATGGATTATTTCCTTATTTTATTTTAATTAAGATACTCTTTATTCGTATTATGCCGATATTTTCTATATTTTCAGGTATTTACTATTTATAAGGCATGTATGAAGAAAGTTGCAAAAATGGAGAAGAATCGAGCTTAAAACTAGAAAAAGAATAAATAAATAGCATGGGGTATGGTAGCAAGGTTTAAGGTGAAGGCATGAAGAAAAAAATGAAACAAGCATACAGAGCTCAGCCCATGAAGACACACAACACTTGCAAGCCCAATAAGGCGTGACGACCGTCACACCCATCACATGCAAGCAATGACGATCGTCACGACCTACTAGGTGAAATTCTCTCATTCCAGGCCATGCCGACCGTTACGCAAGCCCTAGCGACCATCACTCCTATATTTCCTCAAGCAAGAAATTTGGGAGAGGAACAACTTTCACGCTAACGTTCCTACTTCTTCTCAAAAGCACTCACTCTATAAATATGAGGCCTCATAAACTGCAAAGTGCGTGAGGTTGACTATCTTGATTTTTGTTCTTCTCTCTTCTGCTTTCAATTTAATTTATCCGCCGTTTCGTACTTTAATTTCCAGCCTCCCGTTCAATTTTATTACTAATTTTAGCCATTACTTCTCTGGCAATTTACTTTCTAGTTCCACTTTAGTTTTAGGCATTAAATTATTTTCTCACAATAGTTTTCACAGCGAAAACTGTTGTGTACTTTTGCTAATTCTAAACTTACGTTAGAACCAAATTTTTTAATTCCTTATTGCAAGTTACGATTCAGAGCACTTTAAGAGCAGATCTCACCGACATGTGGGAAATAGCTTGGTACTTCAAGATTAATTCCACAATTTTATTTTTAGGTTTATTTTAATTGCTTTAATTTATTATTATTTAATTTGCCTGCTATGTCAGGATCTGTGTTATTTAATATGTTTGATTATTATTGATGTGTATATGAGATTTATAATATGCTAGACTAAATTATTATTACCGGTATGTAAGATCACATAACCGACGGAGTTTGATAATACCAACTGACGCAACTCTTTTAAAAACGATTTTCCATTTTTAATAACTAAATTGTTTTGTTAGGAGAGTAAAATACATATAGAAGCTATGATCAATAAAACGAGAGTTTGAGATAATAACTTGATAGTAGTTATTATACATTAACTTTAAATACAACGAGAGTGCTTTTAAGTTAATTAGTCTTTATTTGTTTTCAAAAACTGTTCTTAAACTTTAAATGATACAACGAGAGCGCTGCTCACTTATGTTTAATTATAGGATCTGAATCAACAAACACGAGAGTGTGAGATGAGGGTTTTTAAACCGATAATTTCTACTGAAAGTTGTTTTAACAACTCGAGTTGTGTCAATAAATTACTAAATCCCTGAAGTCCGACCATTACATACCGGTATCTCTCCTGGCATTTAAGTTTGACCATAGTTCACTTAAGTTACCTCAAACCCAAATCAACTACATCATTAGCCTTAGATTTACGTAGTAACATAAGATAGCGATAATTCGACACTTAGTCTCTTGGGATTCGATAATCTTTAAAGCTACATGCGATAGGACTGTGCACTTGCAGTCAAGATTCCATAAGACACACAAAGTCGCGATCAAGTTTTTGACGCCGTTACTGGAGCTAATAGAGTCGATATCATAACTCCTTTGTTACGATGTATAGACCAAGACACCATTCCCAATTGTATGCCAAGTACTCGTTCTCGAGGCAAAGACTTAGTGCTACCTATTCCCGAACCTGAGCGCTCTATAACTAGAAGACGCCGCATACAAGGACATCGTACTAATCATAACCTTCCCGGATCTACTGCCGCCGCTGAACCAGTTGAAAAACAAGTTATGGGTGATCAACCACATCCATTCAAATCCTACGTTATTCCTTAGCTAGATGAACCACACAACAACATTGCTGCCCCAGCCATCGAGGCCAGTGCTTGTCCAGTTAACAGGAACCAAGATTGCCCACGCCAAGAATGCTATAGGAACAAAGATTTTAAGCCTGAATAAAAAGAAACAAACAAAACATCAGGGATCATATTCACCAATGTGGTATTCAATTCCAAACAGTGTCCATGATGACGACCATACCCCAGCAAGTAAATCCTCAAGTAAACAACAGAATCCAATCTAGCATGATCAATAAGCTCGGGCTCAGGCATTCTAAGTGCCGTCGGCATCCAATTCAAGAACCTAATATATGATCTCCAATCTAAATTAACAACCTTTCTGACAAAGGCTCCTCCATGCACATGATCAGTTCTTAAACCCTTAAGATACCATTTCGGAAAGTATACCCTATCATTCAATGGCTGTAGCCTCAAAATAGAAAATGCCACAAAGAAGATAAAAGCACTCAAAATATTAATCCCAGCTGCAACCCCAATATCTTTAAGTGTAGCCATCTTTTCTTCCTCTAGAACAAATCACAACTCTTCCTGAAAACCAATTAAACCAATCGAATAAACAGAATTACATATTAACCAACTAGCTGTATCATATATCATACATGATTTAATAAACACAAACATAACATTTTGTGTTGAACCCTAAATTTGACACCACCACACTCTAAATCTCCATCCCTTTTCTTCATTTCATCCTCACTATCAATATCCAAAAGCTCAACAGCAACCCTAACCGGCTCCGGCTCCGATTTCAATCGAGCAAGTCCAAAATCTCCAATTTTAGCAGCAAAATCACAATCTAAAAGAATATTACTAGGCTTTATATCAACATGTATAACAGGAGGATCAAAAGAATGAAGATAACAAAGTCCCTTAGCTATATCCAATACAATTTTAAACCTTTTACCCCAGTTAAAAAGTTCAGAACACTTACGCTTCAAAAGCGCGTCTTGAAGATTACCGTTTTGCATCAGAGGATAAACGACACCGTTTTGGGTCAGACGAAAACCCTAACGGAGGAACTATATACAATGATCGAAGCTTCGAAAAGAAGAAGGAGAGTGTCGGAGAAGACGGTGCCGAAGCCGCCATGGCCGAGTGGAACTGAGAAGGAGTTTGTAGCACGGCGGAGGAGGGAGTAGGAGAACCGGTGCGGTGGATTGTCGTCGGTGATTGAGAACGGAGCGGTGCATTTTTTCCGGGTGTGGAGGAAGAGGAATATGAAGAAGAGGATGATGGTTAGTAAGAAGGCGGTTGCTGCGATGGTGAATTGTGAAATGCGATAAAATTGGGTTTGGATTGCGAAGAAGAACGAGTGCAGCTTTGTTTTCTCGTCTCTAGTTTGTTGAAAAGGATTTACAAATTTAGAAATTGTTTAAATTAGATTATTTCTCTATAAATTTGTCACAAATTTCATATTAACTCATTATTTGTTTAAATTAGATTATTTATTTTAATTTGATTATTTTATTTGTCAAATAAAATAAATAAGACAACAATACATACATTAATACATTCATACAGTAATTCTAAGTAATTCTGTTAGACCCATTGATACAACATTTATTAATTTATTAATAATATTTAAATTATTAATTTATAAGACACATATTAATAAATTTTTAATTATATATATTTACACTCTCTTTTTTAGTTTAAGGGGGTGATTGAGATTTGACTTTAACAATATTTTTAATTTAAATTCATTTTTTAAAAATAGAAGATATATTGTGACATAATAATACTTAAAATTACATTTAATTAACAAAATTATCATAATATTTTTTATTTATATTTGTTTTTTAATTTAAAAGAGTAATTGAGATTTAGTTATAATAATATTTTTAATTTAAATCCGTTTTTAAAAAATAAGTGATATATTGTCACATGATAATTGTTAAAATGATATTTTATTTATAAAATTGTCACCACTTTTTTATTTATACCTTTTTTTATATATTGAGTGTAATTTTTAAAATTATATTGTTCTCTTTTTTACTGGTGAGAGAAAATGAGTTAAAAGAGAAGGAATCGAATCCTTTGCAATTACATCAGTAAAAAAGCAAGTAGAAATGTACTCATGCAACCAAAAAGAATATGAATGAAACTAAATGCATAAAGAACAAGTTTTCATAGTTTTTCAAAGCTGCCACTGAAATTTCTTTCCCAACTAATAATCCAACAAGAATCTGAACACATCGCCTATGGAAATGATCCCTTCCACGCGCCTGCTGCCAGCCTCCACCACCACAAGTTCTTCAACATCTGTATTTTAATCGTAATAATAACACGAACATTAATACATATATTGCTCATTAAGAAAAAAAAAAAGGTACTAGAAGAATTACCAAAACTTTGATAGAGGAATTCAAAGACAAAGATTGTACCAGAATTAGCCAAACGTTCCATCACCAAGCCCAGTGTATCGGACCTGGAACACACTGGAAGTAGGTGTTGGTCAATCATCACGCATCTCAGTCGATGATCATGGAACATTTGCTGAAAAATTAAACCAACATTACTCGTTATAAAAATATTTCATTACAACTTGACAAGTTACTGATGCAGACCCATAATTATCGAGAGAGGACAAGAGAAACTACCTGATAGATACAACATCTATCCAGACTTATCCCAGCATACACTTCAGTTTTAGCCAGAGCAGTCATATCACTGTAAAGAAAATAGAATTACATGAATATATGCTTCAGAAATGTCTGGCTGTTCTCAGCACAAACATTGGGACAATGAGGAAAAGAAGAGTTTCTACCTTCTTGAATATATATAAAGCAACGAATCATTATCATTCACAATTGGTATCGAGCTAACTTCACCTGCAAAACGATAGTAAATGTTAGATGACAAAAGATATAGAGAGAGTAATCGATGTATCTTTCGCTACATTAATAAACTTGAATACCATTTAATGTCAAAAAAGAAAAGATACTTGAAATGATCACCTTGAATCAGTATAGATAGAGCAGCACTAACAGAATCAGTTGACTTTAGCATTGCAAGTGGCTGGTTATTGGACTCCCCCACTTTTGACACCCACGTACCCAAGGGTATTGAACCAACCGGTAGATGAAGAACGGGCAAAGAACCAGAACAGTTCTTGAAATGCCTGCATATACCTGAAAATTAAGTCCGGTCCGCGTCAGTTCCAAATTATTTATACATAACCAACAAATCTAGAAGCTTACATTTTAGAACGTCTGTGAGAGAAGCTATGTGTAGCAGCTGAGGAACTGAACCTTCCTGGGAAGAAGAATCTATAACAGGAACTGCTGGCACCTTGTTTTGCAAAAGTTTTAAGGCAATGTCTTTTAGACTCTCATTGGGCACAGCCTACAGATTACAAATAAAGATAGAATGAAATACTATAAAACCATAAAGGATAAGCATAACTAGAAATCACAATCAGCATTCAGCACGAAGTACACGACAAATGAGCAGCGCAAAAGAGCTAGATTGAAAATATCTAAAATCGGGAAATTTATTTGATACACAATTTATTTCTCATATAATTGTTGAGGAGCACTTACATCAACAAATCTCCAAGGAAATGTTCTCCCACTACTATCAGTTCCGCACTGGTGTAACTTTCTCTCTCTCCATGATGCTATAGTATGTGTCTTAAGTTGTTCCTCAGTCACAGAGGATCCATGATTCCCCAGCTGAAATTAAGCATGTTAGATGACTCTCAGAATTTACAAAATCATGCACTATGTGTTCCTCTTAAAGGTAATTTACAGGCAACCAATCATTGACATTTTAAAAGAGATTAGCTTGGAAATAACACACACTCAATCCCTTAATTACTCTTTGACTATAATAAAAAATCGATAAAGACAGGAAGAGATCTAGTATATTATGGGCTAAACATTTGATCCCTTATTTAAAGCTTAACCACAATCAATCAATTGTGTAATCAAAGATCTACTAAGGATCTAATCAGTAGCCTATTTTCTATCTAAGAATGAGAAATCATCACAATTACAGACGGCCATATCTTCTACTATAACAGTGAATGTTCTAATAATAGATTGAAGGATAGCAATTTTTCTATCATGACAATATGCATGATCACGATCCCAGCCAAACCACATAAATATCTAAAATGGAAGAACTAGAAATCATTTTTCAACAAGAAAAAAGTATTGCTGGGAGCCAAAAGGCACATATTTCATATAAAATTTACACTATCAATGTATGCAATAAATGGTAAAAAAATTACTCGGCATAAATCAATATTGTCATCTGCCTCATAGTTTCTTTCTACTTCACATGGATTTAGGCCCCAACTAAGTTACTATATAATTACCAAAAATCAATATTGTTAACAATTTTCTTTTTTCATTCAGTTTACCAAAAATCTCCACGAACCTCTTTAAGTATTTGAATAATGTCCATAGCACTAAGCACTCCAACAAACTTGCACTTGCTAGAATCCCACACAGGAGCCACAGATATTTCCTGAAAGCAGAATAAGTTACAACATATAATATGTGTGTGTGGACGGACAGACACATAATGTAAAACTCAGCCATGCAGATTAACATACATTGCATGTGCATGGGTATGTGTTCTGATTTGAAGAGAAGGATGAATAACACCTCAAATAAATAGCGTAATGAGGGAGAGGAGAACATACATGTTCATAAAGAACTTGAAATGCTTGCTGAATTGATAAATTTACATCAAACGCAAGAACCTGAAATTATCTGAAGCAAATTAGCTCACTACAAAGCAGATAAATTCCTACATTGAAAAGAAAAAGGAGAGAAAGGTATTAAATTACCTTGCCGGACATGGGAATCAAATCAATCACAGTATTTGATGACATGAATCTAGATAGATGGTAGCGAGAGAGATGCAGGGCAGACTCCCTAGCAAAAGCTTCCTGGAAAAGCTCCAAGGTTAATGAATGTTTAATAACTTTAATATGTTATGTCAGTATGTTTCTTCCTTTCTTTCAGATTATGAAACACCCTCTTTATATAGATATTTTTTTAGTTTTTTAAACATTAATGGAAGTTTCGAAGAAAATAACACCATTTTGAGTATAATAATAATCATAACTGAAGTTGTGGACCTATAACATGGTTGATATATGCAACAATGCAAGGGGGAAAAGATGGGATGGGAGAAGAAACATACCATGTGCCCAGGCACAAAATGGCCAGGCCCCATGTGGGATCCTCTAGGTGTTCCAGCAATATTGTGATTACCAAATAATCCAGAATTTAAGATGGAAGGTAAAGCATATGGTTGTTCAACAAAAATAGTATTCACTGCTCCAAAGCTCACATATATAAACGGCCTGTGCTCATCGTGCCGCCACTCACCATCCACATTAAACTTGAACTGTACATATTTGGTAATGATGTTAGTCTCATCAACATGAATCAAATATCCTTCTCATATTATGCAATATTAAGTATTTCAGTTTTTCCATAAAATGTTTGATATTGGCCAAACAGGCGGATTTTATTTTAAATGTCAATCCATTACCACAATGTAAATGCATCAATGATAAATTAAACAACAAACTTACGATAAATTATCAACTTAATGACGACTGTTTTTGCTGTCATAAGTAATGAATATAACTTGTAAACATAGTTATTGAATCTATACATACCAAATATGTATTGTCCTGATGAATGTTGGTTAAACAAAAGAACATAACAAGAACACAATCTACTATAAATGCCCCTTTTTCATAGGTGGCAGCTTGAGCAACACCACCCTTCTTTAGATTCATACGGAGTATATTAAAAACGTAGATAAAAGGAAATCTAATCTACCATCTAGATTAAGCTCAGGACACAAAATGTGATGCATTTGATATTGAGATCAACACCCACCACTAAGTCTAACCTACAGTCTAGATGGCCAATGTTAGCAAGATCATTGAAGCAAAAGTAGTTTTTTCCACCGTTTTTCCAGATTCATAGAAGCCAAACTACCTGATGAAACCCTGGTGTCAAGGTGCAAGTAGCTTGAAATGCATTCGGCCGGCCTTCGATTCGAGACATAGGTATAATCGTCGCCCAGCTGTGCATACATAAATAACATAGTTAAGTTAATTCTAGCATGCAGTAAACAATCAAATAACAAAGAGTTGAAGTTTTTACCGGGTGAAAGAACCACAAAGAAACACATTAGTTCCTCCATGAGGCCAAATAAACAACTGAGGAGTCAAAAAGGGTTCAGGTACTCCTCCACCACTTGCATGTCCTCCACCTGCAGCTAATGAACCAAACATTGCCATCTCAAAAAAACTGATCGAACACAATTGAAACAAGCTTGGATTACAAGTAGCAAGCAAATGGCATAACCTAGTTGGAATTTATATGAGTTTAATTAGGTCGAGAAAACGACAGCATGAATAGCGTGAAATAGCATTGTGAGTTGTGGTGCTTTTGCAAAATAATGAATCAAGTAGAGTGAGAGAGAGAATGAAGAAAAACGTGATGTGGTGAACAAAAATGGAAAAAGAAGAAGAAACGCTTAACCGTATCTGGAAGCGTCCGAGTCAAGTTTCGTTGATCATGATGATGATGATGTGTGAGTATGGGAAAACGCATTTTGAAGAGAAAAATATGAGTTGTTTTGTTGTCTTTGTGTAAACTGATTTTGGGACTTTATAACGGCTACACGAATATACAATTGTCTTTCTATGTATTTTCATATTGAACTAGTAAATAACCCGTGCTGTCGCACGGGGCCGGTCGAGATTTCATATAACGTGGAACTAACCTTGTCATGTAATAGAACATCCTTATATTTTTTAAGTATGACAACGTATTTTCAATTATATAAGACAACAATTAAAAAAATACCAGTCAATAGTTGGTTGTTATATGTTCACATTTTACCCGTGAATCTCGATGAGTTAACAAACCCTAATTGTAAAAATGTATTATTAAAACAATTTTAGATATTAGCATATTTTCCAAATATAAAATGTATGACAACTTTCAAGTCGTGATTCACACTACATGTCTACCAAATTATCTTTTATAAAGTTTGAATTCATTCTCCAATCGGTTAACATTCTTATAATTATAAATATAAGTTAATTTTTGTAAGCATTGATATGTACTTATAATAAATCGTACATTCGATTTTCTAACTTCAATTATATAAAACAATAGCAATATAAATTTTTTAAAATATGAACATTAAAATGAGCACCTACGGCTATCTCATAGATACATTCACATCTACCTGAAAATGTGTTAACAAACTCAGTTGAATCCAAATGAGTTAATTCTAAAACTATATTACATCCTACAATGTATCACAACTTCTCGTTACATTTCAAGTTTATTATTTTCTTATTAGATGATATTTATAAATTTTAAATTTTACATAGTTTATTAATTTTTTACTGTACCCGTCAAAATTAATAAACTATGTATAAAAATTCTATATATATTAAAATTAAATAATAAATTTATTGATCATAAATTTTTCGAAATCATAAATTTTTTGAAATCAAATCATGCATAAAAATAAAATGTATTAATGTGACCATTCAAAATAATTTCTATATATATTAAAATTAAATAATATTAATACCTTCATTCAAAATATATTGTAAAGTTTTGATTTAATTTTTTTCATATCTTTATATATTCTAATGTATATAATATTGCTACAATATGAAACAGTATCAAATCTATAATACTAAAAGAGAATTCAAATTTTATTGATCATAATATTTTATAGAATCAAATCATACATAAAAATTAAACATATTTATGTCACCATTCAAAATAATTTCCATATAAGTATAATAAAAATAAATGAAAATAATGTCTCAATTCAAAAGATATATTGTTAAAATATCGAATTAAAATTAAATATAAAGTTAATTTGAAAAGATTATGATATATTTTAGTTATTTCATAAACTTAAAAAAATTATCAAATCTCAATTGATTTTGTTTTGTTTTATTAACCTTTTTAAAAAAATTGAAATAATTTATTTTAGGTCAAATAAGGATCTAAATAATTACAAAATAATATTTATTCTTACATTTTCAGAATGATAAATTAAATATTTAAGATAAACATTAGAGTTCTTATTTACTTTACCTTTTATATATTTATAATATACGTTTTTGTTAATTTTATTAACAATATATTTATAATTAACAATACATCGTTTAAACTACATTAATTTTTTATATAATATAAATGTAACCTTTCAAAAAATATACACAAATATATTTAGAAGTCGGTAGAAAATTATATTGGTTAAATTATAATTCCATTCAAAATTTATTGATCATAAATTTTTTGAAATCAAATCATGCATAAAAATAAAACGCATTAATGTGACCATTCAAAATAATTTCTATATATATTAAAAATAAATAATATTAATACCTTCATTCAAAAGATATATTTTTAAAGTTTTGATTTAATTTTTTTCATATCTTTATATATTCATATAACATGGAACTATTTAATTTCTATTTTTTTCATATCTTTTAATTTGTTAATATTCACATAATATATAATGTATAAAATCTGTTTATAAAAATAATTGTAATTTATCCCAATTTATAAAACCGTTTATCAAATTTTAATTTTCTACTTATCAAAATAATTGTAATTTATCCCAATTTATAAAATTATTTATCAAATTTTAATTTTCCATTTATGAAAATAATTGTAACTTATCCCCGTTTATAAAAAAAAAATTGTAAAAATTTGTTCTAATAGATAGACTTTTCTTGTTTTTAAGTGCCTCAAGTAAAATGATGTTGAATCATTCTTTTGGTTTTTGGTTTTTTCTTTCCAAGAGCAAATATCTATCATTTATGTTGTTCAATCTCTATTATAAATGATTACATTAAAACATAGACCAACATAATTTGCAATAGAAAAACAATTTATGCCTAAACCATTGATATGACATACAAAATATGAAATCAATAATAATATACATATAAATAATTTGAATAAAATATTGTTAAAAACATTCTTCTATAGAAGATATTGATATGACATACAAAATATGAAATCAATAATATTATACATATAAATAATTTTAATAAAATATTGTTAAAAACATTCTTCTATAGAAGATATTGGTAGTGAACTTCAGCAACACCCGCTACTCTTGAACCCTTCAAAACATATTACTTTAGAACTTCAGGTGAATAAGGATCTCATCCCTTTGACTATCCTCATGTTCATCAAAATCTTGTTCCTCTTCCAAAAACAGTTCCTCCAAACATTGCAATGAGACATTTGCATTTGGTACCTGTCAGAAAATATAATTAGTATATAATCAGTACGTGTTCATAAGGAATAGCCAGTGCAAACATGAACACTGTCATAAAGAAAAATCTCATCAATTGAATTGTAAATCTTCCAATCCTATCAATGAGAGCCACTGTAAACCAGTAACTTGGAACTGTACTGCAAAGAGCAATAAGTGTTTGAGCTCTTGCAATTTTGTAAACCTCTTCAAGTGCATTCATGGTCTGTGCATGAGGTATCCAACCAACTACACTGAAGATATCCTTCTGAAATAGATTTTGGCTATAAAACGCTATATCAAGCATGAACCAAGTGGTTGTTGTACCAAGAAGATGCCATCCGTGGCGACTTAGAAACTCCTGTGAGAATAAGCCATATTTCTTCTTCACTTCTATCTCTGGTTCAACTTGAATCCCAACCTGTACAACTTTAGACATATCTGCTGCTGCCTGTGCCCTGTGCCGTATTCTTAGCAACTAAAGCTGTGTAACGGGCAGTTTCTGGCATCTTTATCCTCCAATAGTAAGAAGCATCTTATGACCATTAGAACTGCAAATCAATAATACATCTCAGAAACTATATGTAAGAAAATGTGTCGATGACATACAAAAAGAGGCTACCTATGAGAAGAGCATAAAACTTTGGCAAATGCAGCAAATTTTTAATTAACACAATCAGAACCAACAGGTATCTGCAAACATACATAGTACTTAATAGAAATGAAATTTTGAGAGTTTGATAACAGAGTTTGTTAATAACATGTTTTCACCATGCATGCAAACAAACCGGAATTGAAGTATAATTGACAATACCTTGTTGCATCAAAGCCTCAAATATAACAATACTTGGACGCACTTATTCCACCATCATGCCCCTGCATAAAAGTAACATTCTTTGGATGAATATTAAGAAAGGAATCTCTTCCTAAACAAATTCGGCATTTATTTCATTAAGACTTAGTAACTGAGCCCTTCGTAGTCAAACTCGAGCAAAGTTTTAGATTTCCCAACAAAAGCGGTGCCTTGCAGCATTAGTAGCTACTAATGAAGCAAAGTTAATTAGATTAACAAAAGGTATTTCCAGAATTGAACAACTGAACAATAGAAACATCAATTTTCGAGAGAAACAAAAGAGAGTATTGAATGGTAGGAAGCAAGTACTCACTGCAATGGACCTTCAATTCTCATCGATGCACCTTAGGAAAAACAACAGTTCCTTCAATAGCATACACTTCAACATCGAACGATCGATTCCTCTAAGATAGTCAAAGAAACCATCCTATCATTTAAATTTAATCAATATAATTATCACATTCAAAACATAACGACTTATTTAATCTTTTAATGAAATAACTTAAAACATAAGCACTTATTTGATAAAGCTTGTAAGCGAAGCAATTGATTGATTATGATTATATATTTACCTCACATGAATGAGGCAAATTATTCTTAGATTAACAAAGGTGTTTCCACAATTGAACAACTGAACAATAGAAACATCAATTTTCGAGAGAAACAAAAGAGAGTATTGAATTGTAGGAAGCAAGTACTCACTAATGGACCTTCAATTCATCGGTGGCACCTTAGGAAAACAACCTTCCTTGCAATAGCATACACTTCAACATCGACGATCGATTCCTCTAAGATAGTCAAAGAAACCATCCTATCATTTAAATTTAATCAATATAATTACCACATTCAAAACATAACGACTTATTTAATCTTTTATATGAAATAACTTAAAACATAAGCACTTATTTGATAAAGCTTGTAAAGAAGCAATTGATTGATTATGATTATATATTTACCTCACATGAATGAGGCAAATTATTCTTAATAAAATGAATCGATCTTGAGATATCTTGTAATTAGAAATAAACCTCACACATTCTTCCAAACCAAGATTGTATACTCTCCTCCAAACGGACTCTTACGAAAATACAAATCAAACACGAAAAGAAAAACATTATTATCACGTAACAAAAGAATTGAATAATAATGAAGAATTATTTGGATAATAATAATGATGACTTACATGAGTTCTTGATGTTTACCGACTTTCCGATGGCGTAAGCCATTGTGAATTGATAGTGCTCCGTGAGAAGAGGTGTTACCATTGGATTGGTGGGTCCGGTATGACCCGACCGAACCATTTGAATCCATTGTTTCTTTCTGCGTTGTTTTCTTCTTCTTCAACGAGTTAAAAAAGCCATCTTTAGGGTTTATTAGAATTGAAGGAAGAGAAGGACTTTTGGTGTTCCATTAGAATTTAAATTTTGATGAAGAGAAGAATAATGAATTGGCATGGGGGCAATAAACAGGTTTGGCAATAAACGTGTGTAGCAATGGAACGCGTGAATGAAAAAGGTTGGAAGGTGTTAAACAGAGGAGGATATACATAAGTTCACAGATGGAACAGAAAAACTTTTGGGGTTCCATTAGAATTTGAATTCTGATGTAGAAAATAAATTGGCATGGGGAAGAGGAAGAGAGGCATAGCATGATGGCAAGGGATAATGAATTGGTATTCCCCATGTGTAGTAGATGATCACGCTTCTGTTTTCTATGTTAAAAAAGTATAATTTTAAAAAGAGTTTATTTAATATTAAGGGATGGGCTGGGATTAATTGAAAAAAAAAATAAATGAAAAATTGGTGAAAAATTGTGGGAGTGCCACATCAGACCCAAATCAATGTGGTGCCAGCAATTTTTGA
Organism: Vicia sativa; assembly: GCA_021764765.1. Taxonomy (NCBI): domain Eukaryota; kingdom Viridiplantae; phylum Streptophyta; class Magnoliopsida; order Fabales; family Fabaceae; genus Vicia; species Vicia sativa. Next base: position 127,426,014 of record CM038797.1, read on the forward strand.
GTTCACAATTATACCCTTAATAAACAGACTAAATAGGAATTTTTTAAGCTGGGGTATAGTGGTATTTTCCAGGTACTTCTGTTTTTATAGATTTATAATAGATTGATATTAGATAAATACACCTCATACTATATTATTATATTAAAAGACAGCATTATTATATTAAAAGATAGCTGATGGGTGCTCGGGAGGAGCGGTGGCAGATACCTCAAATTTTTAGGGACACTAAATTTTCTTTTTAATTATATATACATAGAAATTTGACTTTATTTAATACATATGACTTATAAATCAGGTAAAAAAATTATGTATTAAGAAAAAAGATATCAAATTTATAATTTTAGGACACTCAAAATCTCGGGGACGACCCTATTAAAAGAATGTGAGGTACAAGCTACTCCATTGTAAAGGTTAAATATATTTTTTACATCTATAAATATCTTAAATTTTATTTTTAATCTCTCTAAAATTGTCTTTTAAAGAATGGTCTTTTTAAAAATTAAAATTTAAATTTTTGATCACTTCCGCAATGTAGCGACGATTTTTACAACTTAGCGACGAGTTTTTATTAGCGACTGAATTATAGACTATTTTAGCTACGATTTTGTCATGTGAGACCAAAAGTTAAAGTTCAAATTTTTAGAAGGACCATTATTTGAAGAAAATTTTTAGAAAAACTTAAAACAAAGTTTGAGATATTTAGAGGGACCAAAAACATACTTAACCCTTAAAATTAATTTATCTTTAATGATTTATGCCAATAAAATTTTATCACATAAAATTAACTTTTAAAATCAAATGTTAATCCAAAACCTTAAAATATTGAGTTTGTGTTTTTTTCTCACTTAAAAAAAGTTTAATATCTTATTTTTCATCCAATGTGAGAATCATAAATTAGACTTAACATTTCAACATCTTACTACTCAAAAATCAAATTATATATTATTTTCTTTATTTTATTTTAATTTTTTAATTTTAGATTAATATGTGATTTAAAATTTTACGATAAAATTTGATTGATATACATCATAAAGAGTAAATTATCCTTAAATTTATAAAGGATTGACAAAAATTTATATTGGTATATTGATTCATTATTTTATTTTCATTGATATTGTGTTAATGTTATATTATAATTATTAGCCTTTATTTTAGTTTATTTACAAGTCAATTCTTCTATTTAATTTATAAACAATTTTGGTCATCATTTTTCATTTTGAATCAAAAAGTGTTTATGTGTATTTTTTTAAATAGCTGGCACCATTGAAATGACGCAAATATTGTTTGTTATTATAGATAGGAATGGTAAAGGGGGTGGACAGACTCAGATTTGTACTCGTTTTCAAACTGAATTCTGACTAATATTTATTTTTTCATCTTTAACAAGAAATGAATTTTTTCACACACGCTCGAATAAAATTTTAATTTTTAAAAATTTTAATTTTTTTTAAAATAAAAATAAAAATCAATAAATAATCTAAATAATTTATTATTTAAAAAACATTTCTTATATATAATATTTTATTTAAATTGTATTTAAAAAAGCAATAGTTCTAATAAACATGATATTATAACATTAAAAAGGATAAATAAATAATAAAATTATTAAAAATAAATAAAATAAATTTAGCTGGCGGGTGCGGTAGGGCGGGTACTAGCATCACCCGTCCCCGCCCCCGTAAATAAAAGTTGGATTTTTCCCGCACCCACACTCGCTTCTGGTTAAACTGAGTTTCCCCCGCTAATTTCGATGCGGGGGTGACCGGAGCTCGGCGGAAACGGATTTATTTGTCATGTCTTAATATAGATTTAAGGTTAAGTACGTTTTTTATCCCTATAAATATCTCAAATTTTATTTTTAGTCTCTATTAAAAAAATGTCATATTTTGGTCATACAAAATAATCCTTATTATTTTCTAAAATTTTGAAAACGGGTTAATTATCCTTAAATTTTTGAATAATTTTTCCACAAGTATTTAGATTCCTATAAAATATTTATGTATCAGATTTTAAATTTTTTTAAAATGAGAAGAATTAAATATTAATTTTTGAAATTTCAAAAGATATTAATAAAAGCAATGAAAATCTCGATTTAGAAATTAAATTTTGAGTCCCTTTTTTTCGAAGAACTTTTTATAACATTATAAACATGTCTACAAAATAATCACTCAAAAATATACATCGGTTTAACAGTATGGACTAAAACTACGTGCATAATAATTTTGTAAGAACTAAAACAAATTTTTTAGTTTTTTTATAGGGACAAAAAATTAAATTTGATAATTTATAGTGATCAAAAACATATTTAACCATTGATTTAACGTAAAAAATAATTTTAAAAAACTAATCAATTAACTACATATCATTAAAACATGCTTATTAACTACCTTATAGACCCTGTGTAACAAAATTAATTTACACTACCACAAGCCCTTTTCCATAATTAACTACATATCATTAAAACATGCTTATTAACTTCCTAATAGACTCTTTGTAACAAAATTAATTTACACTACTTCATGCCCTTTTTCGTAATTGACTAACACACAACTCTTGACCAATTATAATTTAAGGTTTGTACAAGTGGCTCAACAAAAGCTACCAAGATTCCATTTTATTCAAATTTCAAATATCGGGTCTTTCCACACTCCTCCTACTCTCTCTCTCTCTCTCTCTCTCTCTAACCCTAACAACTTCATCACCTTTTTTCTCCATCATATCCATGGCCATCACCACCTCCTATAAAAAAACCTAATTCCATATTTGTATTCCTCATCTCAAGGCTTCCTAATGAATCAATTAGATTTTTGTTTCGGTGGGTTTCAAAAAGTAGCCTCGGAGGGTGGTGGACGAAAGAAAATCGTGATTAAAGGCAGTGGTTTCGTTGAGAAATTTCTTTTGTTGGCGTATTTAACTATTTCATTGAGTCTTCTTCTTCTTCTTCTTTCGTCTGATTTATGTTATGAATTCGTTGTTGTGTTGATTTATTGTTATTGATTGATGCTTATATAGTGGTTTGAGAATTAGTGAAGGATTGTTATAGTTTGTTATCAAAGTTTAGCGTTTTTCTCACCACTTGTTCGAAGAAAGGTCTCCGCTGAAAAGGCCTCTCAGCACTTTTTTTGTGTTCCCGATTGTATCTCTTTGTTTCTCACTTTCTGTTATAGCTTTTTTGTTTTGTTATTTTCTCACTTTCTTGACCACTTGTTTTCTCACTTTTGTTATAGCTTATATGAATAAGTTGTTTTGGGACTGATACGAATGAGTTTGTCGGTGTTTGCGGTGGCATATGGTTGCATTTGTGTGAATATTGCCACTATTTAATTTTCGGTTGTTTAGTAATTTATATAGTTTCGTGTTTTATTAGGATGTTTGCAAATAGCTAGATTATAATACTGTTTACGCTCATCGTGTAGTGGACAAGCCCAAAAGGAATTTTGAGTGAAATTTAAGGCTATTGCCTATTGGTCATGTTAGGCACAAGAGCTTGGTTAGACTTTTGGGTTTTTGCATTGAAATAACTAGTAGTTAACGATACCATCTTCGTTTGTATTTTATTCAGGGTTTAATTAAAAAGCAGTGTTATTTGAACACCCAATATTTGACACCGTATACTAATGTCTTTATCTCTCTCATACTTTTCATTTTATACACTTACACGAATTCCAATAATATATTATAACACCTAAAATTATTTACATTAAACACTTTTTTGACACTCAAATTTGAGTGCCAAAATATCATTTCTCTTAATTAAATATCCAATTTTCATTATTTTTCTTCTCTAATATATGAAACAACAATAGAAATTACGTGTTAATTTCAGGTTCTTGGTTTATGAGTATGTTAACAATGCAAATTTAGAACAATGGCTTCATGGAGACATGCCACAATTTGGTTACCTCACATAGGAGGCTCTGATTAAAATTCTACTTGGAACAACTAAAGCATACCTTCATTTACTAAACGTCCTCGATCTGTTTTTCTGGTTTTGATCTTATGATTCCCTTTAACCATTAAGTTTTGTGATATTTCATGTGATTAATATCAATTTAGTTGAACGAAACTGAATGGAAATATTGTTAAATTATATATATGCAACTGTACATATCTATAGCGTATAGACTATTTATGTTATGATCATGAAGGTTCTTTGTATTCTCACCATGAAATTCACTTTTTTTCTTGTCATTTACGGGTATGGTATTCTCTGAGTGTTTTGAAGGCATATATCCTTATTATTGTTGAAATCTGAAGAAACTAGGTCTCATGTTTCAAAGATAACTACATTCGAGTAATGATTTTATATTTATTTGAATTATTCGAAATGAATATAATTGATTTTTGGATTTGATTATGTTAGTTTGATGCCTGAATTTTTGTTTTTGTTTTTTTATTTAAAGTTTGTTACCATATATTGAATTTTTGTTTCTTTTGTTTTAGGTTAATGTTTTTAGTTTGGTTTTGTGGGAAATTTTTATTATGCTTTTGAAAATTGATTTCCTTTTTTTTTTTTGGATCTGAAGTAACTTAGTATGCAATTGTTTTTGGTGGTAAGAGATAATTTTGTTGGCGATGGTTATTGGACTTGTTGTGAAACTTAGTATGAAATTGTTTTTAGTGGTAAGAGATAATTTTGGTGGATTTCTTAACCCACCCCATAACCTTCTCATGCACCACGTAAATTTCCAAAAATGTCTCTGGAAACCGGAAATATACTTCCGGTTTGCACTCCATATAATAAAAATCACGTTGAAAAGGGTTGGGTCTAAATCAGAAGTATATTTCCGGTTTCAACCCATGTGTAATTTTTAAGACTGTAATTATTGATCATGATTTTGTCTGACTTTTAGACCAAAGCATACGGTAAATTTTTATTTGTCTAAATTAAATTTTAATGTTTGATTTTATTTTGTTAAATCAAATTGTTTCATTTTACCGATAGAATAAAACATGTATGTGAGACTGAATTGGGAATAATTTCTCAATATTTTTAAGACTGTAATTATTGATCATGATTTTGCCTGATTTTTAGACCAAAACATACGAAAAATTTTAGAAATTTCTTCACCCACCCTTGGTGAAAAACCAAAAATATCCACAGGTTTTGTAAGTTAACTTACGAATTCACCTCGAAAGTAGACTTCGCAAGTTCACTTACGAAATAATCCAAGAATTTTTAAAAATAAGGTGAATTCGCAAGTGCATCAGTGAATTCACCTTTTTTTTTTAAATAAGGTGAATTCGCAAGTGCACTTACGAATTCACCTTATTTTCAAAAAATAAGGTGAATTAGTAAGTGCACTAGCGAATTCACCTTATTGGGTGAATTCGTAAGTACACTTACGAATTTTTTGGCTGGGCAAAATTCAGAAACATTTAATACAATTCATACCATTCATTCAACTTAATTTATAAAATTACATCGTGGATGCAGAAAATTAGATTACATATTATTATAAACGGGAAGTTGTGGACGTTGCAACATCTTGATAACATCTTCCGTCGATCTACGAAGCGACATATCCATCTCAATCAGACCCTTTGTCGAGTACTGATGAAAGGTCTCCCACATAACCTCTAAGTCGTCGTCGTTCTTCAACTGAAATCGGGTGAACTTGACTTTTCCTTCAGCATCAACACCGGATCATTCCATGCACTCATAATCTTCTCCACCATAACACCGGATTTGACAATTTTCCTGTCTTCGTCTTTCTTATCTTTGGTGCCAACTACGGGTTTTAGCCTAGCTCTCATATTTTTTGTGATGTGATATTGTCATACCCCAAAATTTGCCCTCCATCTACTCAAGAGATCTCATACATCCATACTCAAGGATTCCTCAAGAGTTGATCAGACAAACTCTCTCCTAGACAATCAACCCAAACTAGGGTTTGGTATCTCTCAAGTCAAGATGGATTTCCAACATCTCCAATGGCCTTCATGCCTCCTCATATGCTTCAAAGATTCTCCATGTCAAGTTTCAAGCCTCACAAGTCAAGTTTCCTCAGACAATTGCTCAGATGGTTGAAAATCGGTGTATTGGACAAAAGTCAATGTGGTCAACATACATCAAAACTTGATTTTTGGTCAACATCCTCATTTTGAAGTTACATTCATCATTTGATCAAGGGTTGATCATGATTCATCAAGAAAACTCAAGATTTGCCCAAAGTCAAACTTTCTAAATTAGGGTTTCTAGGTGAAAAGTCAACTAAACTTTGGTGGTCATAACTTTCTCATACTTTCTCGAAATTTTCCACCACCTCTTGTTTTGAAGGAAATTCAATTCTCTACAACTTCATGTCTCACAAGAATGTCCAAAAATGCTTCATTTGAGAGGTATAGCTCAAAACATTACTGGTCATTTTCAAAGTCAACAAAAGTCAACTTTTGTTTTGAAGATATTTTGAGCATGGTAACTCCAATTGAGATGAGACCAAAGACATTGGTTAGAGGACTCTTAGAGCTTTCCAAAAAGTCCAAGAACACTCAAAAATGTGGAAAATTGAGCAAGTTACACCATCTACAAGTTGGGCAATTTTGGAAGAATACACAAAGAGAGATACTTCAAAAAATCAAATCTTTTGCAAATGGGCCTACTTTTTCTTCATCCTAACTTGTTCCTCAAGCAATTAGGAGTGTCAAGCCCAAAGCCACGAATTTTTGATTTATTTTCTATTTAATTTGTAATTTATTCATTTAAATGCAAATTAAATCTTAAAATAAATTATAAAATTGAAATTAATGGCAAAGATTGATTTTATTCTTTCCTTAAGGTCCAAGTAACTCACAAATGCCAGCAAATTCGAAATTGGAGCAAGAAAGGCAAGATTGGATTGAAATTGATCAAGCTTTGAAGATTTGATTTTCATGGAAATATCAAATTTGATTTCCATTGAATATTGATTGATTCTTTCCAAATTCAATCCCAAATCCATCCAGTATAAATGTACAATGCATACCTATCAAGAAGAAACGGAAGAATTGCTCCAGAACCCTAGTTTCAAACTCAAAAAATCCGTGACCTTCAAGCAATGGGTCATTGATTGACTTGTTTCAAGTGGTTTTGAGCATCCAAATACATTCCTTGCCATCCTTGAATCGATCGGACCTTTACTTCATTCAAAACCATCCGAATTGCCAAATCCAAATCGGTTTGTTCTTGTTTTTGAAATCGTGTTTCATCATCATGCATTATTAACTGTTTTATGTTTGTTTTGTGGTTAGTGTTGAGTTTACAAGCTTTACGGACACTTTGATCGAGTTTCCATGGCGGAATCGATGTGCCATTGTTAGGGGCCTCGATTTAGGGTTTCCTAGGATAAATTGGACCATAAGACCACCACCATTGTCTCTAGAATGTGATTTCCAATCGATTCATGTACTCTAACTAATTTATATTACGTGTATGAGATTTTGGAAAATGGGGACTATAGCGTCGCCGAGGCCGCGCTATGTTTTCAAAAATTTAAAGCGAAGAAGATGAAGTCGCGCAAGGGATGCGATCGGGGGCGACACTTGTTCTTCTTCCATTTGCTCGGTTCCCAAACACAGCGGCGTGCTAGTTGGCAAGGGACATGACTTGTGAAGGCAAGGTCTGGTTCGATCCTCCCGGGACCATTTGGTTTTCTCCTTTTACAAACTTTTCTTTTTAATTTCATTATTTAATATTTTCCATTACATTTTAATTCTTTTCTATATTTTATTTATACATTAAAAATCATCAAAAATATTTTCTTCTTACAGTAGTTTTATAAAATCTTTATTTAATTTATAAAATTAAAAATACCTTTTGCATGCATATTTATTTTATTTATATTTTGCATTTAAATCATTATTAATTGCATTTTAATTATTAAACCTTTTCAAAAATCCCAAAAATTATTATAGCTTATTTATCTTATTTCCAGCATATATTAATTTTCTCATATTTAAAATTGCAATTTTTCTAACATTTTCTCTTATTTCAATTTCATCATATTTCCCGATTTTCTTATTCTTTCACAGGTTGCACCGATTCGGACGTTTTTTCTTTTATCGTTTTATTCTTTTCCAATAATGTAATTGCTCATGGGTTGTAATAGTTTAATCTAGGGTTTTATTTTCCGCATTTTAAATTATGTATACGCCCAAAGCCATGTAATAGCGTAGGATTTACCTTTCCGCACTTTACATTCCGCATTTTACTTTCCGCACCCTTATCAATTGCTAGTAATTAGGCGTGTATGGCAAGATAATAATTGGACATAGCTCACACTAATTTCAAGATAAAATATTTGAATTTGACACACTTCTATCACACACGCACCCCTTAGGGTAATTCTCTCTCGATGCCTTTTGATTTCAAAATGGTCATGTCCCTCGAACGTAGAGGTATTCTAGCACCGTTGCCTTCCAAACAAATCATCATAGTCCCTTCGATACAAAGATCATAAGACCCACGATGTCGCCTCCGAATACATGATCTTGACCCTCGATTGTCGCCTACGAAAAATGATGATAGTCCCTTCAAATGTGCTAGGATACTTCCTACAAGTTGCCTTCTATGACCATCCGATGTCCTTCGAATGTCCGCTTACATCCAGCGAATGGAGCTACCTACTAACTAATGGTATGGCTAGCGCTATTCTAAAGGAATGTAGAAATAACGATCAATTACGAGTGGGTAAATAAGTCTTTTAGTTGCTTGCTCAAATCAAATGCTTTTCACACCACACTCTTTTCAAAGTTCAAATCCTTTTCAAAACAAAAACATTTCGAACACTTTGTATACACTCCTACATGAGTCATTACAAAGTCAAAGCGAAATGCCTTTTCAAAACTTTTTGTCAAACACAGAAAGCAATTTTAAAAAGTGATCTAGAGCAACTAAGAGCCGTAGATAACTACGGATGGAAATGGGTGCTAATACCTTCCCTTTTCATAACCATTCTCCGAACTCGAGAATCTAACGAAGGTCTTTTTCATTACTTTTACCTTCCCTTAATTGGATAAAAATAAAAGTCGGTGGCGACTCTTGCTATCCGCACATTTGGATACAAAATCCTACAAAGTCGGTTCACCGTACTGAATGGCGACTCTGGGAAGACACCCAAAGAGAATTGCCTTAGGGATTTCTAGATAACCTTTATTGCTTTGTTTGACTTGTATGCTTTATCTTTAAGGGTTGCTTGGGTATTATATTGTTGGGGATCCTACACCGGATCCGGTTTCCTTTTAGGTAAGTGGCATTAGATCATCGCGACCGTTAGGCGTATAACTACGCGGTCAACATGATGGCTACGTTAGCGTGACACTTTGGTTGCCCGATACTCTTCATTCCCAAGTTGAAGAAAGTATTTGGCTTCTGCGTGGTGTCATCAGCTAACTAAACTTTTAGAACCTTAATTGACCCATCTTGGCCATTAGAAGGTAGTGAGATGGCGGCTTTGGGTTGGTTGATACTCGATGCTACGCTCATTGAGATTAGACTTTTGGGACATTTTGATCGACCACTTGGCGTATTGAAATAAGCGCCTGAGAAAGATCGATGATGTGAGATTCCTAGAACCGGTTACTATTATAGGACGGGATGAACCAACTCAAACTTTTGGTGGGGTAATCACCTATACCTCATGCAAGCCTTAACCCTAGGCTCATTGTGTGAATTGCTTGTGTGTGCTAAACATGACATCATGACATCATTCGCATTGCATATCATTTCTAACTATTTCAAGGACCTAGAGATTTATCTTTGCTCTGTTTTGTAGGGATTATGGCTTCTAGAAAGACTATCCGAATCAACTTCATGGGTATCCTTCTCAACTCAAAGAATTGGTTTGAAATTCCGACCATGCTCGGTTCATCAAAGACATGGTTATCTACTTGACTTGGTTATCTCGGTTTTGAAGAAGATATGATGCATGTCCTATTCCGTTCTTTGATCCGAAATACCATTGCTTTACATTCCCAGATTATCAGTTGGTTCCTACCTTAGAAGAGTTCTCTAAGCTACTTGGGGTACCTATTCTCAACCAAATGCCATTCACCGGTTTAGAAAAGGTCCCTAAGTTCGAAGACATTGCATCCGCCTTACATCTTAAGCGCTCAGACATTGAAGCCAATTGGGAAACTAGAAGTGGAGTTAAGGGTTTACTTTCCAAGTTCTTAATCAAGAAAGCCCGAGAATTCCTCAAAGTTATGAGTTTCCATGCATTTGAAAGCATTGTGGCCTTGCTAATTTATGGTTTGGTTCTATTCCCTAACTCGGATCAATTCATAGATGTCAATGCCATCAAGTTGTTTCTTACCGTAATCCGATTGCCTACCTTACTTGGAGACATTCTACATTCTCTCACACTGTACTACTAAGCGACAAGGAACTCTCATGTGTTGTGTCCCGTTACTTTCCAGGTGGTTTATTTCGCACCTTCCTCCATCAGTTTTGAAGAATGAACAAAGGTTGAAATGGTCTCAAAGATTGATGTCACTCTCTCATTCAGATATCCGTTGGAATCTTTTCTCTCAAAAGGACTTCACATTCATTGGCGTTGTGGAGAATTCCTAATGTACCACTACTTGGTATAAGGGGAGGTATTACTTACAACCCTTCTTTAGCTCTACGTCAGTTTGGTTTTGCTCGAAGAGATGGTCCACATGATATGCTTCTCCAAGATATTGTGTTCGATTACAATCACGATCTCCAAAATTACCGACGAAGGTTTATACATGCTTGGGGCATGGTAAAGAAGGCGATACCAAGACTTTGGGGCACCGAACTCCGTTCCTTGGGAACCTTACCTCAAATGGGTGCGAGCTCGAGCTCAAAACCTCATGATGCCATTCACGCTGTTTTACCGGTAATTATGGAACTGTTGCTATAGGTGGCGTACCTATCTTGTTCTCCATCGACATGCCTCGATTTTGAAGACTTGAAGAGATCACGGATTGATTAAAGAAGAAATGGATACCTTTGAAGCTCAATGCTATGCAAGCGAGAAGAAAGTTCTAGAGTTGACCAAGCTACTTCACGAGGAGCGAAACATCAACGCTTACATCGGCACCAAGAGGAAGCGCCCATGGGAGACTTAGAGCTTTAGGATGTTTATGTTTTCTTTTATTGCTTTGAACTATCTCTTGTACTTAAAAAGAAAAAAAAAAAAGAAGAATAATGAGAAGTACTAATAAATGTTTGTTCATTGCTTGTTTAACAAATTTAAATCTCTTAGGTCCTTGAAAACATTGCATTGCATTTGCATAAACATCGCATAACATATCATAACATTGCATCACAGGTACATTGGAGATTGGTTTTCTCATTTGCTCGCTATTTATTTTAGCAGAAATGGCTCTTGAGCAATTGTCAAAGATCTCGGCTCGAATGCTCGGTTTAGAGATGTTCACCAACTTGGTCCAAGGCCAAGAAGATCTGAAGAAGCTCATCAACAAGAAGAAGAGGTTGTTGGTCTCCTCGACATGGGTGAGCGTTTCAAAGGGGTCCTAAGGTGGTCGGTCGATTGAGCTCTCAAGGAAGTGTCCATACAGGGGAGTACCAAGGGTGATGAAGGTGGCGTGAACCAAAGAAAGGAGGAGAGGATCATTCGACTATGGCGGACTCGAGGAAGATGACAAGTACAAGCAACTTGAAGACCGTCTGAATCTTGTGGAAAACACGAAGATGTCCGGCTGAATTTTGATGATCTAAGTCTTGTCCACGTGTTGTGATTCCTCAAAGTTCAAAATTCCAACTTTTCCAAATATGATGGCATGTCTTGCCCTAAGTGCATTTGAAGTCCTATGTTCAAGATCAACCCCATGATGATGAAAGTTGTGGATGCACTATTTTCAAGAGAGTTTGTCGGAACTCGGTTGGAATGGTACTATCGACTAGAGAATGGTATCCGTACTTGGGTGACTTAGGCGATGCTTTCTCTGATGAGTACAATGAATTGACACCCACTCGCATGCAACTACAAAGCATGTCTATGGGTCGTGATGAGAAGTTCAAGGGTATGCTCGAAGTGAGAGATCTAGCAGTGAGTTCAACCACCCTTGTCCAATAGGGAGTTGGTTGATATGTTCATGGGAACAGACAGGCCCATTCTTCAATCATCGATTGGAAATTCCTCATCCGGATTCACCGAGTTGATATTGATGAGCGCATTGAAGTGGTATCAAGAGTGGGAAGATTCATGTAGAGACATCTTGAATCTGCGAAGAGATCCTTTGGTGCTAAGAAAGAAGCTAATCTTGTGTATCGAAAAGCCGAGCCAAGACCGACCGTGCTCAATCGGGGGCGGTTGTAATCTCGATCCTACATCGGACAACCTCGGTGAGGCGCGTAGCGAGCGCGCCACGAAGCGTTTTGAAGATCAACATGCCATTGTCGCAAGCCTTGCAACACATGTTGAGCAGTGATTACCTTGAGGATCCTCCACAAAATGTCAACACTTCCTCTCCAAAGTACAATCCTAATGCTAAGTGTGCTTACCATTCCAACGCCCAGGCACGCGACAATTGTTGGGCTCAAAAACAAGATTCGGGATATGATCGAAGCTAAGCATTGAGTTTGACCCTCTCTGTTGAGACTCGAATGTGATCAACGCCTATGCCTAACCATGACAAGAGTTCCAATCTTTGGTGGCGATACTTATGTTTTCAACATAGATGACTTGACCATTCCTCGATGGTATTAAGAAGAATTTGTTGCAAGCGGTGTCAATCCAGGATGCCCGAGAGTTGTCGTTGGTGCTCGTGCACTGATGGTTGTGCTTGGTTGAGAAGGCGTGTTTGCATGATGGATAACCGTGAGATACTATTTACGAAACCACTGCGAAGTTGTGTGAAGAAATGTCTAAGTTAAGGATTGACAATGCGAATGAAGTATCATCTGTGTGGGATACCTTGGGGCAGCCAAGTGGAAAATATGATTACATGGTGAAGTACATCACGATAGTTACAAGATTCCTATTGAAGATGTTAAGGCGACCGGATGGGGTGACGATTTCCCGAAGACTATCTTGATGTTAACACTATAAGGATTTCCTCTGCGATTCCGTGCCTAGAGTGGCACCTCTCATTATCACTTCTCAAGGCGGTTCCATATTCCTCGACAAGGCTATCCCTTGGAATTATGGGTGATGTTTACTATCATGGTGTCAAGCAAGATCCTCGACAATTGAAGATCTTCTAAGTTTCTATTCGACATCGACAACATCACCGGATCCATGGTGACCCGAACCGGAAGGGTATTCTCTCGATATCTCTCCTCCAAAAGACACTGCGACTCCATTCGCATTCCACTACTCAATCAATATCCCGAGAGGGAAAACCGGACTCATCCCTTCGACGGAAGTGCCAAAGGAAGTTGCGAAGACACCTCCAAACAAGAAATGGAGAAATTCGAAATTATCAAGAAGAGTGACTACAATGTTGTGGAGCAGTTGGGACAGACTCGTCCAAGATCTCCATGCTTGCTCTGCTCTTATGCTCGAGGCTCATACTAACGCCTTGGTGAAGTTTCGAAGAATGCTCATGTGCCGCAAGACACTACTCTTGATCAATTCGAAGTTTGTATTGCTAGCTGCCAACAACCTAGGCTTCTCGATCTTGATTTGACTCTAAAGAAACATAACAAAGCCTTGCACATCTCTTGAATGCAAGGGTACTACCCTCATGTTTTGGTTGATACCGCTTTGAATATCCTTCGAAGCGCTTTTGATCGACTTGATGTCGAAGGGTTGGTTCGAGACCCGGTGACATTATTGTGAGAGCTTTTGATGGTTCTAAGCGCGATCTTGGAGAGCTCACTGCTGTTAAAGTCGGTTCCCGACTTTTGACTCTACTTTCTTTGTCATGGACATCCGTCCGACATATTCTTGCCTACTTGGGCGCCTTGGATACATGGGGCGGTATACCTACTTTGCATCGAATCAAGTACCGGTGAAAGGAAAGTTGTTACGGTGTGTGGTGAAGAAGAGTATATGGTCGGTCATCTTGATCATTCCGCTATCTCGAGATGGAGGGTGAATTCTTGAGACTCCTGTCAAGCTTTTGAAGCGATACCCAGTCATGCTGTGACTCCTGTCGCTCCCGAAGTCACGCAAGTTCCGCCTAGGATGGCCTCGTTGAAAGATGCTCACTGCTGAGCAAGGAGGTAGCTGTTGGGGTCGACTCCCGATCTTCCTTTCAAATTTGACAAGGCCGTTTAGGCTTCACCATCAAGGGTCGAAGATGATACGCCAACGTGCTTGCCAACTTCCTTTCGCATCGGCAGTGGAATCCATGCTATAGAAGGCGGCGACAACGGCCGACATCAAAGTGGATCTTCCCAACTCGGATCATGGGCTCGGAATTGGAAGGCAAGACGTCATACCAATCTCCTTTAGTCAGGAGTAATTGCTCTTGTTTTGTTTTGCTTTTCGTATTTCTTTATGTTTGAACAATAAACTTTGAAAGCCTAGTGCCTTGCCCGGGGCATCATGGCTCGTTTGCGAGGGTTATTATCTGTCGTTTGCGTATTTTCATTCAATAAATTCGTTGGACTTTTGCATTCAATTGTTTGTTTTCTTTCTTTTACTTTATCACCCCTTCAAAAAGCTATGTGTTCTTACACACACCCACGTGATACACTGCAGAATCACTCCGAATCTCGTTAATAACTATGCTAGTGCTAAATATGACTTGATAATCCGATCTACCAAGAAGACGAAAGTGAGGAAGATTGTGAAGTGCCGGAGAACTTGCTACAGAAGAAGAGCGAGTTATCTGACCACCAAGAAGAGTTGAGGTTGTGAATTTGGACGACAAAGACGAAAAGAGATCAAGATAGGAGCGGGTCTTGAGAACAATGTTAAAGAGATTGGTTCGGATGCTACGAGATTATGTTGAGGTTTTGCTTGGTCATACGAAGACATGCGGGTTTAGACATTGATATTGTGGTACATCGATTGCAAAGGAAGGTTTTCTCGGTGAAACGAAGGTTCGTCGATGCGTCCCGAGATGTCGAGAAAATCAAAGCCAAGTTATGAAGCGTTCAACGCTGGTTTCTTAGTGTCACCTCCTATCCCGATGGGTTGCAAATGTGGTACCCGTGCCTAAGAAGGATGGTAAGGTACGAATGTGTGTGGATTACAGATCCGAACACGAGCCCGAAAGACGATTTCCACTTCCTCATATTGATGTTTTGGTTGACAATACCGCTCGATAAGGTTTTCTCCTTCATGGATGGTTTCTCCTTACAATCGGATCAAAATGGCTCCAAGACATGGAAAAGACTACTTTTGTTACGGTGGGGCACTTTCGCTACAAGGTCATGCCGTTCGGATTGAAGAACGCAGCGCCACTTATCGTGCTATGGTTACATTATTTCATGACATGATTCATCACGAGATAGAGGTCTCGTCGGCGATATGATAGCTCGATCACGATCAAGAAGAACACCTCGATCATTTGCGAAATTGTTTGATAGGTTGAAGAAGTGATGAGACTTAATCCCAACAAGTGCACCTTTGGAGTCGAACCGAAAACTCCTAGGGTTTGTAGTCGGTGGAAGAGGTATTGAGGTTGATCCGCCAAGGTTAAAGCTATTCAAGAGATGCCACTCCCGAGAAGGAAGTCGAGGTTTCTTGGGCCGATTGAACTACATTGCGATTCATTGCACACCTAGCGCTACGTGAGCCAATCTTCAAGTTGCTAAAGAAAGATCGTAGTGGAATGGAATGGCGATTGCCGATCGCTTTGACAAAATCAAGGAATACCTACGAATCCTCCTATCCCGATGCCAAGGAAGACCTCTTATCATGTACTTGCGGTGTTAGAGAACTCAATGGGGTGTGTGGGGCAACATGGCGAGTGCAGTCGAAAAGAGCATGCAATATACTACCTTAGCAAAAGTTTACCGATCGCGAAACAAGATACTCACGAGAAAACTCGCAACGCTTTGGCTTGGCTGCTCGCCGACTAAGGCAGTATATGTTGACTCACACTACCTTGTTGATTTCTAAGATGGATCCGATAAAATACATCTTTGAGAAACCATCTCCGAAGAATAGCAAGATGGCAAATGATCTTGACCGAATATGACATCCAGACACTTCTCGAAAGCGATCAAAGGAAGTGTAGTAGCCGATCATTTGGATCATCAAGCCGTGACGACTATCAATCTATGCGTTCAATTTCACGAAGATGTTTTACTAGTTACTGATTAGAGAACCGGCCCACGAAGGACTGAACAAGGATCCCGATGGACTATGGTCTTTGATGGAGCCTCAAACGCACTTGGCAATGGCATTGGCGCCATCATTACGTCCCTGCAGCGGACATACTCCTTTCACCGCCAGATTATGTTTCGTTGCACTAACAACATGGCCGAGTCAAGCGTGCATCATGGGTATCAAAGTGCTATTGACTTAAGAATCAAGTTCTTACAAGTGTATGGAGACTCACTTTAGTGATTAGTCGATTAAGGCGAGTGGGATAAGCATCCGAATCTCATTCCATATCGAGCATGTTCGAGTTTGATTCCTTACTTGAAGAGATTACTTTTGATCACATTCCACGAGAAGAGAATCGGCGACGCATTGGCTACTATGTCGTCTATGTTCAAGGTTAGATGGGACAACGAGGCTCCCGGATCATCATTGAGGCGTTCGACGAACCATATTGTTGTGAGCTTGACGGAAGAGAAACCTTGGTACTTTGGCGTGAAGAGGTATCTTGAGACTCGGGAATATCCAGGGCATCCATTAATGATAAGAGTTCATGAGAAGATTTGCATCCAAATTCTTCCTCAACGACATCTTATACAAGCGCAACCACGACTTGTGCTTACTTATGTGTAGACGGAAAAAATACGTATCATGGAAGAGTTACAGGCGAATTTGGTACCCACTCCGGGGACACACTATGGCTAAGAAGATTTTGAGAACAGTTACTATTGGTCCACCATGGAAGGATTGTCACCGCTATGCTCGATCTTGTCACAAATGCGGTTATGCCGACAAAGTGCACGTACCTCCGTACCTCAATGTTTTAACTTCTCCGTGGCCTTCGCAATGTGGGGCATTGACATGATTGGAGAGATTAAGCCCACTTCCAATGGACATCGTTTCATCCTTGTGGCAATTGACTATTTCACCAAATGGGTAGAAGCGACCTCGTATGCATCTACCAAGAATGTAGTGGCTCGATTCATCAAGCATAATCTTATCTGTCGGTATGGCACTCCGAAAGGATTATCACGGATAACGGTTCCAATCTCAACAACAAGATGATCAGAACTCGCACGCAGTTCAAGATCAAACATCACAACTCTTCTCCATATCGGCCTAAGATGAATGGCGCGATGGAAGCCGCCAATAAGAACATTAAGAAGATTATAGAAGATGGCGTTACTTACAAAGATTGGCATGAGATGTTACCATTTGCTCTTCATGGTTATCGCTGGCGAACATCCACGGGCAACCCCTTCTCTTGTATACGGTATGGAAGGTCTTACCCATCGAGGTTCGGATACCCTCGACCCGAGTCCTCCGGAGGCGAGTTAAGCGAAGCGATTGGGTCCGACTCGGCTTGACCGATTAATTTGGTTGATGAGAAGCGACTCGCATCCATCGCCATGGACGATTTATCGAAACGAATGATCGAGCATTTAACAAGAAGGTCAAGCACCGAGTCTACCAAGTCGGTGATCTAGTAGTCAGCGCATCATTCTTCCACAGGTGATCCGGGCAAATGGACTCCACCTATGAGGGACCATTTGTAGTCAAGATATTTTCCGTGAGCTATGATACTTAGCACCATGGATGGTGAAGACTTCCACACCGTGAGCGAGACATAGTCAAAAATACTACGATGAAGAGACCCGCTAGGTCGGCGAACCTAGGCAAAAATAAGGGCATCTGGCGAACCAAAAGGGTTCGGGCAAAATTAAGGATATATGCAAAAGATGTACACCCAAGTCGAAACACGAAAAAGGCGGCTTGGGCAAAAGGGTATCGGCGAAAACCGAAAGGCGGTCTAGGCAAAGTTAGGGATTTAAGCGTCGACTATGTCTCTTCGGATCATCGCTTCACTACTACTATCGGCATTCAAGATTCAAGTGGCGAAGATCTACTCACTTTCTGCTGACAGCAAGGAGATGAGATAGTTGAAATATATGAGTACTAGCATAGTTGGAACTTAACGAGATTGTTTCCGCATAGCTTTTTACCTTTCTTGTACAAACTACTTGGCCATACGCCACATTGCAAAATAAATGCGAGTTCTTTCCCTTTACAATTTCTGTTGTTGTTATTTGCAATAAGTCCAACGTTTGCTTTGAATGACTATACGCATTCGACAGTAAAAATCTCTCTGCAAACATACGAAAAGTGAACATACAAAAGTACTTGCTACAGGTTCCAGGAATTGGGATGACGACGAAAGTCAACAAATAGTTCCCCACAGAGCATAAAGGTGTCACTCACAACACACCTTCCCCAACGGAGTATATGTTAATCCACGAGCAGTGATTCCACTCAACCGAGCAATGTTACATCAGTCTCCAAGCAGTAGCACCTCATCCCCAGTCAAGGTATTCATCCCCAGCGGGCATTTCTCAATCCTCCCCCTTCTCCCCGGCAGCGGTATCCAGACTTAAAACTTGGTCAGATAGTGCATCGGAGGAAGCATACACCTTTTATTCCCCAGCCAGAGATTACAACGGACTCTAGACTCTTCAAGCCCGGTCTCTCAGCAACCATCAAATGCTCTCCAGTGAGATCTACACTCGGAATCCCAGTGGGCGTCTCTTAAATTTCCTCGGCGGGATCTACATACAAGGTCCTCAACAGATCGCCTCCCAGACTCTCCTCAGCAGGGTCTATATATGAGATCTCCGACAACGAGCCTCTCAAATCCCTACCTTCCTCAACAACGTCTAGGCCCAAGACTTGGTCAGATAGTGCATCGGAGGAATTCAAGATATCTTTCTTCTCCTTCAAAAGCAGGGTTCTCACCTACTCAATTCCCCAGACAGGAGTTAGAAATCTTCAAACAGAATATCCGCATCTTCTTCAAAATGGATATGTTTTGAAATATCACAACATTCATCATTCATACATTTCTCATAAAGTCATAATTCATGCATATGTCATTCATATACACTGTCATGCATCATACTTTGCATAAGACTAACAAATATTCTATCAAAAAGTATCATTTCGACGCAACAGGTCGAGATTAAGCCCCGGTGACGGAAAACTATCGAAAGACCGCCTTGAAGGTCGAGATTAAGCCGAGCCGACGGAAAACTATCGAAGACCGCCTCCGACGACTAGTCCAGGATTAAGCCCCGAACCGACGGGAAAACTATCCAAAAGACCACCTCTGGTTATCCTCCGATAACAGGCAATAGATCAACACCCGATGCACAACAGGGAAGCTATCCACATTCGCCAATGCAATCTCTCCCGAGTAATCAAAGATTTATTCTGATTATCAACAGCAACTACAGAGTCTAGCGTACGACTCAGTTGCCTTGGATGGCATCTTAAGCCCATCTCCGACTATTTGTCAACATCTCTTCACTATCAGAATGCTGCATATATGGTTAAAAATCAATACAGACCAATAACTTCATTTAAAGTGAACACGAAGTCTAACGTACGACTCCCTTCGGATGGCATCTTAAGCCCATCTCCTCTCCATTCCAGGAACATCTATAGAGTCTAACGTACGACTCACCCTCCAGCATCGACCTTTCTAGATGGCATCTTAAGCCCATCTCTGTCAGCTCTCCTATTAACAACCTCGAGTCCGCGACGACTCGTTCCCATAAGTCTCCAACTTCTCCAAATGGCATCTGTAAGCCCATTCCGCATCATCCACCAACGGTGCAAATTTTCGGTGTACTTGTTCAATCATCTTCTACCTCCGGTCACGAAAGACAAGCATGTCAATCTAACCCTTCCAGACAAGAAGATTGAGCAGGGCAGCTGTCATACCCCAAAATTTGCCCTCCATCTACTCAAGAGATCTCATACATCCATACTCAAGGATTCCTCGAGAGTTGATCGACAAACTCTCTCTAGACAATCAACCCAAACTAGGGTTTGGTATCTCTCAAGTCAAGATGGATTTCCAACATCTCCAATGGCCTTCATGCCTCCTCATATGCTTCAAAGATTCTCCATGTCAAGTTTCAAGCCTCACAAGTCAAGTTTCCTCAATTGCTCGGATGGTTGAAAATCGGTGTATTGGACAAAAAGTCAACTGTGGTCAACATACAGTCAAAACTTCTGATTTTTGGTCAACATCCTCATTTTGAAGTTACATTCATCATTTGATCAAGGGTTGATCATGATTCATCAAGAAAACTCAAGATTTGCCCAAAAGTCAAACTTTCTAAATTAGGGTTTCTAGGTGAAAAGTCAACTAAACTTTGACTGGTCATAACTTTCTCATACTTTCTCAGAAATTTTTCCACCACCTCTTGTTTTGAAGGAAATTCAATTCTCTACAACTTCATGTCTCACAAGAATGTCCAAAAAATGCTTCATTTGAGAGGTATAGCTCAAAACATTACTGTCATTTTCAAAGTCAACAAAAGTCAACTTTTGTTTTGAAGATATTTTGAGCATGGTAACTCCAATTGAGATGAGACCAAAGACATTGGTTAGAGGACTCTTAGAGCTTTCCAAAAAGTCCAAGAACACTCAAAAATGTGGAAAATTGAGCAAGTTACACCATCTACAAGTTGGGCAATTTTGGAAGAATGCACAAAGAGAGATACTTCAAAAAATCAAATCTTTTGCAAATGGGCCTACTTTTTCTTCATCCTAACTTGTTCCTCAAGCAATTAGGAGTGTCCAAGCCCAAAGCCACGAATTTTTGATTTATTTTTCTATTTAATTTGTAATTTATTCATTTAAATGCAAATTAAATCTTAAAATAAATTATAAAATTAAAATTAATGGCAAAGATTGATTTTATTCTTTCCTTAAGGTCCAAGTAACTCACAAATGCCAGCAAATTCGAAATTGGAGCAAGAAAGGCAAGATTGGATTGAAATTGATCAAGCTTTGAAGATTTGATTTTCATGGAAATATCAAATTTGATTTCCATTGAATATTGATTGATTCTTTCCAAATTCAATCCCAAATCCATCCAGTATAAATGTACAATGCATACCTATCAAGAAGAAACGGAAGAATTGCTCCAGAACCCTAGTTTCAAACTCAAAAAATCCGTGACCTTCAAGCAACTGGCAGTCATTGATTCAGCTTGTTTCAAGTGGTTTTGAGCATCCAAATACATTCCTTGCCATCCACTGAATCGATCCAGACCTTTACTTCATTCAAAACCATCCAGAATTGCCAAATCCGAAATCGGTTTGTTCTTGTTTTTTTGAAATCGTGTTTCAATCATCATGCATTATTAACCTGTTTTATGTTTGTTTTTGTGGTTAGTGTTGAGTTTACAAGCTTTCTGGACACTTTGATCGAGTTTCCATGGCCGGAAATACGATGTGCCATTGTTAGGGTTTTCGGCCTCGATTTAGGGTTTCCCTATACAGGATAAATTGGACCATAAGACCACCACCATTGTCTCTAGAATGTGATTTCCAATCGATTCATGTACTCCTAACTAATTTATATTACGTGTATGAGATTTTGGAAAATGCAGGGACTATAGCGTCGCACTGAGGCCGACGCTATGTTTTCAAAAATTTAAAACGAAGAAGATGAAGTCTGGCGCGCAAGGGATGCAGTCAGGGAGCGACACTTGTTCTTCTTCCATTTGCTCCGGTTCCCAAACACACGCGCGTGCTAGTTCAGTTGGCAAGGGACATGACTTGTGAAGGCAAGGTCCTGGGTTCGATCCTCCCCAGGACCATTTGGTTTTTCTCCTTTTTACAAACTTTTCTTTTTTTAATTTCATTATTTAATATTTTCCATTACATTTTAATTCTTTTCTATATTTTATTTATACATTAAAAAAATCATCAAAAAATATTTTTCTTCTTACAGTAGTTTTATAAAATCTTTATTTAATTTATAAAATTAAAAAATACCTTTTTGCATGCATATTTATTTTTATTTATATTTTTGCATTTAAATCATTATTAATTGCATTTTAATTATTAAACCTTTTCAAAAATCCCAAAAAATTATTATAGCTTATTTATCTTATTTCCAGCATATATTAATTTTCTCATATTTAAAATTGCAATTTTTCTAACATTTTCTCTTATTTCAATTTCATCATATTTCCCGATTTTCTTATTCTTTCACAGGTTGCACCGATTCGGACGTTTTTTCTTTTATCGTTTTATTCTTTTCCAATAATGTAATTGCTCATGGGTTGTAATAGTTTAATCTAGGGTTTTATTTTCCGCATTTTAAATTATGTATCTGCCCCAAAGCCATGTAATAGCGTAGGATTTACCTTTCCGCACTTTACATTCCGCATTTTACTTTCCGCACCCTTATCAATTGCTAGTAATTAGGCGTGTATGGCAAGATAATAATTGGACATAGCTCACACTAATTTCAAGATAAAATATTTGAATTTGACACACTTCTATCACACACGCACCCCTTAGGGTAATTCTCTCTCGATGCCTTTTGATTTCAAAATGGTCATGTCCCTCGAACGTAGAGGTATTCTAGCACCGTTGCCTTCCAAACAAATCATCATAGTCCCTTCGATACAAAGATCATAAGACCCACGATGTCGCCTCCGAATACATGATCTTGACCCTCGATTGTCGCCTACGAAAAATGATGATAGTCCCTTCAAATGTGCTAGGATACTTCCTACAAGTTGCCTTCTATGACCATCCGATGTCCCTTCGAATGTCCCGCTTACATCCAACGAATGGAGCTACCTACTAACTAATGGTATGGCTAGCGCTATTCTAAAGGAATGTAGAAGTACGAAAACGATCAATTCTGAGTGGGTAAATAAGTCTTTTAGTTGCTTGCTCAAATCAAATGCTTTTCACACCACACACTCTTTTTCAAAGTTCAAATCCTTTTCAAAACAAAAACATTTCCGAACACTTTGTATACACTCCTACATGAGTCATTACAAAGTCAAAGCGAAATGCCTTTTCAAAACTTTTTTGTCAAACACACAGAAAGCAATTTTAAAAAAAGTGATCTAGAGCAACTAAGAGCCCGTAGATAACTACGGATGGAAAGGGGTGCTAATACCTTCCCTTTTCATAACCATTCTCCCGAACTCAAGAATCTAACGAAGGTCTTTTTCTGTTACTTTTACCTTCCCTTAATTGGATAAAAATAAAAGTCGGTGGCGACTCTTGCTATCCGCACATTTGGATACAAAAATCCTACAAAGTCAGTTCACCGTATTACAGATATCGACTTAGTAAAGCGGTTGACAACAGAAACACGGTAGCAACCACATTCATAAGAGCGTTATCTCGATCAGTGACAATAACCAAAGGCATGCTATTTTAATCTTTCAACAAAGTCTTGCAAACACCCAACACCCAAGTGGGGTTGTCTTCCTTTTCACATTCCATGAAATAAAAAGCAACTAAAAATGTCTTGTCCGTAGAGGTGACACCAACAATTTCAAGAAGCGGAAGCCTATATATTTGTCTTGTATGTCGAATCAATCATTAGAACGGTTGGAAATGTATTGAACAAATCGATACTCGACGAATGCGTCTAAAATATATCACGAACACTTACATTGTCATCACAAACTCTATGTCTCGAAACAAAGTTGTTATTGTCCAAACATTTCAATAAATGTTGCATTTCGGACCTCGGACCCCTTTGAGCAACATGTTGTTTATATCGATAATTGTAAACATATTTTATATTTGACACACATCCCGCTCTATTCCGTTTCAAACCAGAAAGTAAGTTTCTAGGCGCAACTTTGATCAAAGAAAATTCTGAAACATATTTCTTCTCTTCCGTCTTAAACTGACAAACAATAGGATGCCCATGTAACTTGGTCTCAAACTCATGATTATGCATTCCGGACATCATAACCAACCACCATAAAATATCCATCCTACAATAACCGCGCAACTTGAACGGACACCCACATTTCCTCGAACATGTATCTTCGTGTTGTAACTTACAGATTTTTGGAACATATGCTCCATTTCTCTCGCATGTCAAAATAACAAATGGTTGTCGATTACTACTCTCATTGTCGGACCTCACAATCACAACGCTAAAACCAAGTTTGCTTGTTTCCATTCTAACATAATCAACCATTTGTTGATGAGTATTGAAAGTTTTGCCATTTGGAAATTGATTTTTATTATCGATCACAACATCAATCATTTTATCTACTTCTTTGACCACAATCGACTTATCGTCTATGCTCACTTTGTCTGGAATCAGAACACCTTCATAATAGCATTGACGATGTTGTCGGGGTGCACCATACCTAAAATATATAAAATATGCAAATTATGTGAAAATAGAATTTTGTTTTTATGCATCAGGGAACATTTCGCAAGTTAACTTGCGAATTTTTTCTGTTGAACTTCGCAGGTTAACTTGTGAAGCGACGCTGTTTTATGCAACAATTTAACAGCAACAATGCAGCAATTGTAGGTTGAGGGGACAAAATTTTACCTCAAATTGTAGCTTCCAATGCTCACTTTTCTAGGATCACACACTTGAAACTTGATTTGAATCAAAAAATTATATTGATTTTGGCTGTAGTTTGAAGGGTTTTTGTGTTATGGTGTTGTAGAAAATGAATGAAATAGGAAAAGAGCCAACCATGCAGCACTTTAGTATATAAAGAGATATTTCGTAAGTTAACTTACGAAGGGCATTTTTGGTTTTTCAGGGGTGTGGGAGAAATCCACTAGGTGGGTGAAGAATTTTCCTAAATTTTTTATCTGTCTAAATTAAATCTTAATGCTTGATTTTATTTTGTTAAATCAAATTATTTTATTTTACCGATAGAATAAAGCGTGTATGTGATACTGAATTGGAAAAAATCTCCCAATATTATGTTATATAGTTTGAAATCGGAAATATACTTTCAGTTTTAATCCAAATATTTTAAAATGGTGTGTACGGAAAATATATTTTCGATTTTGTGAAGGACAATTTCGAATTTTTATAGAGTGCGCCCCACCCATATGAAGTGAGTTAAGAAATTCATTAATTTTGTTGGTGATAGTTATTGGTTTTCTGTGAAACTTAGTATAAAATTGTTTTTAGTAGTAAGAGATAATTTGTTTGGTGATAGTTATTGTTTTTTTTTTGTTGTTGTGAAAATTGGATCATGTTCATATATGAGGTAGATAATTTTGTATACATATGAGATCGATAATTTTGTATACATATGTGATAATTTTTTTGTTGGTGATAAGGAAGTAGGGTTTGAAAGGGAAATGACGTGTTATAAAGGGAGAGAATGAGGAGGAAACGTGTAGGAAGTTAAAACCCACTAGGCGGTAATCATTGCGCCTATGTGGGTGACTGTTCAGTGGAATTGGAGAGTGTGGTTCACGCGCCTGGAGGTCGGCTCAGCCGACGTATATCTCGACTTCAATTTATGGTTTTCAATTTTTGTCGACCATAGGACTTCAAGACATGAAATCATATGTTTGAGGGGCTTATGATCATGCATAAAATTTGAGCTGAGATATGAAGTCGGAAGGGATTTGAATGGGTCCGAGAATCAGCCTGGATGGAGGGTATGTAGTCAGAGTCCGAGAAGGTTCTCGGGTGGAGAGGGGAGAGACTGAGTATGTATCGGGTATATGTCCCCGACATGCGTCATGGGATTCAGCTCGGCCAGAGTTCATACGTTATGATGAGTTGGGGTTACTGATATATTGATCCCAGCGGCGTATGTTACATTAAGAGGCTGTCATTGCCTAAAACGGCTGACGCTTCACATTCCTGATACAGTTAATGAGCTAGAAGCCGTTACTGATAGGAGAAAAGGAGACTCATGAAGTCATTCGTATATATAGGGCTCCCGCTGGCGGGATAAGCAAGATAATCTTAAGCTTGGAATTCAAGATAACATACTTGAGCCTCCAAATCCCTAAATACAATCACTAAGGTTTTTCCTGCAAAAACAGGTCCAAATCGTGTTAAGCTAGAGGACACGTATAGCGAGATCGCAACGGAAGCTTGGTGGGCCATGTCTGCCACTAAAAGCGTAATCATGACGAACATTTATTGACCCACGTCTCGAAGTAAAAATCGTGATACGTTATCATGATTACGTTACATCACGGGAAAAGCGGAACAGTAACCTCCACTTTTTGGAGTAGTGGGAACGGCTCGGTCGAATGAGGATCCGAAACTTCATAGATGCCATTATCTCATACAGATCGAAATATGAAAATTTGAAAATAACATCTTTGGGGGGCATTTTGTTACCTTGAAATTTCTTAAGGTATTCAAAGGTACATATTAAATGGAGATGTCCTTGTGAACTAAGGGTCGATCCTTAAAGATAAGGGTGCTTCAGAAGATTGAAATTCATGACCAAGAAAAAATGCTAAGACAAGGATGTCGAAGAAGAGGTACATCGAACAAATGGATAAAGCGTAGAATTTGGTCAATCGACCAAATGTTGAATAGCGAAGGAAGTAGTCGAAGCTGAGCCTAGTCGATTATAGAGGATTCTGGACTTAGAGAAATTTCATTATTTTGCTTTTGTTAAAAGAAAGCGTCGAAGCTAGGAGCGGTTTACTCTTAGAAGCCAGAAGCGGGAAGATTCAAACTTCAAAGTCGTGGGCAATTATCAAAAGCTTCGTGTGTTATTTAAGCGCCAAACAGGTGGCGAAATCCTGTGAAGCGCTTTCTTCAAGTTTTAAATATCATTCGTAGATTGTTTTTAGGCAGTTATGTTGTAAATACTATAAATAAGTCATCCCAATGTAAATTTCATGTG
Source organism: Vicia sativa (assembly GCA_021764765.1). Taxonomy (NCBI): domain Eukaryota; kingdom Viridiplantae; phylum Streptophyta; class Magnoliopsida; order Fabales; family Fabaceae; genus Vicia; species Vicia sativa. Next base: position 127,452,897 of record CM038797.1, read on the forward strand.
TTCACTTGTATACTCAAAATACTTGCCAAAACTCAGCCCAATTCCGAACGTCAGGAAGAAAGAGTTGAGAAAGTGTTTGATGTACGTGAATCACCACCTTTATTTCAATGCAAAACTTTTACATTTCAGTCGTTTTCTTTGAAACTTTTACTTGCATTCTATTTCAGCAATCACTTTGTGTCTTTGTGTATGTTGATGCTCTTTTTGTTAAAAGTTTCGAGTTATCAAAAGAGTCGTTTGATCCTTATTTCGTTTAGGACGGACCTGAATTCACAACCTTCTGTCGGTCACAAGTCACCATAGTAGGTAAAAGTCATAGTGAATACTCAAATTTGTCAAGTTATTTGGGTTTGTCTCTGTCAGTCACGAGTTACCTACCGGTCGAACCTGAACTATCGTGTGGAAAGTTTTTGTACTTATTCCCTTAGTCTTAGGAAACCGTTCCTTAGGCAAGGATTTCGACAGAATTAGTATAATTTCAAAAATATTAGCACATGTCTTAAGATCAACTGGTCGATCTTGCGAGTGACCCTTAGTTTTAGGACCTTGGAAGGACCAGCGGTTGTTTACCATTTTCCATAGTAAACATAACTTTTGCAAATTTCATTCAAACTTTCATTTCACTCAAAATAATGATTAACTGTTGCAAATTTTTCGATTTTGTTTTAGGGGCTTGTGGTTGTTTTTGATAAAATGTTTGACAAAATTGAGCATAGATTGTTTCTGAGGCACTTGTATGGTAATTTTAAGAAAATATTTCGTGGCGGATCCTTGATTAGGGATTTCATGATGGGAGCTGCTAAAGCCACATACTATCAGGCATGTGTCCAACAAAGGAATAAGCTGAAGAATGTAGATCCCAATGCCCAGAGTTGGTTGATGGTAGTGCCTACCAAGAGTTGGTGTAAGCATACCTTCACTTTTTACCCTAAATGTGATGTTTTGATGAATAATGTTTCAGATTCTTTTAATACTACCATTCTAGTTTCTAGGGATAAACCTATATTGACTATGTGTGAATGGATAAGAAAATATCTTATGAACAAGTTAGCTACATCTACTAATAAATTAGAAAATTGGCCACATGAAGTGATGTCAATACCTAGGAGGAGGTTAGAAAATGAAGTGTTCAATAGTGGATATTGGTTTACCATGTGGTCCATGGCTGAGACATTTTAGGTTACACATAGCTTTAATACTCAAGAGTTTATTGTTGACATTGCAAAAAGGTCTTGTAGCTATAATATTTGGGAATTAGTAGGAATTCCTTGTAGGCATGTTGTAGCTGCTTTGAGCTATATGAAGAAAAAACTCGATGACTTTGTTGATGTTTGTTATACAAGAGAAAAATTTGCATTGTGTTTTGGTTATTCACTAAGTCCTATCAATGGTCTAGATATGTGGCCAGAATTTGAAATAGAACCACCTCTACCACCTGCATATAAAAATGGTCCAGGAAGACCTAGGAAGATTATGATAAGAGAAAATGGAGAGGATGACGCAAGAAAGAAAAGACCTAGTGTTGCATATAAGTGCACCAATTTTGATAAGTTTGATCACAATGCATTGACTTATAAGGCCTTGACACATGATCCAATGTACTTAAAAGAAATGTAATTAGTTTTCTTACAATTCTTAATTTTGTGTTATACTTGGTTGTGCAAATAAAAGTAACATGATATTTTGTGTCAAACTTGGTTGTGCAGATAAAAGATAAAAAGGGACAAAAGCCTACTAAAGTTGAAAATGCAGATGCTGCAATGCCTACTGCTGCTGAAAATGCAGGGACTGCATCAAATTCAGAAATGCATGTTGCAATGCCTGCTGAGATGCATACTAAGATTGATATACCAACTTATGGGAAGAATGGGACTGAGACTGTAGAGCACTCAATACCAACTATCATGAGTCAATCTGGATCTTGTGTGGTTGACTCAATCTAAAAGCAATAAAAAAGGAAGGAAAAAAGCCAATGATTAAAAGAAGGCAAAGTGAGAGGATAAAATTGAGTTGGTTTAAAAAACCAATTACAGGCCATGATCTACTAGTGAGGCAATTACCATACCAGAAAAAGAAGATAAACCATGTTCAAAATATGTCAAGCTTGGAGTGTCAACTATGTCTTTGAAGACATGAAATACCAAGAAAATGAGAGATTAACCATTAGGTTTTATTGTAATAGACCTATGTAGCAGTCGACTAATGTCTTTTGTATTATGTGCCTTTTGTGTTAAACTGAAGTATAATAGACCTATGCATTAATGTGCCTTTTGTGTCAAACTAAAGTTATGTATGTTATAATGCACCAAGTGTGCTTGTAATTGACTTATGCACCAATGTTTCATTTTGTTAATCTAAATTGCATTAATTCTAATTTCAAGGTTTTTTGTAACAGTCTATTCAAGGTTATATGTATTCGTCATTTAGTGGAATTAACATTCAAGGTACATATAACATTGCTCATTGAAGTGAAATTACAACTGAAACTTTCATTTGTGATGGAAAGCAAAACTTAACATTTCATTAATATGAAACTTGTTGAATTACAATTAAATATGAAATTGATAACATATCAACTACACTAACTTAACCACAACTGCAAACACCATCCATGACAAACCCTTAACAAACATCATGCATACTTTTTTTTCTTTTTTTCATTACAATCCTTCTCTTAAGTTTTTCTAATTTGTTAAGCCTTCATACCCTGCAATCAATCTCCTCAACAATATCTTTCACAAATTCTCTCAAGTAGGCCTTGTTCATTTCACATTGCCGACATCTAAACGAATTAATTTTGTTCAGTTTAAGCTCACTGACCAAATCGTCCCACAAAAACAAACCACAACCATTCTGCAATTTTAGTATAACATGATTATCACATAAAACCGAAAATGTAACTTCAATATGATTACATGTTTAAAAAATACTCACCATGGAATTTCTACATATTTCCAAAATTTTCTACCTGGATTTTCAACTGACTTGGAGACCCACATCTTCATGGTTTTGTTGCACCCACAACTTGGAAAACTCTTTTCAACATCACTTGTTGAGGAAGACTTGCTTCCACCCATTCCCAGATGATGGCTGACGAAGATGAAGGGGATGACAAACGAAGATGAAGGGGAGAAGAACGAAGATGAAGAGGAAGGCGAATGAAGATGAAGGGGACGATGAACGAAGATGAAATGGAGAAAAACAAATATGAAGAGACAATGGGGGAATAAAAATCCTAGCCTCGAAGAAAATAAAGAATTTATGCCATATTGTCCTCAATATGTGTCCCAATTTTGGAAAAAAATAAAACTAAATACCACGCGTGAAATACCAAATGAATCTCCATGCCACCTGACTATTGGGGGATTTTATGAGAAAATCTACATAATATACGAGGGGTTTAAATTTATTTATTTTTACCAGAAGCTAAAAACAAATCTTGTTAACATTATATGAGGTTGTGTATTTAACCCTTTTTTCAAATTTACCCAAGAGTAGGGATGTCAAGCAAACCCAAATCCGCGGGGCCCACCCGCATCCAAACTGAGTCAACGCGTGAAAACCCGAGTTGAATGGATTTGGATTCGGATTCGGGTGCCATCTGATATTTTTGGTGCGGGTTTGGGTTCATTCAAACCCGCACCCGAAACCACATCCGCTTGAAAATTAAGAGAATTTCTTAATCCACCCCATACTTTTCTTAGGCACCACGTGAGATTTCAAAAAACACCCCTAAAAACCAGAAATATATTTCTGGTACGCACTGTTTTTAAATTATATTTACAAAGAACTGAAAATGCACTTCCAGTACAAATTGGATATACATTTCCGGTTTTTAACATAAGCAAATTTGTTACTATAACAACAAAAGGTGACATGAGCCACTTGGGGTGCATATACTTAATTTTAATTATAATGTTATCAAATTTGATGATTCATTAATTTTTTTGAGAGACGTTGATGAAATTCTTATGTTTCAAATTTTAATACTGTTGTTGTATTTTTTGTATTATTGTTGCGGGTTCGGGTTTAGGTGAAAAAACTCAAATTCAATAGATGTGAGCATGAATATTATTTTACTACCAGAATAATTTTTGAGTTTGGATTGAGACAAAAATTTCAAATACAGATTTAGATAGAGTGAAACTCGCACCCTACCCGATCTTATAATCCCTCCTCGAGAGTCTTGGATAACATGACATGAGTCGCTTATACCCAAAAGAAATTTAAAAACAATTTTGATATAAATATTTCCCATTTACCTCTTCCAAACCCATTTTTTAAAGAAAATTCTCTTCTTCCCAATTAACAATTACACTTCTTCCCCCATCTCCCTCAGCTCTTCTTCCCAACATTGCGAGGGAGTTATTGAAGACATCAGTGACAAAGATCCGATTTCCCTCCACACTCCACCTCTCCTTCTCTTGGTTTCGTTTCTTTCCTTTCTTTGTTATGTTGAATTGACCCATCTCTTTGAATTTCACATTGCTCAATTATTTCTTTCACATATGCACACCACATGTTCGATAAAATGTTGTAGCTGTTTGTCACCAACATTACCATCACCGTGTTTGATAATCATATATTTGTATTTCTGCCTCTATTAATTGTTACCAACTAAAATTCTCTGTTTTTCAGCATGAGCACTACCCGTGATTAAACACAGAGAGCACTATACTGACTTCACCTGTTCTCACCTTGAAGAATCAATCAGTGTTTGCTCCCATTAAATTTTAGGGTTTCTATTTGACCATGGCTGATTTTCAAACATCTACCCACCGAGCCAGGTGGATCTTTTCTCCACAACAACTGGTACTTGTTTTCTTTCTTTCTTTGCTATTCATTTGAAATCACAATGCACAACACCTTTCACTGACTTCTGCTCTTGTTTTAGGTTGAGAAATATACAGCTGCTAATCAGAGAGCCAGACTAACCCTAGAGAAGGTACTCAGAGTTTCCTTGTAGAGTATTTTAACCTGAGAGCTTTTTCAGGACCATACTTGTTTACTTTTCTGTTGCTGTGTTTTTTTTTTTCTTGGATGTTGTAACCTCACTTGGAACTTCTACTAAAAAATAAGTTCATCACAATCATAATATGATATAATTTGTTAGCTTATTATTGCTTTGCTGATTACTATTGATTTCCTTTAAAGTGTGGAGCATCTCTAATGGAAGTAGATAGTAACGGGTCTTTGTCATATCCTGAACCCCAGACGACCGCAAGCGATAGTGGTAAAGTTATTTCTCAAATTTATTCTGTCCTTTTCCTACTCAATCGTCTAGGAATCTATTTTGTATTGCTCACAAGAGTTGTGTTTCTTGGCAGCTGAAAAACATTCTCGGGTAAAACCTCTTAGTAATGAAGAGGAACGATGTATGAAGGTATTTTATGAAATCAAGCTACAAGAAGTGTGCAACAATTTCCACTTCCCTCATAAGATCCAGGTAGGCAAGCTCGTTGTCTGTGTTGATGAATAATTTCGGCAACACTGTTTCTTTGTAGTCAACCTTTTGAAGTGGTTTATGATACACAGGCTACAGCCCTCATATTTTTTAAAAGATTCTATTTGCAATGGTCGGTGATGGAACATCAACCCAAAAATATAATGTAAGATTTGCTTTTAGTCCTTGTGAGAACCTCTTGAGTTTTGACTAATGATGTACTGCACTTGTTTTGTTGATTAAGTAGGAATTCAGACTCACTGGTCAATTTGGTGAACTCGTATTTAGTTTATTAATTGTTTGAAAATGTTGAAATTGGTTGATGTATTGCACAATTGCACCTGATGATGCACTTCTGAGAGATGGATTGGTTATCAGTTTTCTCTTTTCATTAATCTTTTTATCTCTTTGAACTGAATACTTATTTTATATGATATCATTTGTTTGGTTAGCTTTGTGACGGTTGATAATTGTAAATATATTTTGTATTTATTTTTATATTTATTTGTTAGAATCCTAGATTCCTTCTAGCTCATTCTGTTCTGATTTGATCCCATTAATGTGTTTGTGTTTACTCTACCTCTTGTATGTATGTATATACCAGTAAATGGCTTATGAATGATGAGAAATTTTCAGATTTAATATACTTCTTCAAAGTTCGCATTTGATTTGTATGATTTATTTATTATCTATGAAAAGTTGTATTTATTCATTAGCTTCTACTCAAAGGAAACCTTTGTACAGGTTGACCTGCATATATGCTGCTTGTAAGATAGAAGAAAATCATGTATCGGCTGAGGAGCTTGGTAAGGGGATTTCACAAGATCATCAAATGATTCTCAATAATGAGATGATAGTTTATCAGGCATGGATAGACCTCAAATATCAATTTTTTCTAGTTTTTTTATTGTTTTATATTTTGCATTCATATATGACAAGAAACCGTTGTTATGCAGAGTCTGGATTTTGATCTTATAGTTTATGCTCCATATCGCTCAGTTGAAGGTTTTACAGATTATATGGAGGTTCGTCTAATTGGTTGTATGGAATTCTTTTTAAATGTTTATAATTGTGCATTTCAAAATAAATCTTGCTTTCTCTCATTTATTTTTGGTTGGTAATTCTATGACTCGCCTGCATTAACTCTTATTTAATGATTTTATGTTGATTTGGAATTTGTGACTATGATCATTACCAGGAATTTTGCAATGCTGGCGAGGATGAGCTTCCGAAATTCAAGGTACTAGTATTTTTGTCCAGCATAACCATTATTCCTTGTCCAGGATTGAGATTGTTTTAAGTTTAGATAACCGTAGGCAATCTTGATCATCAAAATCTTTTACTCAATAGGTGAAGTAATTGTTGCATTGAGAATTGCACATCATGCAGTTTCTTTCTATAATGTAGATGATCTCATTTCCTTCATCCATGTGTCTTGTCTACTTGTAATATTAATGCAACAACTTAAATTTCAATTGAATGCAAGAAATGGTAGAATGTACCAATGCCCTCTTGAACTCTTGAACACAAAATGTACCATAGAATGTTCCAATAAAAAAACACATACATAATATCAAGTGAGAGGTGCAGGATCCAATACTCGTTCAATCCTATGTGAATGATCAGGCTCTCACCCAATACCTTCCCCTATATATGAGCATTCATGTATTGCAATGCTTGTTTCCTCTATTACCTTCTCTTATGAAGCATTATTTTCTTTCTGTTCAACTCTTGTTCTTCCTTGGTTATAAAGAAATAGGTACTTGTTTCATGATAATTTTCCCCCCCTGCTGTTTAGGCTTTGCAAGATACGGCAGGGTGGGAAGTTGATAAAATGATGCTTACAGATGCACCACTCTTATTTACTCCTGGGCAGGTATGCTCAGAATAGTCTGTAAATTTTGTAACTCTATTGTTGCATTTTTGTATTTTTTGTGACAAGAATAGTCTGTTTCATCCTAATGCAGTTGGCCTTGGCTGCTCTACGTACCTCAAATGCACTCCATAAAGTTGTCGACTTTGATAGGTACTTGTTTCACATGTTTCTTTGTGATAATCATCCTCAGCCCCTATAATCTGCTTCCTTTAGCTGTAATTTGTTTCATAATCATGTAACGACAAACACCTGGGGTTTGGTTTTAAATATTGTTCTTTTTTACCCAAATTAATGTATCTACTGAGACATTTACTCCTACACTGGCACTTAATTGCAGTTTTCTGAGCAGAGTTTTTTCCCTTAAGAATTCTACACACACAATGGACGAACTTCTCGAATCATTGGATGCAATTGATTCTTGGGTAATTGTTTCTCATCCTAGTAGTTGCCGCGAAACTGAATTATTGACGTGTAATTCCAAATTTCCACGTTGTATTATTAGCTCGGTAATGATGTCGTACTGTGTTTACATGGACTAATGTGGCCTTGGCTATATATGCAGGTTAGAAAATACACAAGTCCTTCAGAGAAGGAATTGAAGCATATCGACCGGAAACTGAAGTCTTGTTGGGGTCATAGCTCTCATGACGAGTACATTCTTTAGCCTTTGATGTGGATTTGCCTGTTGGTTGTTTACATCCCCCCACCTACACACACACACACACCACTACACACACTAGGGTAGGGACCCAGACACTTGTTTTCTGAGAGAGGTTTTCTGATTATTATATAATAACTTTGCATTTCCTTACAGGGGAAAGAAGAGGGAGAAGAAATCAAAGCACAAGTCCAGAAAGAGCTCAAAAGAAGCTCAAAATGTGTAGTCTCTTGTCTAGTTTCAATTGAGGTACTCATTTTCTGAATTCCGGAAGGGAGTTTTTTAGGTTTTTACTGATTATTATTGAATTGAACACGAAGGACGGAGTGTTGAAGAGCAGATATTTTTTTTCTTCTTCTATTGAAAACACTGACATAATGAACAAACCTGGGTCCATTTTGTTTAGTTTAGAGGAAAGGAGCGATATTATTTTAAACTTTTAATAGTTTGGAGCAAAAGTGAGATAATTTGAAGGAGAGGAATTATTTGTTTAAAATTTGCACTAAATTTACATATTTCCTTTATGAAATTTCTCTTTCCTATTGTCAAACCAAATGGACCAAACAGACCCAAGTGACAAGTAACATCTACCTCGCAGAGTAAATCTGACCGACCGTGAATATTTGGAAAACTCTGATTTTGGGATGTTTGCTGCTCCAGGTCCTTCGATTGCCCATGACATTTAAACCACTATGAATTAAGTGTGTTTGGACTCGTGGTGAGATAAACAAAATTACTATGAGCCATCTCGATTTTGTTTGAAGTTGCACTTTAGGGCTTCAATAAAATTACGACAACAAAATTACAATGCCAAATTCACCGTCTATCCAAATGTATTCTAGTTGATACAAAGACCGATTATTATAACGTTGTTCTTATTCCTTGCTTATGATTATGGTGTTCCTAAAGCGCTTTTGTGTTTTTACTGCATTTCACTTCTGGTGATGATTAAATAGACCTTTTTTTAATTCTTTTTTCCGTCAAAATATGCATTACCAATGTTTAAATTACAAATCCTTTCTTGTATTTGTACCAAAAAAAAATTTCTATGTTGTTTCAACTTCAAGTTCTTTAACAAGCCATGATAGCCAATGTTACACATTTATTTTCTGAAATTTTTTTAATATGAAATCTCTTGTCCAAGTCAACACTAAGAAATCAGACTCTACTAAAACTAAAAAAACTGTGATTCAAGAGACAAATCTCAATGTCCAAAATTGGAGCAATAATGATCAATCGTGTTTAAGAAAAGACTTGGATGAGAAAATTTTACCCTATACCCCTACTCTTATTCCGATACCCCTACACATTTTTTAATATTCCAATTTTATCCTTTTTATTTTTTTTTATATGGATTTTTTATTTATTTTTACTTTTTTCTGGAGCGTACGAAAAAGCCAAAGGGAACAGAAATTTAACAAGCCAAAGGGAACAGAAATTTAACAAATCGGATAACCCAAAATGGCTACATCCGGTACATTTTTTTTCAGGAACCGGATAACATGGGGTATCTACATCCGGAATGCATTTTTCTCCGGAAAACCCAACCATAAGTTATCCGGTTAACAATATTAACAAACCGGATAACCTTGATATGTGTATTCCGGTTTGTATTATATTGCCAACCGGATAACATGTTGTGCAGTTATCCGGTTCGTTTTTTTTTTATAATTTTTTTTTAATTTTTTTTTAATTTTTTTTAACAGGTGTTATTCGTCAGATATACAATAAAAATCAGACATGCGTAAATACCACTGATCTGCAGAACGGAGATTGATTGTGATAAAGGTGATAAAAAAAATATAATTAAAAGGTTGATAAAAAAAGAACATTCAAATAAAATGCACTATAATATTTAATAAACCCAACCAAAATGTATAAAAATATTTTACTGAAATGACTAGCATTGTTATTGTAACTTATATTTAAATTTGTTTATAATATATAGTGATGATTAAAAATATATATATAATATAAAACAATAACAAATTAATGTTTTCATAAGAAATTTGTGTATCCATCAATCATAATTGTCTCATGATTTTTAATAATCACAAATTTTTATATCAAATTTTTAGTATAAATGTTAACATTTTATTTCATAAACAAGGTAATATTTTTTCAAATCAATTTTATTTTTTTGTTGTATCATGCCACAATATCATATATTCTTCTGTCCAACATAAATATCATTTTATTAAAATATATAATATTCAATTATCAAAGAGAAATCATACTTAATAGATTGAATTAAATATTATAGATTGAATTATAATGATTACAAAGTATAAAAAGGAAGAAAAAAATATTATATTTATAAGTAATATCTTTAATTTTGCTAAATTAAATGATAAAATTACTATAAATTAAATGTGATAAAAATCATGAAATTTTTTTTTATTAAGCTTTATGAACTGCCAAACATCAAATTTAAATATAAGTTACAATAACAATGCTAGTCATTTCAGTAAAATATTTTTATACATTTTGGTTGGATTTACTAAATATTATAGTGCATTTTATTTGAATGTTTTTTTTTATCAACCTTTTAATTATTTATTTTTATCACTTCTTCCACCTTTATCACAACCAATCTCCGTTCTGCAGATCAGTGGTATCTATACATGTCTGATTTTTATTATATATCTGAGGAATAACACCTGTTAAAAAAAATTAAAAAATTTTAAAAAAAAAAACGAACCGGATAACTGCACAACATGTTATCCGGTTATATATAATACAAACCGAATACACATATCAAGGTTATCCGGTTTGTTAATATTGTTAACCGGATAACTTATGGTTGGGTTTTCCGGAGAAAAATGCATTCCGGATGTAGATACCCCATGTTATCCGGTTCCTGAAAAAATATGTACCGGATGTAGCCATTTTGAGTTATCCGGTTTGTTAAATAACTTAAATTTCTGTTCCCTTTGGCTTTTCCGTACGCTCTCAGAAAAAAGTGAAAATAAATAAAAAATCCATATAAAAATAAAAAAAATAAAAAGGATAAAATTGGAATATTAAAAAATGTGTAGGGGTATCGGAATAAGAGTAGGGGTATAGGGTAAAATTTTCCTTGGATGACACCACTTATTATGTAATTGCAAAAGACCTGCTAGAATTAGTCCGGGAAGGGGAAAGAGTAAAGAAGAATGCAACCAAATACACAGAAGAATGCAACCAAATACGTAAAATTGGTGCAACCAATTCCATACTCAGATGCATGGGAAATGAGGAAGTTCAAGGTGTAATGAACGAGATCTATGTAGTTACATGTGGGAGGAAAATTTTACCTTGTACCCGTCAATTATCAATCCACCCCTATAAATTATGTATTTGGACAAAAATATTCTCGTATAAATACTTACAATTTCAATAATTGTCATCGATATTAAGACCTTGCTCAGAGTCGTCCAACATAATATCAACTAACTTGACAATATCATACACGCCTCTCCAATTGACTAAACACCAAAATACGGTGTTGTTGCAAGGACTTTCGATTTCTAGACCTGCGATCTTGCCTATTCTGAGGCTTAACCCCCTATAAAGTACAACGAGAAGGAAGTAACAACCGAAATCAAACACCTATTAATCCGGAATCAACAACCATATTATAAAGAGCATCTTTTAATGCTTGAGAGAAAGTAAGACAACAACTAAGATGTATACTCTTTACGATGAAGATAGGTGTTGTAAGGATTTTCTCTAACAACATTGCATCCAAAACAAACTCCTCGTTTGCTTTAAGGTTATCCAAGTCAGTTGTGGATGGTTTAACAATATCCACAATGTGACTTCTGACCTCTCCTGTCCCATGAGTGACACAAACCAAATCATCATAATGATGACATGTCTGACTCACGACATGAACCTTTCTCATAACCATTGCTCAACCACCCTAAAAGAATCTTCCTATATCGTAAATAAATCCTAATCATTCTCAATCGCATTCCGTATGATACTTTTCCGTTCGTCACTACATAGGTGTAACATCTTAAGATGAGACATCAAACGAGAAATACCCTTCCTCTCATCCTTACAATCAAGACAACAATGAAATCACTGCAATGGACAATGTAAACCTCTTATTTGAGTAGAAAGCATTAGACAACGTAAAATTGTGTCTTTTCCCTTCTAAATACAAAAGATGTTTAGTTGATGAATTTTATCAAGCATGTGATAGACAACAACGAAAGAGCATTTTATCATAGTTGTGTTGTTATCTTGCTTTACCTCATTGAACCATAAAGTCCAACATCTACAAAGTTGTTCTTAAAATCCAATAAAATGTTTGTTTGGGTGAAAGGAAGATAAAGAGGTATACTATATAATTTCTATATCATGACTTTAACTTGAATAAGAGAGGTTTTAAAAGGTAGTTGAATATGAGTAGGAGTGACAAACGGGCATGTCTGTCCTGTTTAGACCCGTCCTTCAAAAGACGGGACAATCATAGTTGAGAATGATGATCTAAAACACATGTCTGTTATGCAAAAAGTGAGCGGGAGAAAACCCACAGACTCTACACCTTTTAAATTTAAAAATACAAAATTTTATATTAATACTCGTGCTCGCAAAAATCCGCAAAGAAAACGGAACCAAACAGAACAATCATATTTGAGAGTAAAGACCTAAATTCTTAATCCTACTCTAAAGTGTTGAAAAAACTAATATATTTAACGAATGAAACCCATTTTACCGCCTTTATATAAGTGAGATTTGTAAAATAAAGGTGGTAAAATGATTTGATAAAATACACGAAAAATCAGATCAAATTTTATGTGTCTTTTTTTATAAGAGGCAAAGTCGGGTCAACCCGACAAAGTTTGGGCCATCTTCGGGTCATTCTTGGCAAATGTGACTCCATTTTCCGTTCCCGCATTGTGCAGCGTCTTGAATGTTCCATAATGGCGTATCTACTCTCCACGAGCTTCACCGTTCCTTTTCTCGTAAACTACGTAACCTTTCTCTCTGTATCATTATCAACTTCAGAACTTCACTTCAATTTTTCCTTTAATTTATTGTTTGCGTCGTCAGGAACTGCGTGGATTAGATTATGCTCCGAATGAACTTTCAAGGAAAACAACAATTACCACTTCAGGTTTTCTTTCCAACCTCTCCCTAGATTCCTCATAAAGCAAAGTACGATTTAGGAAGTTAATTAGTCACTTTTAGTGTGTAATTGCTAATATGCTATTAAACATTTAACTGGTTAGGTTAGGTTAGGTTGGATTACAGTTTTTGAATCTGCATCTTAATTTTGGAAACAGGGTTTTTGATGCTTAATTAAAGGAAATGTTTGTTTAGAGTGTTATAAATATCTAGTTTATCGAATGAGGTCATTCAATCACGTGTTAAGAGTCTCACATTGAATTAGATAAGGCCTTTCAATATAACAATATAAGCTTTAATTGCAGCTCAAAATATCATAGAATGTAGCATCTCAAATAAACACATATTATTCATCCAAGGAAGAGGAAGCTACCAGCATTGGTTGATGCCATCGGCGAGATTTCTACATGGCACACACTCTTATAAAGTGAATGTAAATTATTGCACTGCAGTAGTTATATCTGGTTATTGGGTTGGCCCTGATATTGATGATGGGTGGGGATTTGTGGAAGCTGTTATTGACCAAATAACTTGATCTTGTTTGTCTTGGACAAAAGTTAGTTTTGTTTGACTTAATTTATCATATGATAGATGTATGTTGCAATGCGGCTCTTGGCAAGGTGATCACTGTTTCTATTTCTTAAAGGCCCCACAAAGTAACCAGTTTTTTAGCCATAGTAAAGTTGTGTCAAGCAGATTTTGCTCAGAGAACAAAACTCCGGAGATTGATCCTTGATTTAGATTTGATTGATTTCGGGAGTTTGTAGTCGATATCTCCAATCTGGTGCAAACATTATCTTTTTTTCAGTATGACTTAACCCCTAATTGTGTGCATATCATATCAATCATTCCATACAGAATGTAGTAATTAAGTTTGACTACTTCATTTACAATGTAGGAAAATAATCTTTTTTCGTTTATATTGTCAATTTCGACCTTGAGTGTGGCAGCTGCAGCAGATCACCAACACCTTATATGGCAGTTATGATTATTTCCATTTTCTCTTGACCCCTTATTAGAAGTTATGTTTTGTCCATTTTGTCTACTTGATGTCAAGAACTTCTATGATAATCCTAAAATTTTAGGACTAAATCAAGTCTAATACTGCATGAGTGCATGCACACTTAATTGATCTTTATGGTATAGTAATAAAGGGTACATTTGAGAAGCATTCATGTAGAAATTTTGGAATAAACAGTCGGATGAGGTAAAGTCATTACGAGAAGAAGCATAACTTATAGTGTAATAGCCTGTTAATAGTGCCACAAGGGCAAACGAGAATGTCCACACCATTAAAATTGGCTCCTGCAAAAGTTCGCCAAAAAACAGAGCGGGACAAGACGAACATTGTGTAGGGAACAAACTTAAAACCTTGACCTTGATCTGCCTTGCAAAAAAATGAGTGCAGGGCAGACCCGTAGACAGTGGCGTAGCTAGAAATTTTAAACAGCCTCGGCAAAAAATTGAACCTAAATTTTTTTAGTTCACACCCTGTTTTTACTAATTTTACCTCTGATTTTACTAATTTTGTCCATGATTTTGTCTAAAAATCGACTATTAAATTGGGAAGAATACAAAAAAATAGGGGTTGAACTCGGGCGCATGCCCAGAATCGCTGGACTATAGAACCACCCTTGCCCTCAGACACGACATCTTTTTAATCTCAAAATTGCAAAAAAAAGTGCTGATGTTTGCCCTTGAAAAAAAAGGAGGTCAAACGGGGTGAACATATCAAAGGGTGTAGATCTAAAATTTTGACTCCTCGTGTAAAAAAAGTACGGATAAAAGGGATATGCCTAACGCGCCAGACTCGTTTTGTCACCCCAAACCACAAACATTAAGTAACATTTCCATATATTCTTATTATGGCATAAATATCTCTTGACAAAATTACCTCAAGAGTGCTTTATGTAACACCCGTAATTAATTAAAGAAATTTAATTTAATATTATAGAGTATTTCCGATTAATTTAGTGATTAAGTCGAATTGTAAGTGGAATTGTTAAATTGGTAATCGGGTAAAATTAGTCGAAATAAAAATAATATTAGAATTTATTTTATCAAGTAGAATTATTAAATTAAATATAATATATTAATTATGAGGGTAAATTAGCATTTTTAGGAGTATTATTTAGTGGACCAAATTATATCAGGAGCCATTAT